>CM040915.1:34625740-34638240 GCA_023029165.1 Gobiocypris rarus | reverse complement strand
ACACATCTTGAGACAAAACAACGGCACTGACATATTTTAAGATATACTTTCAGTTAAAACAGCTCTAACATGCATTTTAGTCTGAGACTAGCTTATAGGGATAGTTCACCCAAAAAAATGAAAATTAGTCCATGATTTACTCTCAAGTCATCATAAGTGTGTATGACTTTCTTCTTTCAATACAATCAGAGTTATATTTAAAGACAGGGAACGGCTGTTTCTGTTTTGAAGCCCATAAAAGTGCATCTATCATCATAAAAGTGCATCTATCATCATAAAAGTGCATCTATCCATCATAAAAGTGCATCTATCATCATAAAAGTGCATCTATCATCATAAAAGTGCATCTATCCATCATAAAAGTGCATCTATCATCACAAAAGTTCATCCATCCATCCATCCATCATAAAAGTGCATCCATCCATCATAAAAGTGCATCTGTCCATCATAAAAGTGCATATATCCATCATAAAAGTGCATCTATCATCATAAAAGTGCATCTATCATCATAAAAGTGCATCCATCCATGATAAAAGTGCATCTATCATCATAAAAGTGCATCTATCCATCATAAAAGTGCATCTATCATCACAAAAGTTCATCCATCCATCCATCCATCCATCCATCATAAAAGTGCATCTATCCATCATAAAAGTGCATCTATCATCACAAAAGTTCATCCATCCATCCATCCATCATAAAAGTGCATCCATCCATCATAAAAGTGCATCCATCCATCATAAAAGTGCATCTATCCATCATAAAAGTGCATATATCCATCATAAAAGTGCATCTATCATCATAAAAATGCATCTATCACCATAAAAGTGCATCTATCCATCATAAAAGTGCATATATCATCATAAAAGTGCATCTATCCATCATAAAAGTGCATATATCCATCATAAAAGTGCATATATCCATCAAAAAAGTGCATATATCATCAAAAAAGTGCATATATCATCATAAAAGTGCATCTATCATCATAAAAGTGCATCTATCATCACAAAAGTTCATCCATCCATCAATCATAAAAGTGCATCCATCCATCACAAAAGTGCATCCGTCATCATAAAAGTGCATCTATCCATCATAAAAGTGCATCTATCCATTATAAAAGTGCATCCATCCATCCATCGTAAAAGTGCATCTATCCATCATAAAAGTGCAAACCTACAGGTGAGGTAACAGACACTACGTCCATATTGTTTTTTTTAACAGTCTATGGTCCTACGCTGTAACGCTAGTCTCTTGTGAATGTGCAGAAGTTAGAGATTACAGTTTGTAAAGTTTTAAATATGGATATTTTTCTCACACAAACACATCGCTTTTTTTTCAGATGGCCTTTATTAACCACCCCAGAGTCGTGTGGAGCACTTTTATGATGGATAGATGCACTTTAATGATGAATGGATGCACTTTTATGATGGATGGATACACTTTTATGATGGATAGATGCACTTTTATGATGAATGGATGCCCTTTTATGATGATAAATGCACTTTTATGATGGATAGATGCACTTTTATGATGAATGGATGCCCTTTTATGATGATAAATGCACTTTTATGATGGATGGATACACTTTTATAATGTGGACATTTTTAATATAACTCTGATTGTATTCGTCTGAAAGAAGAAAGTTATATACACTTATAATGACTTGAGGGAGAAAGTAAATCATGGGACCATTTTCATTTTTGGGTGAACTATCCCTTTAAGAAACTAACGTTAGTCTGTAAAACCGCGGGTAATGTTTTATGTCGTAACTATACGTTTAAAATATACTTAAAATGTAATTGTGAGGTTTAAAGCATTTCTTTCAAACACAGCTTGATCAGAAAATAAAACAACAGTCCAGACAACCGCTACTATTAGCATTTTGCTAACAACACTGCAAGATCCATTTTCATCGCATTAAGTAAAACGCTAATGCGTGTTGTGTTTCAAATAAATCCTTCTGCGTGGCAAAATCTCCTTTTAAGACTAGATCAAAACTTAAATCCACCGTACCTGCCTCTCCCCTCCATGATGAACAAAAACACACCGAGCCAAAAAAAAAAAATCAGGAAGAGGATTTTGAACGTCCCGCTTTCCCATCATGCAACGCGGCGGAGCAGGAACACTAGTCGATTCCAGATTGCAAGGGAAAAGTGTAATATATGTCTCTCCATTAAGTTGAGTCAAGACGATATTTACCAATATCAATAATTGGCGATTCGCGATGTAAAATAACGGCACATAAATATAATATAAACAACCAACCGCCATCTTACAATCGATTAGATCTCGTTTGATTAGTCGTGTCAATGTATTCCATGGCGCTTGGCTTCCTCACGGATCTCCTTCGCAACTGTCACATGTCATTGAACATCGAGATGTATTTTGATTAACCTATTATTGTACACCATATGAGCCTACTTATATGTTTTCCATTTTGTAAATGGACGTATGTACACGATTAACGGAAGGAAAGGTGCCCGTCAGTGGTATAGTAACTGCTATAATGTAAATGGACTCGCGTATACAAAGAATAAATGTACACAGTTAAGTGAAATAATTATTTTTCCATGTGTTAAAGAGCATACATATATATTAAATGTAGCCAGAGACATCCCGTGTACCGGACAATGGCAAACAAATACAGACTATTTAGTCTTAGATCAGCCCATCAGGTGTGGAGGTGTGTGTACAGCTGGAGATCAGTACCTGTCAATCAAATCTACTCCATAAAACCATCTCTACCTCCAAACTCGTTAGCATGGGCTCATACGGTCTCCAGAACCTGCTCTACTTACACTTCAGGTAATGTGACCTTGAACAAGAGTCTATTTGTAAGTGTCTTTTTTTTTTTTTTTAATCTTTTTTTCTTCTTGTAGGTCAAAGCAGTTTTTCACAGAGAAGCCACACATGTGGAGAGCTGTGCTCCAGTCATATCGACGGAGAAGTTACTTTATGTGGCTGGATTCAGTACTTGAGGTTTGTATGGACGCTTGTTTCCAACACAGAATAAAGAAAAGAAAAGGCAGCTTTTTATCTCACAATCCTGTTTTTTTTCCCCTCACAATTGCGAGTTTATAGCTTGATTCATACTTTTTTCTCTCTCTCACTCGAGCAAGCAATAGCAGTAATTTTACCATCTCGGTTAAAGGATATGACCCTTATCATAAGATTTAATATAAATTAGTGCTGGGTGTGAGCAAAAATGCGCCGCTTTTGTGTGTCCCTTTAAATGCAAATGAGCTGCGACTCCCCGCCCCCTTCCAGAGCTTCATATACAACATCAACAACAAAACAGGCCAATCTCACTCAGCCTAAATGTCAGAAATAACCAGTTGTGGCTTTCAGCCTTGCATGTTTGAACCGGAGTCGGACACAGACGAGATACTTGGGAAGGGGTTGACACTTTTAGGCGCACCTGGACGTTTCTGAATGGTTAGTGGATCATTTATGTAACGTTAGTTGTTGTTAGTTATGTTGATTCAACTCATCGACTAGCATGTACCATCATGTTAATCTATAAATTGTTGTGTAGGTGCTCGTGTGGGAACGTAACACGTCTGTCATAGGGTGACCACACATAGGTTGTACCACACAGCATTTTCACCCCTTATCCCGCATGTCGCATATCGAGAAAATGTCCCGCGTTTTCATCAGTCTGTTGGTTTTTAATTATCATTTTAAGAAAAAAAAAATATTTTTGCAGTGTCGTTTTTCACCTATATTTAACAGCGCTTCGTCAGAAGTAACATCCCGCCTTACACAAATACAACAGCCGTTTTTAAAATCCTATCCAATGGTTGAAAAGAAGGGAGTAAACATGGTCACTAATAGGTTGTGGTTGTGTAAAGGGATAGTTCACTTTGAAATTAAATGTTGATATGTTTTAGCTTACCTCATGGGCATCCGAGATGTAGGAGTATTTGTTTCCCCAGTAGTTTCAATTTTGATCATTTTAGGTCAAACCGTTCTTGTCTGTGCCTCACATAATGCAGGTCTATGGTCACCACCTCAAAGAGCATACACAGAGAAGTCCAAATTAAACAATCCCCCATCGTAAGTACACACTGATGGCCTAAGACATGAAACGAGCCTCAAAGGAACGAGTCTTCGTTCTTTGTAGTGTTGCACGATATACCAGTACTAGAAAAGTATTGCGATACCCTGCTTTTACAAACGGTACATTATGGAATTGTATTAGTACCGGTACTTTAAGAAGGACTGCGTGTTAATAAGAGCTGTATTTATTTGTGTGGATGAGTGACAACAGGAGTCAGGACGTGTGTGCAGAGCTCTCCACCGCTCACTAAACATTGGACGCAGAAGAGTTAAATATACACGCGCACGCCTTTCAGACAACATGCGATCGCGATTCAGTTCTTTCAGATTATGGGTTTCAATGGTCAAAAATATGTGTAAATGCACATCCTGTGAGTATTCAGGTAAACACAGTCGGGGGTGTCTTTAGTGAACGTGTACAGTTGAGGTAATTGGATCGGTGTTAACCCGGATCAAATATTCTGTGTGATTAATGTTAATCAAACAACAATGAAAAAAAGAAAACCACCCCATGACTGGCTAAATATTTTTAATATATTCATTAAGAATCAGTGTATATTTAATTTATTGAGTGAAGACTAAGCTGTTTTTTTTTATTTCTTTCTTGACTTGCTAATGTTAAATAGACCTATAGCTGAAAAATAAAGCACTGTTTTGGTCATATTGTTTGTACTTTGCATTTTTAGCTTATTTTTAAAAACAAAGATAAAATAAAAAAATTGCAATTAGAAGAAATGGTCAAAAACCAGGGCAGGAACATGCTGGCCAAGAAAATTAAATAAGACTATGATTAATAAGTTCTGTTGTCATATTATTCAATAACTTTTACTGTGGGTGTTTTTTTTACCGTGGTATCGATTTAGTATCGAGGTATTTTAGTCTGGTATCGTATCGAAGTCATAATTTTGGTATTGTGACAACACTAGTTCTTTGTGTGAGAAAAC
The DNA here is from genome assembly GCA_023029165.1 of Gobiocypris rarus. Classification (NCBI taxonomy): domain Eukaryota; kingdom Metazoa; phylum Chordata; class Actinopteri; order Cypriniformes; family Gobionidae; genus Gobiocypris; species Gobiocypris rarus. The sequence goes on along the minus strand of CM040915.1, from coordinate 34,633,237 downwards.
CAACAGTATTTATATCGTGTTTACCTCTTGTACACCACTACATCCGACTGATCCGAGGGCGCGCGTGCGTGTTTCCTGTTGTGACATTCGCTCGTTCTGGCTTTAGTCTGCGCAAGCGCGCGTGTACGTCTCTCATTGTTTACACAAAACAGAGATTATAGATGAAACGGCTAATAGAAATGGTACTAATTTGCGCTTCTCCTGGATGTTTAAACCGACGTAAAAGAAAACAATTATGTATGCTTGCGCGAACTCATCCGGGAGTGGGGAGTTTTCACAAATTCCCAATTTATGAGCGTGCTCTCTTGGAGTTATGGTTGTTTGCTCTTCGGCTGGATATCAACACACCCATAAACGTACTAAAGTTGTGGAGGGTCTGCAGCGATCATTTTTCACAACAGGAAACACGCACGCGCACCCTCTGAGGTAAAAACGGTATAAATACTGTTTGTTTTCTCACACAAACCGCTGGTTTCGTGTCTTAGGCCATCAGTGTGTACTTAAGATGGGGGATTGTTTAATTTGGACTTCTCTGTGTATGCTCTTTGAGGTGGTGACCATAGACCTGCATTATGTGAGGCACAGACAAGAACGGTTTTGACCTAATATGATCAATATTGAAACTACTGGGGAAACAAATACTCCTACATCTCGGATGCCCATGAGGTAAGCTAAAACATATAAAAATTTAATTTCAAAGTGAACTATCCCTTTAAGTTGTAGACATTATATAACAGTTTTAGGTTATGTTTTAGTGTTGGTAACATGTTTCACATTTTCCCACACACACTCAGTAATCGTCCCACTTTGGTTTGTTTGATGGTGGTCACTCTAGTCCATCACCCGACTGTACATAATACATGTGTGTTTAGGAATTACGCAGGCGGTGAGTGTTTTCGGGATGAAACTAACGACATTGGGGATTAGAAAGAAAAGCATTAGTTGTTTTTTGGTTGTTTACACACACTTTGGAAGTGGACACACATCCGTGTTCAATTTTGCATAACATGTCCCCTTTAACTATAGACTCGACTTCTAGCCAAAATATCCTTGAATTTGGTTACATGCCGTTTTTGCCTAAATAACTTGTGCGATGTAAGCGGTCAGCAGTGATTATAATGCATTTGGTTTGATTTCTTTGACATGTTCTAGATGACTAGTCTATTCTTGGGCTATTGTCTATTACATTTTCAACGGCATCCCAAATATTGCCTTGTTTTAGCCCAGACGTCAGGGCTGAGGACGGATATTAGACGTCTATTAAACACAAAATTGCTTGCTAGGACAATTCTTAGAGAAACGTCAGTATTGTGAGATATAAACTCAGACTTGTGAGATGTAAACTTGCAATTCTAAGAAGAAAAGTCAGAATTGTGTGACTTTCTCAGTTCACTTTTTTTTTAACAGAAACAATAATGCTTCATCTCTCTGAGCATCACTAACACATGTTGTGTTCTCGACTCACTAGGCAAGATCTTTTCGTGATCTTGAGAGACTTCAGTGGACTGGTGCAAATTCTTATCCCACAGGATGAGGTAGGGAAACCGTTCTCTTTCTTATTTTGTGTTTGACTGATTCAAATCTGATCAGATCAGTTCTACTGCTGCCCGTCTGTTGGTGTTGTCACCAAAAAAAAAGAAATTTTCTTTAATCCTTTAGTCCAAATCTGAGCTGAAGAATGCTTTTCTTGGCCTGAGCGTGGAGTCGGTCATCATGGTCAAAGGACGGGTCAGGCGTAGACCAGAGGGACAGGAGAATAAGGTTATTATGCCTGTTCAATTGCACATAAAGAGAAGTCGGACACCGCTGGTCAGTGTGACATGAATGTAAAATTGTCTTTTTTATTCGACATTAGAACATGTCCACGGGAGAAATTGAGGTCTGTGCTGAGAGCATGACAGTGTTGAATGCTTGCCGAAAGCTGCCGTTTGAGATTAAAGAGTTTGTCAAAGTAAGTAAATATGAAATGTTGCATGCATAACTTTTTTGAAGTCGTTCTAGTTTTGTCTGCATTAGTTCTCATAAAGAACAAATCAGAAGAAGAACAAAATGTCTGTTCAAAAACTTTAGTTAATTATTTTAATGTTTTTGAGAATAGTCTCTCAATGGCTCACCATTGTTTCATTTATTAATAAAAAATACAGAAAAACTGTAATTGTGCATTTTTATTACAATTTAAAATAACTGTTTTCAATTTTATTATATTTTAAAGTGTAATTTATTCCTGAGCTGAATGTCCATCATCATTCCTCCAGTCTTCAGTGGCACATGATCCTTCAGAAATCATGAATAATATGATCATTTACTGCTGAAGAAGTATTTATGATTATTATCAATGTTGAAAAGAGTTATGCTGTTTATATTTTTGCAGAAACCGTGATAGATTTTATTCTCTGATGAATAGAAAGTTCAAATAAGCTGTGTTTTTTTATAACAATATAAAATAATAACGTCACTTTTTAAAATCAATTTCATGCATCCTTGCTGAATAAAAGTATTAATTTCTTTTAAAAATCGTACAGAGCCCAAAGTGTAGTGAATGTTTTGTAGAAAAATAAATCTGAAACCTATTTTTCTGATTTTTGGGGGTCATTTTTATGACCACTAAACACAAATGTATATAGTAATACAGTAATTGTGTCTGGTCTGGAGACTGTTTTTATTTTTTATCACTATTATTATTAAAATAATGGTAACACTTTACAATAAGGTTGTATTAGTTAATGCATTAGTTAACATTAATACATCCATTAACAACACCTCTGTTCAGCATTAGTTAATCTTTGTTAATGTTAGTTAATATAAATCCAGCTGTTCATGTTTTGTTCATGTGCATTATCTAATGCTAACAAGATTTTAATAATGCATTAGTAAATGTTGAAATTTACATTAACAAAGATAAATAAATGCTTTAAAAGTGCAGGTCATTATTAGTTCATGTTAACTAATGAACCTTATTGTAAAGTGTTACCAAAATCAGTGTTAATTAAAGGGATCGTTCACCCAAAAATGAAAATGTGATCCAAGATGTAGGTGTGTTTGTTTCTTCAGTAGAACACAAATGAAGATGTTTAACTCAACCGTTGCAGTCTGTCAGTCGTATAATGCATGTTAATGTTCACAGATGAGAGGATGAGAGCTATGAGAGTAAAAAAACATGCACAGACAAATCCATATTAAACCCTGCGGCTCGTGACGACACACTGATGTCTTAAGACAAGAAACGATCAATTTGTGTGAGAAACCCAACAGTATTTAGATCATTTTTTACCTCAAATACAACACTATGTACATCAGTGTTCACAGTGCGATCACTTCCGGTGAGTGAGGTCAAAATACACAATATGGCGTAGAGAATGACAGATGAAAAATGATATAAATACTGTTCGGATTCTCGCACAAACCGATCGTTTGGTGTCTTAAGACATCAGTGTGTCGTCACCAGTGTTGGGGAAAGTTACTTTGAAAAGTAATGCATTACAATATTGCGATACTCCCTTAAAAAGTAACTTATTGAGTTACTTAGTTACTTTTTAAGGAAAGTAATGTGTTACGTTACTTTTGCGTTACTTTTTCTCACCTGGATTGGGCTTGTTTTTTTTTTTTTATAACAAAAAGATTCTATTTTTGTGCAAATGTAAAAACCTCTTCATACCAACATTTTTATAATAAAAATACAAATGCACACGTTCTGCTGCGCTGCCATTCTGGATAATGGAAGAATAGGACTTCCATTAAAAAGTTTTACCATTAAAAAAAAAATCTAGTAATTTTTGCTCATGGTTTAACTGAATCATTAAAGGTCAGCAGCAAATTGGTCAATAAAGGTAGATTAAATGCATAAAAATATTAGTTTTATTTAACACTTATGCATAATTTGACTGATTTTATTGTTTTTGAGGAATACTCAATCTTTATGCAAGTGAGATGAATAAATGCTCAAATTTAGTCTAGAACTACAATAACCATCATGTTCACACACACGCCTCGGCACTTACTCTCGATCTCATGGGGACAGGAGACGCGTCAGTCCAATAAATATGAAAAAGTAACTCAGATATTTTGTTGTAAATTTGAAAAGTTATGCGTTACCCCAACACTGGTCGTCACGAGCCGCAGGGTTTAATATGGATTCATGTGTGCATGTTTTTTCACTCTCATCTGTGAATATTGACATGCATTATACGGTTGAGTTAAACATCTTCATTTGTGTTCTACTGAAGAGGCAAACACACCTACATCTTGGATCACATTTTCATTTTTGGGTGAACTATCCCTTTAAAAGCAAGACAGACCTATAATGCAAAAAAAAAAAAATCTTATTTGGCCTACAAATATGCTTTAAAATCCTATTTCTGTTGATGCTGGGGTTAGCGATGCTGCAGCCTATACAATGTATATTTTGTAATTTATCATAAATTGTTTATGAGAACAAAAAATGTAATTAAATATGTCCCTGGACTGTTTTTCGAAGGTGTTTGATATTCTCTGTCATTTGCTGTGGAATAGCCAATGGTTTTAATTCCAGATGGATGTTATTTTCATTATTTAAATGAGAGATCCAGACAAAAACTGTTGTCCATGTACCATCCCTTTATACGTTTCATCTCAACTCTCTTTTGCTTTCCTTGAAGAAATCCGAATCCCTCCGGATGCAGTATCGTTATCTTGATCTTCGGTCCCCTAGGATGCAGTACAATTTAAGACTGCGATCACAAATGGTGATGAAGATGAGGGAGTACCTTTGCAATCTGCATGGTGAGGATTGGAATATTTAAACATATGCATACATGTGCTTGGTTAATGTACCCCAGCACTAACTGAGCATTATCCGTCTTTTCCCAAGGTTTTGTGGATGTGGAAACGCCAACGTTGTTTAAAAGAACACCTGGGGTAGGTATTTTTACCGTATGAATTGGTATCATTGGTATAACCAAAGACTTTAGATCCCCAAAGACGGTGAATTTATAATACTTATGAATGGGGGAGCGTGCAATATGGCTGAATAAGTCCCGCCTTCTTAAATAAAAGAGCCAATCAGCAATGGGTAAAGTCATCGAGTCACTGCGACTGCTGTTAGAAGCTCCGGTAAAGAAACACACACACACACACACACACACACACACACACACACACACACACACAAACTAATGTCTGCACATGAACATTGGCTGGTCTACATTGAAAAATAAGCTTTTTTTAATGCTGTTTGAGCAACATTTATCCAACCCTCTCCATTGACTTTGTATTGCGTGAGGCCGCCTCCTTGTCATTTCTGACTTATAACAAAAAACAGAACAATGCCTAAAAGCTAATCTGTGACGGGGTGTACAGCAAACAAGCTAAAAAACACACACCACAGTTTTTATAAGCAGTCGACCAGCAAAAACAAGCGTGGAGACAAAAGTGGACACCAGGACTAAGAGGTGAAGCTTCTGCAGAACATCTTGAAGAGATGGGTCAATTCTGGGACACTCAGTATGCCTACATATGTCACTGTTAAAGCTACACTATGTAACTTTTTTTAGTTTATTCTTAGCTAAAAACACTTTGTTCTTTCAAAAATATGTGCTCATTAATGTATATTTACTTCTTTCAAAGTATTCTCGTAAGTATATAATATGCCATTGAAAATACATACAGAATAACGATAGCACCGATAAAAGTTACTTTACTAAGATTAGCTTGCATTCGTCTGGGAACCTGATCGCTGATGTTAGCAATGAAATGGTAAAAAATAACGAAAACGTAAAACTATTATTCATTTTACATAGATGTCATAACCTACATGTTAACTGACAAATGAAATAACTGCACATTATAATCGTTTTCTAAAGTAACCTCATCACTTGCTCGAACTGGAAGCCATGCTAATCTTGGACTAAATCAGCCACCGTAGGAGTTAAAACGAAATCGGAATTGAGAGGAACAGAAACTAATATTCACTGGATGGTCATATACCTTTTCACTGCTAGATGGGGGAAAATATCACACAGTGTAGCTTTAAGTCAAATATCCAAATGTGAGTTTAATATATTATATTTCCTGTCGCTGGTCACGTTCCCCTCCAGTGGGCGTAGTTCTCAGTGTAATATATAACATGTCGTGCTCTGTCTCAATTCCCTGTATCCACTTTTTGTCTCCTTTAACGCTTGTTTTTTGGGTCTACAGCTTATAAACACTTCTGGGTTTTTGGTTCTGTGTTTTTTAGCTTGTTTGCTGTACACCCCGTCATATATAACAAAAAACAGAACAATGTCTAAAAGCTGATAAGTCAGAAAAGACAAGGAGGCGGCTTCACGCAATACAAAGTCAATGGAGAGGGTTGGATTGTCCCCCCCCCCGGTGTGGGCGTGGTCTTCAGATTATGACTTGTGTCGCTCTGTCTCTGGTCTGAAGTGCATAGCGCAGGTGCACTTAGTGTGTGTTTGAATCCACGAACCTAGAAAACCGGTCGGCACGTCCGGCGTATGCTCCAAAAGGGTCGTCCCTCGTCTCTTAATGAGTCATGGGTGTGATTTGGGCGTAACGTGTAATTAACCAATCAGAGTCTCATCTCCCTTTCCCTTTAAAAGCCAGTTGTGCTCACACCATGAGCGGATTCACTATTGACATGAGGAGAGACTGAACGCTTCTCCAGAGAGGAATCCTTTATTTTTAATATTTATTAATGTGTGTGTGCTGCTGCGCGTCCCTGTGTGTGTGATAATCAGAGTGTATGTGTGTGTTGTGCACCGCTTATAGGTTCATATTACTAACACACCCTTTAAATAACACACAAACACTGCACTATTGACTTTAGAGCAGGTGTGTGTTGGTCAATGGTCAGTGGTTTTCAGTTCCTCACAATAGCAAAGCTCCAACAATTCTCCTGAACACACCTAGTGTTCACACACACACACACACACACACACACACACACACACCTGGTGTTCAGACCAGACACCCATGGGTGAACAGATGCGCCAGTGCATTTGATATTTAAACAACGAGGAGCTGGACGTGAACATGAGAACTGCGTCGCGACTGGCATTGTGCCGGATTTATGATAGAGCCTGAAATGTTATTTTAATGTTCAGGAAGCAGTTTTTGAGATTTCAGGATTCCCCCATTCAAGTAGATACGACTTGTTCTTGGTTGCCCAAAATATCTGCCCAGAGGCATTGCAGATCTGGCTGCCAAGTGAACAGACTTTCCTTGAAAGGGACTTTGCCAAAACATTAGACCAGTTGCTAATTCAGATACACAGTATTTTGTGTTTCAGGAGCTGTGCCACTCTGCACATTGCTTCAGTAAGGAAATGTTCAGAAAAAATATACTTACAAGTTACAACAGCTGTGCTTGCGATTCTTCATATGTGAGTCCAGGAATTCACAAAAAAACGTAGCCATGAGCACTAAAAATGTATTGTTGATTTATTGTAAATAGCAATTTATAATCAATCAACACAAAACATATAATACAAAAAATGAAAGCGAGAGTATAAAACACAAAAAT
>CM040915.1:34253240-34620740 GCA_023029165.1 Gobiocypris rarus | reverse complement strand
TCGCAGTCCAGCCAGTGAAACTCTAAATAAGATATTTATTATAATTATTATATTATTTTTCTGAGCGCACCTTTAAATACTTAAAGTTTTTTGTGAAATAAAGTTGGAGTGGTATCAGAAAAGTGTGCGAGAGGGTGGAAACCACCCAGAACACACTCGCATTGTGCAGACATTTCTACACAGGCGAGCACCTCTGTCATTGTCAATTCAGAAAATGCAAAAGTCTAGTTTCTATTAGATTTTGAAAAATGATAATGACCACAATAGTCTCATTTTCATTTCAGTTCTGGCAGCACGTCTCTTTGAATTAATAGTTGCGCTGAGCCAGGACTGCAGGCTAGTTCTGTGAAAAGTCTGGCAAAGGAAAATGATATGCTATGCATGATTTAAAAATGTCAGTCAATATTGGCCCACAGTCACTTACGTGCTGGTTATCTCCTGCAATCTCAGGTACTTTCAGCTCGCTCGCTGCTACAGAGACGAGGGCTCCAAGCCTGACAGACAGCCTGAATTCACACAGGTAATGAAGTGCTAAAAGTCGGGGGGAAACGCAGCACGTCTGACGATACCTGTGAAACCGGGGCTCACTTCTGAGTGTTTTAATGATGGGGCTTGCTCTAACTCACAGTCACGAGGGGGAAAGCTCAAATTATGAACCCAAAAGAGCGTTTTGTTTTTGTTCAGACTGCAAAAATCCGATGCATTCGAGTCAAATCCGATTAGTTGCTTATGATTTGAATAGAAAAAAACCCACATATCAATATCCATTCAGTTTTATACACAAAGGATCAGATTTGATCAATGCATTTTGGCTGATTTGTCTCTTGTGTTGACTCCTAGGTGGATATTGAGATATCCTTTGTAGACCAGGCTGGAGTCATGCGTTTGATTGAAGGCTTGGTCCAGTACTCCTGGCCGGAGGACAAAGGACAGATTAATGTTCCCTTTCCCTCCATGACTTATGAGGAAGCCATGAGAGACTACGGAGTTGACAAACCAGACACCAGATTTGGGATGAAGGTGACCGCACGTTCTTTCTTTGTACACATCATCCTATATTGGACGTAAGACATCAATGAGGTTGTTTGCATGCTGGCCGCCCTTGGCGTCACGCTGTGCTGGCATCCTGTTTCCCCACACATCACAGGTTTTCATGCGGTGCTCAACAATTAAAAATGAATCTCTCCTGATACGTTCCCTGTCAGCGGTGTGTGTCCTGAATGCATTCATTTCTGCCCGTAGATTTAGAGCCCTCTGCTGAATCTGTGATGTTTTAGGAAGAGATTAATATTCAATGCACTACTATTTAAAAGTTTGGGGTCAGTAAGGTTTTTTTTTTTAAATTAAGGATGCATTAAATTGATTAAAATTGAGCGCGAAAACATTTGTAATGTTACATTTGCAGTTCTTTTAAAATTTCCATTCATCAAAGAATTCTGAGGGAAAAAAATATTACGGTTTTCACATACATTTTAAACAGTTTTCATCTTTTACATATATTTTTAATATTTAAGGGTAGAGTTAGGGACAGGTGTGGTGGTGTGGGTAAGTTTAAGGGTAGAGTTAGGGACATTATATTTTTAATATTTTTTCAATATTGATAATTGTAAGAAATATTTTTTTTTATATTAAAATGACTTCTAAACAATGAAACCGGGAGTAATGATGCTGAAAATTCAGCTTTGTCATCACCAAAATAAATTATTCAAATATATTAAAATAGAAAGTTTGGGATGAAAGAAGTATGTATTTTAATTAAATGTTTTTTTTTATTTTTACTGTTCTATTTGTTTATCTTAATTCTTTATTTAATAAGATACAATTAAAGTACTACATTTACAAGTAAAAGTTAATTATTAAAGTAAATTTGAATAAAAAATTATCTTAAAGGGATGGTTCACCCAAAAATGACCTGGCTCTTCAAAGCTTTAAAATGGCAGTGAATTGTTGCCTTGATTGTGAAGTCCATAAAAGTGCATCTATCCATTATAAAAGTACATCTATCAATCATAATTTTATGATGGATGGATGGACTTTTATGATGGATGGATGGACTTTTATGATGGATGGATGGACTTTTATGATGGATAGATGCACTTTTATGATGGATGGATGCACTTTTATGATGATAGATGCACTTTTATGATGGATAGATGCACTTTTATGATGGATGGATGGACTTTTATGATGGATGGATGGACTTTTATGATGGATGGATGGACTTTTATGATGGATGGATGGACTTTTATGATGGATGGATGCACTTTTATGATGGATAGATGCACTTTTATGATGGATGGATGCACTTTTATGATGGATAGATGCACTTTTATGATGGATAGATGCACTTTTATCAGGGTTTTTCCTGGGTCAAAAATGGTCTTCAGTGGTGGCTGACAGACATGGTTATCCATACACACATGCACAATTTATAGATAATTGTTTTGGTATATAATCATATATAATAAAAAGTATATAAATGAACAAATTGCCTAATTTTCTGCCATATACAATTTCATAAAATGATCAGCTAGCTAATAACAACTTTGTTCTGGGTTCAGTGTTGGACAGATCAATTGTTCTAAAATTTCAATGTAGGAAAAACCCTGTTTTATGATAGATATATGCACTTTTATGGACTTCAAAACAGAAACAGCATGCACTGCTGTTATAAAGCTTGGAAGAGCCAGGACATTTTTTTAAATATAACTGATTGTATTCGTCTGAAAGAAGAAAGTCATACACACCAGGGATGGCTTGAGGGAGAGTAAATCATGGGGTGGAAACTCGAGTTAATTCTGATGTGTTTTCTTGTATTCAGCTTGTGGATGTCACCACGGCATTCCAGGGAACACAAATCGAGTTTATCAAAGATGCACTTCTTGAACCTGGTGGCTGCATTCAGGCTATCTGTGTCCCAGAAGGAATGGTAAGTATGGAATCAGAAGATCCTCACTATTGAATCTGCACAATGCAGTCTGATTTCCAAACAAATGAATCGTTTGAGTCCGTTCATTTAAGTGATTCAAAGCTGACAGCATGATGAGTGTAGCCTGGTTTACGCTGGTTAAAGTATTGAATAGATTAAGGAATCAATGAAAAGTTACTATATTAGTAAATACAATATGAAATGCATTTTATTTATACCTCAAAATAGCTAAACGAATAAATTATATGTAACTTTTGGCGCTCTAGCGATTAAAAAAACAAAACTGCATGTGTCTTGTGGAAAGACGTAAGCAGAGCTACTTTTCTCTGTTTATGTACACAACTTATTAGACCACCTGTCATAATAAAGAGAATTCAAGGGTATTTATTATTGGGCAAATAACAAACTAAAACAACTAAATAGTAACCAAAAAACATATTTTGGCCTTGATTCTTGCTGGCATTGTTTTTATGTACTTTTCCACAGTTTCTGTTGTTTTTGACTTCTAGTTTCTAGTTGTTCCAAAAGCCTTGCTTTTGATGAAACTTTTGTGCGATCTTTCTTTGAATCCACTAAATCCCAAATTTGTTCAATAGGATTCCAAGTCTGGCCACCAGACTTTCCGAGAGCTTTCTCTGCTCTGATTGGTCAGATATGGCCCAGTCTGTTGTGATTGGCTTACGCCGCGTGTCGTAAACAAAACGGCCATTACCAAACCTGAATTTCAGCTCCGAAGCCTTCCTAATGCTCAGCGATTGTACACACTAAAGACCGTAACGATCAGTCCGAGTGCGAGTCCAATGATGAAACATTGGAAGTAGGGGTGTGCGATATATATCGTCTGCGATAATATCGTAATTGTTGTTTTAACGATGTGCGATCCGACATTATCGAGTATATCCCTCACACACACCCCACGTGATGTTTGTTGATTAGACTAATGCAGGTGCGCATTTCACTTTCCGCTTTCACTGCGTGCTATATTTATATTATATAATATAGTTAATGTGATATTGATTTTATACAAGTTTACTAAACAAGAAGTTAATATTAAGTGACTTACAGTTTAGACTTCCATATTGCCTATTTTTGCTTTATTTTGCCACCGGAAAATAGTTCAGCACAAACACACAGCACTGAATCTGCGTCTCTGAGCAACACACAGCGGTGTTTTCATACTGAACGAATCAGCTTTTTGAACAAATCAATCTATCATAGTCATTGAATCATTGATTCAATTAAGAGAGTCAAGAGAGTCAAATGCTTTGTTGCTGAACGAATCAGCTTTTTGAACAAATCAATTGAATCAATGATTCAATGACTACGATAGATTAAGAGAGTCAAATGCTTTGTTGCTGAATGAATCAGCTTTTTGAACAAATCAATTGAATCAATGATTCAATGACTACGATAGATTAAGAGAGGCAAATGCTTCGTTGCTGAACGAATCAGCTTTTTGAACAAATCAATTAAATCAATGATTCAATGACTACGATAGATTAAGAGAATCAAATGCTTCGTTGCTGAATGAATCATCTTTTTGAACAAATAAATTTAATCAATGATTCAAATACTACGATAGATTAAGAGAGTCAAATGCTTCGTTGCTGATAGAATCAGCTTTTTGAACCAATCAATTGAATCAATGATTCAATGACTACGATAGATTAAGAGAGTCAAATGCTTCGTTGCTGAACAAATCAGCTTTTTGAACCAATCAATTGAATCAATGATTCAATTGATTGGTTCAACTGAAGAGAAGCATTCGAGCATTCTCAAAAATTCAATGATTCAATGAATACGATAGATTAAGAGAGTCAAATGCTTCGTTCCTGAATGAATCAGCTGTTTGAACAAATCAATTGAATCAATGATTCAATGACTAAGATAGATTAAGAGAGTCAAATGCTTAGTTCCTTGAATGAATCAGCTGTTTGAATGAATCAATTGAATCAATGATTCAATGACTAAGATAGATTAAGAGAGTCAAATGCTTCGTTCCTTGAATGAATCAGCTGTTTGAATAAATCAATTGAATCAATGATTCAATGACTACGATAGATTAAGAGAGTCAAATGCTTCGTTCCTGAATGAATCAGCTGTTTGAATGAATCGGTTGAATCTCAATGACTCACTCATTAAACATGACTTGCTGTCACCTACTGGCGGTTTGAATTTCACAGTAAAAGTATCTTTTCATGTTTAAAATAATTTCAAATATCAATATTATTCAACATTTTGTTTTAAACATCAAAACATTATTTATGCATAACTGCAGGATATTAATTTGTCACTTCTGTGCTGTGTAAATGATCTAAATGCCACTTCAGATGCAGCTTCTGTGTTTCCTCTACACTGCAGAGATTAATTTTGTTGATAAAATTATTTAATTTGATTGGTAACAGCCCTATTGTGTCTTATTATAATTGATTTTTATTAATTTTATGAAATTGACACAAAAGATGTAAAAAAATAAATGTATCAAGGTAAAAAAGATTATTTCTGTCACTTCTGTGAACGGACCCCCACACAGAATATGAAGAATATCATAAACTTTAGGAGTCAGCTGACCATGGCAGTCCTACACCTGCCAAAGCACCAGCACAATAACACACTCAGCAAAATATCGTCTAATTACCGTTATCGAGAAAATCCCAGAAAATATCGAGATATCTTTTTTTTGTCAATATCGCACACCCCTAATTGGATGAGCCATTTATTCAACCCGAACCTCCATCACAAGGATGACTTGAGCAGGGCGTTTCTCAGTAATAGAAATCATGATGTACTTCAAACTGAGTAGCTAATATATTGGGGTGCACATGTACAAACTACATGCACTGTATCAATAACAGCTCCTATGTTATCCGAGCACTAATGTGAATGACTGTAACGTTAAAGTTTGTAAAATAAATCTCGTTCCATCCTTTATCATTAAAGTAGTAAGAACAACAGGGAATCTGCATCAGCTGATCAGCCGATTAGCTGAAGTAAGACAGTAATAACGAGAGTTAGCTGGAGACCTACACAATATAAAACACAAAACTACGTATTTTGAACAGCCGGTAGAAAATACAGTGCGTTCGGAAAGTATTCATAGCGCTTCACTTTTTCCACATTTTGTGATGTTACAGACTTATTCCAAAATGGATTCAAATCATTATTTTCCTCCAAATTCTACAAACAATACCCCATAATGACAACGTGAAAGAAGTTTTTTTGAAATCTTTGCAGATGTATAAAAAAAAGTTTTCACAGCCTTTGCCATGACACTCAAAATTGAGCTCAGGTGCTCCTGTTTCCAGGGATCATCCTTGAGATGTTTCTGCAGCTTGACTGGAGTCCACCTGTGGTAAATTCAGTTGATTGGAGATGATTTGGAAAGGCACACACCTGTCTATATAAGGTCTCACAGTTAACAGTGCATGTCAGAGCACGAAGCAAGCCATAAAGTCCAGGGGATTGTCTGTAGACTTTCGAGATCTGGGGAAGGGTACAGAAAAATGTCTGACACATTGAAGGTCCCAATGAGCACAGGCCAAAGATAAGGCAAGTTTGGGATCACAAGGACTCTTCCTAGAGACTCTTCAAACTGAGCGATTGGGGGGGAAAGTGTCTTAATCAGAGAGGTGACAAAGAACCCGGCGGTCACTCTGACAGAGCTCCAGTGTTTCTCTGCGGAGAGAGAAGAATCTTCCAGAAGAACAACCATCTCTGCAGCTCTCCTCCAATCAGGCCTGTACGGTGAAGTGGCCAGACGGAAGCCACTCCTCAGGAAAAGGCACATAACAGCCTGTCTGGAGTTTGCAAAAAGGCCCCTGAAATGCTCTCAGGCCATGAGAAACAAATTTTCTGGCCTGATGAAACAAAGATTGAACTTTTTGGCCTGAATGGCAAGTGTCTGGAGGAAACCAGGCCCCGCTCATCACCTGGCCAACATCATCCCTACAGTGAAGCATGTTGGTGGCAGCATCATGCTGTGGGGGTGTTTTTCAGCGGCAGGAACTGGGAGACTAGTCGGGATCGAGGGGAAGATGAATGCAGCAATGTATAGAGACATCCTTGATGAAAACCTGCTCCGGAGCGCTCTGGACCTCAGACTGGGGCGAAGGTTCATCTTCCAACAGGACATCGACCCGAAGCACACAGCTAAGATAACACAAAAGTGGCTATGGGACGACTCCGTGAATGTCCTAGCCAGAGCCTAGACTTGAACCCGATTGAACATCTCTGGAGAGATCTGAAAATGGCTGTGCACCGACGCTCCCCATCCAACCTGATGGAGCTTGAGATGTCCTGCAAAGATGAATGGGAGAAACTGCCCAAAAATAGGTGTGCCAAGCTTTAGCATCAAACTCAAAAAGACCTGAGGCTGCAATCGGTGCCAAAGGAGCTTCAACAAAGTATTGAGCAAAGGCTGTGAATACTTATGTACATGTGGTGATTATTTTTATAAATTTGCAAAGATTACAAACAAACTTCTTTCATGTTGTTATTATGGGGTATTGTTTGTGGAATTTTGAGGGAAAAAAATGAATTAAATCAATTTTGGAATAAGGCTGTAACATGATAAAATGTGGAAAAAGTGAAGTGCTGTGAATACTTTCTGGATGGTCTGTGTGTACATGAATAATTAATCATACAGGTTGAGATTCAGAGATGCAAGCCTGTGTTGAACTCCCAGAAATATGAGAAGCAGTCATCAGTAAAATGACAGGAGCACAACAATGGATTGGGATTTGTACTGCTGTGGTATCTTTGAAAAAAATGAATTGTATCTGGCCTCATCGTTCGAAAGTGAAACTTTTTTTTTTTAGTTTCTCAAACTTATGACACAGCGTCTTCTCGACATGATGTAGCACGAAAAAGCTACAGTGTTTGTTGGCGGGTCAAGTTGTTTTTGGGCGAACAGTGTAGAACATAGGCAGGCATTCGGCAAATGTGTTACCCCGTGACGTGTACTGAATTACTGACAACTCGTTTAGGCTGATCAGAGTCGATTTTATCCTGCATCTTTGCTGATTGTTTACATTCACAAACTGCTATATTACACAACGCATGAAAGCATCCAAAAAGCATAATGGGGCATTTTAAAAAGTTACCAAATGTGTTGAGAATTACAATTTCTGTTATCTATATTTCTATGAGTGGTCCGTCTCTTTCACATTGTCTGTGGGGCAGATGAAGCTAACTGTGTGTGGCGTTTCATCCACAGAAACACATGAAGGGCAAAGACTTCGAGTTCCTGAAACAAGCAGCCAAGACACAGTATGGTCGGGTGAGTTTTGTTTGTTTGCTGATGGAGCATTCACTGTGTGCACATCATGGGAAGGCTCCTGAAATATTTATCTGAAAGTAATCAATAAGTCAGGATGATTTGGTGGTAAAACAGTCAAATGTAACACACAGCATACTTACCCTGAGGCAAGGATCGATCTCACTAGAGAGACGCGTCTTGTTGGCCGTCCATGGAGTCTTGTACAGGGAATGTTAAATGTGTCTTTTTTTCCTCCACCCCATATGTAGTACATTCATAACTTATAGCGATAATGAGATATATAATATAGTTTGATAAATGTATGTTAATTCATGTTAAATGCTTTGTACTGAGATAAAAATGACTATTGCTCTGCTAAGGCAAGAATCGATTACTATTGCTCTAATTCTTATGACTTTCTTTCGGCAACTGAACACAAAAGATATTTTGAAATTGTTTCTGGGTTTTTTTTCCATACAAGGAGAAGTTTTATCTATGTATCATCAGACTAAAAGCTCATTTTAAGATTGAACATTGGTCTGGGGAGTCTGCTGTGTATGTTCTACTGCACAAGAGGCGTGATCAACGGGCGTAGTTCAAATGACTCTGTATGTAATTGGATAGTCCTTCAACCAATCAGACCACAAGAGGCGTGATCAACGGGCATAGTTCAAATGACTCTGTATGTAATTGGATAGTCCTTCAACCAATCAGACCACAAGAGGTGTGATCAACGGGCATAGTTCAAATGACTCTGTATGTAATTGGATAGTCCTTCAACCAATCAGACCACAAGAGGCGTGATCAACAGGCAACGACCCATCGCTTCTCTATCTGTCATCGTGTTAAACCCGCCAATAGCGCGCCCGGTGGATAAGCCAGCCTGTGATCGAGTGTAACAGAAGCAGTAGAAATGAATGTACAGGTTTCCAGACTGAGCTGCAGGGCGAAATCAAATCACCGGCAGATCAGGCTGGGTTTACCCAGTCTAAGGGAAGTCAGCAGGGTCCAAAACAACACTGGACACCTTTGACTTTAATTGTATAGACAAAAATAGTTTTCCAGACATTTTTCAGAATAACATCTTTTGTGTTTCACAGAGAAAATTGACAATTTACATTTTAGGTGAACTTTACCTTAAAGGGTCATGAAACCCCCTGTTTCAGCAGCCGTCAGTTTTCACCACAGTTTTGCTGTAAAAGTGGGCGTGGTTTAGCGGTGGAGGAGTGGAGGGTGACGAGGGGCGACTGACAGCACATCAACGGCTTCTGATTCAGACAATTTTATTTTTTTCTCATTAAAAGCATCAAAGCTTCCCAAAAATGCAAGCTGCAAATGACCATTAAGTTACAGGCAACACTATCTATCTATCTATCTATCTATCTATCTATCTATCTATCTATCTATCTGTCTGTCTGTCTGTCTGTCTATCTGTACTCGTTGTGAATACGCAGGCCACAAGAAGTAATTAGGTTGGGTTTTTTTTTTGGATCACTTTTACTCAGGACATGCTAGCTGGCAACATAGGATTCCATTCATTATGCTAAGCTAAGCTAGCGGCGACCCTGCCAAACTAAAACAATGCATGCACTGAGACAAAAATGCATGTGCCCACATATCTAAATGTTGAGTAAGCCCTATTTCTAAAAACGGTGAAGTGCTCCTTTAAATCTGACAATGCACTGTCAATTTAGTGATATCCTTGCAGTTGTGGTCTTGACTGGTCTTGAGATAAAATCCCGAGTACTCTAAGTCTGAGACCAAGATAAGACAGAGGAGAAATGCAGTCGAGACCGAGACAAGACCAAGACTTGCAAAAAATGATCTTAAGACCGGTCAAGACACAACCGCAACTGCGACGTGTATAGTAATGTAGTATATTTCATTTAAAGGGTTAGTTCAACCCAAAAATAGACTAGTTTAAATGACTAAACCTCATGTTGTTCCAAACCCATAACACTTTTATTCTTCTTAGAAACACAATTGAAGATATTTCTCAATTGCATGCTTTCCGTTTACCATATCTGATGTGTGAGTTTATGAATGTTTATATATGAAGCCTAAATTCAATCAATTTGGACATATTTCATATGTATTAGTAGTTTTACGATCTCTTTATGAACCTTTTTTTTGAAACGTCAAAGTTGAGTGTCAATGGAGGGACAGAAATACCTCAGATTTTATTAAGATATTTGTGTTCTAAAGATGAACGGAAGTCTTATGGGTTTGGACCGACGTGAGGGTGAAATATTGATGACAATTTTTTTATTTTTGGGTGAACTGATCCTTTAATAATCTTCCTAATAAGTACATCATGATCATATTTTTTTACAGAATAAACTCCGTCAAAAGGGGAATGTTGTGTTTCTTATAAATGTCAGGATTAATGGGAGGGATATAACTTGTTAATGTTCTTAAATACCTCCATCAGTGCCAGGATCGGGTGACTCCAGTTTGATTTCAGGCTCGTTTTACTTTACGATGCCGTACTTCTCTCTCATATACTTTGCTTCCAGTCAAGTCTCTACTATTTAATAAAATAAAGGCATCTTACCAAAAATAAAATAGCATTTAATACTAATGATTTAGTATAGTTTTCCCACTCTATATACTCTTATGTCTGTATGTATAAATGGAAAGTGAACTTTTGAGCTTGGCTTGAACTGAATGGCATCGTCAGGTGATTCTCCATTGCTATCCGTTTCAGTCCAGGTCTTGGCTTCGCTTGTGTCTGGGAAACCAGCCCGCAGTGTTCTCGAGACTGATGATTGCTCAAGAGTTTGTTGCCCTATGCTGTCAATGGAAATTGAATATGGGCCGGTGGAGAGAATGGATGATCATTGCTGTGCTTGCACCGTGTGTCGTACAGGAGGTGAGCGTGGCTCCAGTAAGGGCAGATGGTTCACTGAAATCCCCTCTCAGCCGACTGCTCTCGGACTCGGCCAAACAGCAGCTGCTCCAGATGGCCCAGGCCAATGCTGGAGATCTGATCTTCATCACGGCCGGACCCCGGGAGAACGTGGTGCGTATCCGCCTCCATTTTATTCCGTCTTCACAGATTCATACAAGCATGCTCAGTTTCATAAACTCTGAGAGCTCCGCGAGCAATTATTTCAATAACACTACAGATGGACCATCAAGCTATTTTGCACTGGAGTAAACAGTTCAATGACCAGCATCTCTATTTTTGCTCCTCAAGTACCTTCCCATCAGTATTTGTGCCCTTGTGATTGATGACTAAGGGTTTTCAGAAAAATATGGCTTCAGAGGAATGCTGACATGATCTAATCACTTTTAAAAGAATATTCATCTTCTCTAAGCCTCAGCTCTCGCTCGGGGCTGGTGCAGATGGTGAGCTTGGCACAAAGTGGGCTGTTTAGTCACAAAGCAGAGAAGTGGGAGATGGCTGGGGATAACTGGCGAGCTCTGTGTGCTGGGGTTGTGGGATGAATGGTGATGCTAGTGCAGAAAGCTGGAGAAATAACAGCTGAGGGAGATCATTCTCCTCAAATATAGTTTTAGAGGCAAGCATTAGGGCTGTGAAATATGGACAAAATAACCATATTGTGATTTATTTATTTTTATGTGTGTATATTGCAGCAATTTTGGCAATTGCTTTTTACATAGATGCGAACTTCTCAACTTTAGGTGAGAATTCACCTTTTTGAGATCAAAATAGGTCACCTACGAGATTTGCGTAGATCTGATGAGAAAGAAAGGGGGGGTCATTCAGGCTGATCTTTTTTTTTCATTCTCTCGTTTTGTGAAGAGTGACATTACAAGGTAATAAAAAAACATGAAAATAAATGCATCTGTTTACTACGTTTGCCCCCGGTTTCACAGACAAGGCGTAAGCTTAGCCTAAGCCCTGTCTTTGAAACCGGGCATTGGTCTTTTAATGTCTTAAAGACTTAGTACATAAAGCATGTTAAGCGATTTCACGTTTATCTTTTTAGACTGTTCCTATTATTTGCATTTCTACAGCAACGCATGACAGATTAACTGGCCAATGAAGTCAGCAGGGTTCCCACTCGTCCTGGAAAACCTGGAAAATTGATGACAAATTTTCCAGTCCAAGAACACACATGGAAAATTTGAGAAAATGGAAAATGTCCTGAAAAACTGCATGTTGTCCTGGAAAATATGTAAACAACGCTAGGCCTAATTGTTTTGTAAAAAAATAAAGTCCAATGTTCAGGAATGCTGAATCTTGTCACGTGAGAGTAGTATATTTTGAATGATGATGTTTAGTCAATGCTAATGCTATTAACTGCTCAGATGTATGCCACGAATGTTAACTGGTAAGTCCCCAACTCAGTAACTTGCTAACTCATTTTGATGTGATTAAAAGGTCAATAAGAGATTTATTGTGCAGTGTAGCCTGCTTCATTGATTATAACAGGATTTTGCGTTGAAGTGATTGACGATTGCGAATTCTGACTTTATCGCAGTTGCGAGTTTATATTTTGCAGTTCTTACTACTTTTCTCACAATTGTGAGATATAAAGTCGGAATTGCATTATATAAACTTGCGAGAAAAACATTCAGAATAGCGAGATAAAGTCACAATTACCATTACCATTTTTTTTATAATCATGTGGCGTAAACAAGCCTCCTCAGTCATAATGTATGATTAAGCTCATAATAAAAAGATTTTATAGTTAAGTCATGGCAATAAACTATGATTTTTAAAGACTTCGAGAGCAATATATTAATTTACATGAACCTTGTCTTTTATTCTCGCTGTAGTAAAATTTTTAATGTCCTGGAAAATGAGAGTGGGAACCCTGAGTCAGTTCTGCAAAGTTATGTTCTGATCTATTCTCTTATTGTTATATATTTCAATGTTTCAATAGTAACAATAGTTTTATAAAGGGGTTTACTCTACATAAAACACACGCTAACTTACCTGTTAGAATTAGTTTTCAGGCGGATGCAAAGACACTTAATAGTGACTAGAAATGAACATGAAAAGTAAATGTATTTAAAAAACGAAACAAAAATTCCTGACCCCGGAGAATGTTTTCTCTATCCACGCCATGTTCTGAGTTTTTTTGAGTTTTTTTTACCCCTCACCCATTTGCATCCCTGTTTTTAATGCATTGTAAATGTATTCAGTGCATAACAAAACATTTCACAATCAAATAACAGTATTAACAGCTTGATAAACAACTCTAAAACACCTTTAAATCATCAAAAAACACGAAAAACCCATCATTTATGGTGCTATTTGTTAACAATTAGTTAACGCATTAGCTAAAATGAACTAACCATGGTCAACATATCATCATACGCAGGCTACGCACTTACATCGAGTGCTTTAATCCCAGCACACCTCATTGTTTTGGATGCTTGCTAAGTTCAGTCTCAAACTAGGCCGATCAGTCACGTTGTGAATGTATCCCCATGCTTTTAGGGTCGGACCAGGACCAAACGAACCGAACTACAAGTGTGAACACACCCTTGTTTTGTCCTGTTTCAGCGGCCTCTGCTGGGGAAGCTGAGACTGCAGTGCGCTGAGCTGCTTGAGCGCTACGGCGTGCCTGTTCGTGACCCCTCTGTCTTTCACTTCTTGTGGGTGGTGGACTTTCCCCTCTTCTTACCCAAAGAGGACGATCCAGAGACGCTGGAGTCTGCCCACCATCCCTTCACAGCTCCAGTCTCTGAGGACGCCCATCTGCTGTACACACAGCCCCACAGGGTAAGTCACTCTTTAACCTTACAGAATCATAGCTTTGCATTTTAATGGAAATCTAATATTTTCCGATTAATTGAATAATCTAATGCTTTTTTCCCCCTCTTAATGATTGATTAAACCTTTGGTTAATTTACAAATAAATAATAACTAATAATGTACTGATAAATAACAACCGTAACTAATCTGTTTACAAACTTTTACCTAATGATGATATTTATCCAAAAGATAAGGTTTATGCATAATTAGGAAAAGTGTTACCTATGGTTACGTTCAATCACTTTTTGGTAATTACAGCAGCAAATTCTTGCCTTACAAGTGTGAATCAGGGTTAATTTTGTTTCGTTTCAATCATTTTTGTCATAATTTTCATGAACTGCCTTTTTTCACTGATGAAAACGAGACGATAACTAAATAAAAAACAATTTTGGATGACAAAAACAATGATGAAAATCTTCTTTTTCATCAACTTGTAAAAACTGAAAATGTTAGGAAGGGTCGATTAGAGAAACACTCAGAAAAATAACTCATTGGACAAACTCAATTTAACTGAGGGCAGGTTTTCCATCCAATAAATATGTGTAGCCCGAACTCATAAAAAACTAATTAATGCAATTAAATATAATTGAGTTGGTCCCACTCAATTTAGGACAATGCAATTGAGTTGGTCCAACTCAATTTTATCAAATATAGTTTACATTATATTATATACCTATAACATTACTTTTTTGAACGTGCCAAACTTCATCATAATACACGATTTATATTTTCAAAATATAAGAAAAGGCTTGTGTAACTCCAGACAATTTAAAAACATTACAGAAACTCCTCTAATTGTTCAAGATAACTGAACATTAAACACTAACATGAACTAACAACACCTTTCCCTTTACAGAAAAACACATAAAACGACACTTTAATCCCCAAATTTACTCTCCTAATGGAGTCCCTTGCAAAGCATGCTGGGAACTACAGATCCACTCCCCAGTTAGTTAAGTCAACACAAATATTTCATGTAGTTTTAACACTAATTAATTAAGTAAACTTCAGATATAAATATATTAGGTTGACTGAACACATTAAAATTATATTCACTTTACTTAAACATATCTAATTTAATTGTGTCATATCTATGGGGCCTGAATAATTTTTTTTGAGTGAAGAGATCCCGTCAGAACTGTGTAACGGATGTGTGGATCTAGCGGCGGGAAAACACGGAGCTGTTGAGCTTCTCCAGGCTCACGCGACAGCACTTCAGAGCGGCTCAATCCATCAATAACACACATTTATGACAGGGAATGATTATGAGCTAATGCTGATCAATAATCACAATGTGTTTACTGTACCATGTTTATATGGTCATAGGATTTAGACGGATGCATATTTGATCTCCTCATCTGAACTGCAATAGTACAGCATTTCAAAATAAGAGTCGAGGGGCCCGTACCATGATGGTAGATTAACAAACTCAGGGTTATAGGATTAGTTTTGAGTTGACAAAACCAAACCAATCAATTCAGGCTTTGTTGGTCCCATGATGCTGATCATCAACTTTCTCTGTCAACTCAGGCTTTGATCCTGAGTTTGTGGAGCGCGTGCACGTGAAAGTGTGACATCAGCAGTGAGCAGCCAATCACGTGCTTTTCAACACAAAGTGTGACTCATTTCTCGCGAGAGAGCTAACGTGATTCAAAACTCTTTTCCTGAAGATAAAGACATTGAAGTATGTATAAAGAATTTAAAAGCATTTACAAAGAAGAAAATAATGTTCCATGTAAGAGGATAAATAAAGAAAATAGTTGTGAAAGTAGTTTTATATATATATATATATATATATATATATATAATATATATATATATATATATATATATATATATATAATATATATATATATATTTATTTATTTTTATTTTTTATTTTATTTTTTTAAGCAGTCTCTTGTGCTCACCAAGTCTGCATTTATGTTTATATATTTATATAATGTGAAATATTATTAAAATGTTATTAAAATGATTTTTATTTGAACATATTTTACTATGTAATTTATAATTGTACAATTATTATATTAAGTAATCATCATTAGACAATATATATATATATATATATATATATTTTTATCCTGTAGTGACCTTTAATTTGGAGCAAGAGAACCAGGGGGAGTGGCTTTATTGCATCAGAGATGAGTTCATGAGTTCACTTTGCTCACAGCTGATTGGTTCAAATTCAGTTTGAGATCTCTTATCCCGAACATAACCTGCTCCGGAGCAGGTTAGCTGCGGAGCATAAGTTACTTTGGAGATGAACACTGCTAAAAGCCAAACCACTTTAATGGTACTTAAAACCCAGGATTGGTACAAACTAAGCTTAAACATATCTGGCTAGCTAGCTAAACCGGCTTCATGGTACAGGCCCCTGGTGTATTTGAGCTTGTTTATAATTAAAAGTCATGCATACGTTTGATTACGCAATAAACTGTATTTAATCTCATTCCCATTTAATTCATAGTCAGGAGGAAAGACGGAGAACAGTATAACTTATTCGAAGCTTTAGCTCAACCTGATATAATCACTAAAACAGAAATGCACAATTTTAAAAACGATATAGAGGTTTTTTTAAAAACAAACACAAAAGTGAATTGAGCTCTCTTTCGTGTTTTTCTGCCTGAATGGTCAAAAACACCATTTTGTCTAAATGTCAGTTTCATGCATTACAATTTAATTAAACTCATTAGATTTTAGTCGACTGAAACTAGACTAAAACTAAAATCAATTCAGGTGACTAAAATATGACTGAAACTAAATGGCATGTTAGTCAAGAGACTATAACTAAAACTAAATCAAAATGTCAAAATGAACACTGCTGTGAGTCCTGAAATGTTTTGTTCAGTCAGTAGAGATTAAATTATCTGCTTGAATATGTTCAGATCAAACAACCGCATTCTAGCTAACCATAGCTAAACATGGCGCTCTCATAAACAGAGAAGTTTTACCACGCGTGATTAAATTAGTCCAATCGAGGCGCAAGTTCATGTTGTAAATGTTCAGGTTTTTGTAAGCGGTTGCAGAGGGTACGTTTGAGCCGCGCGCCTCACCACCGGCAGCTCATAAAGAGCAGAACGCTGTATGAACGCAGAAGTATATATTAAGCACAAAATGAGACTGACAAAATGTCACTGTAATAGTCCAAATGGATGTTTTCCTTATCTAGCATTATAAATGTATTCACTGTCACTTTTAAATCAATTGAATGCGTCCTTGCTGAATAAAAGTATGGTTTCCTTTTGAAAGGAAGTGGATGTTTTTATAGTTTTGCTGTTCTCTGAAATATGCTCATAGTGAGGATTGTCTGATATATGAGTAAAACATTCTTTGGAGTTATTTCAGTGGCACACACATCAGTAGGGTTGAGTATCGCTTGGGTTTTTAAGTTACCGGTGCCAAAACGATACTTCTAAAACATTACCGGGCCTGGTATAAATTGTGGTTTTGGTCTATACAAGGGGTGAATATTTTTATCACTCATCTGTTTAGATTATATTAAGCCTTACGCTGCGTTCACACCAAATCGAGCAGTGTTCGAGACGCTCCAGGATGACCGCTCTCTCTCACTCCTGTATGTATAGTTTAGGCTACAATAAAACTAAATATGTCATGAAACACCACTCTGTCTGTTTTCATTTTCATGAAAATATATATTAAAGGGCACCTATTATGCAAAATTCACTTTTTGAACATAAATGTGTGTTGGCAGTGTTTGTACACAACCACCGTATAATGGTAAAAATCCACCTTTTTAAATCCCCATAAATCATAAGCAGTGTCTCAGAACAAGCTGTGATGTCACACTGCAGAGGCCCCGCCCACACGTGTTGATGGACACTGACATACTAGCACAGGCCCCTCCCTCAGAGAGCTGAGCTGTTCACAGTCCGCCATGTTTATCTCCTCCAGAGCGTTAACAGCAGCATTCAAGTCAGAGATGTGTTCTTATTAAAGCTACTAAAGTTCAGTCAGTCGAGAGCAGGGAGGGAATCTCTGTTTATCTTCTGTTGTTTAATTCATATTAACAGCAGATAGAGCAGCAGGTGCTGTATTACACTGCTTTCACTTTAGTAAAGTTAGACAGATCTAATATACACACAAGATTTCTGTAACTTACTTGCTGCATACGTGCACAGACACGACCAACTGTTTTCATGTGAAGTTTGTGTGTTTAAACAGTTTAATAAGAAGATACTTTAAAAAGATAGTACATTACGCGTATACAGACAGAGCCATCGAGTCGAGCCACGAGCGCTGTGATGAACTGTGACTTGGAATCTCATATGGTCCGCTGTTTCCGGAAGAAAGCACTGAACGCAACAGAGGAAATAAATAAATAAAAAGAATTAAAAACTCAACACAATTTTTTTCACAAACTTAATTTCCATCGACCAGCTCACTTAGCACAGCGTTCGTGGCTCGACTCGTCGAGACTGTTTTCCAAGATGGCTACTCTCTGTATACGCGTAATGTACTGTCTATGTAAAGCATCTTCTTATTAAACTGTTTGTACACTTACACCGTTCTCAATGCTTCGGTTTGCATGTAGGGACCCTCATTACGCTAATGTGTTAGTGTGAGCCTTGTTAGTGGTATTAACTAGCGATTTAATTGTACGCATTCTGTGCCCTATAAACTAGCGTTATAAGCCAATCTGTTTTAAGAGATAAAACTCTTTACATTCGATTTTCATGAAAACGCTTCCCAGAGAACGATCTGCTCGGTAACCGTCTGTTAATTACCCCTAGGGTCATTTTTCACCGGAGCTGTCCTTTTAAATTATGCGGGGTTTCTCATCACATCACTACCACGTGACAGCAGCAAGCAGGCTCCTCATTGGATAATGCGGCGCAAATTGACGCCAAAGTTCAGATTTTTCAACTCAACGCGAATTTGCTTCAAACACGTGAATGCACAAAAAGCACCACTCGCACGTAATGCGCGACGCTCAATTTGCATAAAATTTGAATGAGGCGGAATCATGTCCACCGTGCTAAACGCGTTGAACAGGACCTCCAGATGCACGTCAACACGCCTTTCCATTGACTTAACATGGAAATCACTCGCTCTATTCACGTTTGGTGTGAACACCGTATTAAAGTTCTGCATAATTAAGGGCGTGGCTACTTGAGTGACAGGTGGATTTCCACTATAGTCAATCCAGGTGGGTGTGGTTTCAGCAACCAGGCACCTCAGCTCCGCCCACGTCCCGCCTCTTTGCCCATTTTCAGTTATCCGGGAGTGAGGTGCGTTCAAGATAGCGGCTTTACGCTTCAAAAATGCTCTTTGGAAACCTACAGGTGACGTCACGGACACCACGCCCACATTATATTACAGTCTATGTGTATTACATTAAAACAGAAAATACAAGATAGAAGTATTTCCACTGGTGGTCTCAGGCATTTAGACTCCAGGGTGTATTTCGATGTGCATCGCAGGGTGAGGTAGTTGGCGAAACCCAGCACTAGTCTGTGGTTTTATCACTTTGTAAGTCTACAGTCCTGCGAGCCAAGTTAATCATAGAGGAAATGTACGATCTGGTTCTGAATTCATTCCGTCATAAAAGTACATCTATCCATCATAAAAATGCATCTATCCATTATAAAAGTGCATCTATCCGTCATAAAAGTACATCTATCCATCATAAAAATGCATCTATTCATCATAAAAGTAAATCTGTCCATCATAAAAGTGCATCTATCCATCATAAAAGTACATCTATTCATCATAAAAGTAAATCTGTCCATCATAAAAGTAAATCTGTCCATCATAAAAGTGCATCTATCCATCATAAAAGTACATCTATTCATCATAAAAGTAAATCTGTCCATCATAAAAGTAAATCTGTCCATCATAAAAGTACATCTATCCATCATAAAAGTGCATCTATTCATCATAAAAGTAAATCTGTCCATCATAAAAGTGCATCTATCCATCATAAAAGTACATCTATTCATCATAAAAGTAAATCTGTCCATCATAAAAGTAAATCTGTCCATCATAAAAGGGCATCTATCCATTATAAAAGTGCATCTATCCATCATAAGTGCATCTATCCGTCATAAAAGTACATCTATCCATCATAAAAATGCATCCATCCATCATAAAAGTGCATCTATCCATCATAAAAGTAAATCTGTCCATCATAAAAGTGCATCTATCCATCATAAAAGTGCATCTATCAATCAAAAGTACATCTGTCCATCATAAAAGTGCATCTATCCATCATAAAAGTACATCTGTCCATCATAAAAGTACATCTATCCGTCACGCTTTACGCTTTACGCTTTAGCTTCAAAAATGCTCTTTGGAAACCTACAGGTGACGTCACGGACACCACGCCCACATTATTTTACAGTCTATGTGTATTACATTAAAACAGAAAATACAAGATAGAAGTATTTCCACTGGTGGTCTCAGGCATTTAGACTCCAGGGTGTATTTCGATGTGCATCGCAGCGTGAGGTAGTTGGCGAAACCCAGCACTAGTCTGTGGTTTTATCACTTTGTAAGTCTACAGTCCTGCGAGCCAAGTTAATCATAGAGGAAATGTACGATCTGGTTCTGAATTCCACACGCTTCCCCTGCCCGTTTATCTGCTTTCCCAGGTGCGTGGCCAGCATTATGACTTGGTTCTGAATGGCTGTGAGATCGGAGGAGGTTCAATTCGAATCCACAATGCCTCTCATCAGCTGTATATCCTGGACACGATTCTCAAGGTAATGGAACAAGAGTGAAAAATTACACAGCGAGCAAAGTGCATCACTGAATGCTACTCTGACAGCGAGTTAAAGCACTTGTAATAGACGTGTCCAGATACCCTACTACACCATTTTCTTTTTTGCGACTCTTACTTAACACCCCCGTACCACCCGTTTGGTCGCTGTGGCAACCCATTAAGCTATATTTAACGGTCTTTACAGAACACAAATGCTTTGGATGTTCAGAGCCATCACATTAGTGTGTTTTTACCCAAGTCGAATGTGCCATCTCAAGATTTGTCTCTTTTTGAAGGTCTATTTACTCTCTTGACATTGAAGTAGTTGTATGGATTTGTAGGATTTATACATGCTGAGACTATGAACAATCGCCTTTCAAGCTGTGAATTACAAGGTGTCTTTTTTCAATGCTGTCTGTGTTATAGGAAGACCCATCACGGCTCTCTCATCTGTTGGAGGCTCTGGACTCCGGGGCCCCTCCTCACGGGGGAATCGCATTAGGTGAGCGAGCATTCAACACATGCTACCTCGGACTTTCGCAAGGTTGTCGGGTACCCCTGTAACGAAAGGCCTTGTTGATTGCATTCTCCTGTTGGTTAAAGTGGAACGGTCATGCTCGAAAACTGAAATTGCTTGCCCAGCCAGGAAATTTTGGCAGCTTTGTTTCAGTTTGAGACTGTAAACTGAAGCATGAAGTGCCCTTGATCATTAGAGAACTTCTGTTTGGGTGTATTTCTGTGTATGGCAGAACTAGAGACGTTTCTACAGCTTGCATAACCTGCGATACACAAAATTACCATATTCTTGTTTACATTATAAAGATGAAAGAGTATAAAATATATCTTAAGGTCTGAGAGAAATGTGTATAATTATTAGGGATACTGATTTAACATTTTGAATTATTTGTAATGGATAGCCAATAATAGATCAGTAGCTGATATTATACAGTTATGTAGTTGTTTGAGATGATACAAGTGAAGTTAGGCTTCATAGCATTATAATGTACAGTATGAAAAATGGATATTCATTTTGAGATTTGCTAAGGATTACATTTACAGGGTTGTTACATTTTTAAATGTTTTTAAAGATTAAGGGCCCTATCACACACCCGGTGCAATGCAACGTCTGTGATGTAAGTGTTCTTTGCTAGTTTCAGCCCGACGCAGTTCTCATGTTCACGTCCAGCTCCTCGTTGTTTAAATATCAAATGCACTGGCGCATCTGTTCACCCATGGGTGTCTGGTCTGAACACCAGGTGTGTGTGTGTGTGTGTGTGTGTGTGTGTGTGTCTGAACACCAGGTGTGTGTCTGAACACCAGGTGTGTGTGTGTGTGTGTGTGTGTGTGTGTGTGTGTGTCTGAACACCAGGTGTGTGTGTGTGTGTGTCTGAACACCAGGTGTGTGTGTATGTGTGTGTGTGTGTCGTGTCTGAACACCAGGTGTGTGTGTATGTGTAAACACCAGGTGTGTGTGTGTGTGTGTCTGAACACCAGGTGTGTGTGTGTGGTTGAACACCAGGTGTGTGTGTGTGTGTGTGAACACCAGGTGTGTGTGTGTGTGTTTGTGAACACCAGGTGTGTGTGTGTGTGTGTGTGAACACCAGGTGTGTGTGTGTGTGTGTGTGAACACCAGGTGTGTTCAGGAGCATTGTTGGAGCGTTGCTATTGTGAGGAACTGAAAACCACTGACGATTGACCAACACACACCTGCTCTAAAGTCAATAGCGCAGTGTTTTTTGTTATTTAAAGGGTGTGTTAGTGATATGAGCCTATAGGCGGTATACAACACACACACACACTCTGATTATTACACACACAGGGACGCGCAGCAGCACACAGACACACATGCCAAATATTAAAAATAAAGGATTCCTCTCTGGAGAAGCGTTCAGTCTC
Source organism: Gobiocypris rarus (assembly GCA_023029165.1). NCBI lineage: Eukaryota > Metazoa > Chordata > Actinopteri > Cypriniformes > Gobionidae > Gobiocypris > Gobiocypris rarus. The sequence continues at coordinate 34,598,203 of CM040915.1, read as the reverse complement.
TCCTCATGTCAATAGTGAATCCGCTCATGGTGGAGCACAACTGGCTTTTAAAGGGAAAGGGAGATGAGCCTCTGATTGGTTTATTGCATGTTACGCCCAAATCACACCCATGACTCATTAAGAGACGAGGGATGACCCTTTTGGAGCATGACCGTTTTCCCATTGGGATTCGGACACGCCCTAAGTGCACCTGCGCCATGAGCTCAGATCATGAAAATAGGGCCATGAGTTAAAGTGAGCATTTGTTGACAGCAAAGGCCATTTAAATATAAAAATAGGGGAAATAAGCATGCATGATTACATTTATTGAATATTATATTATATATATATATATATATATATATATATATATATATATATATATATATAATTTATTTATTTATGATAAAATATTTTAATATAAATAAATGCACTTGAACTTTTTGTGATTTTTCTTTTTTTTTGAGAAATTTTTATTTTTATAAAGTAGATTCATTGATGCATTAAATTGAACAAGTGACAATAAAGATATTTATCAAGTTACAAAAAATCTATTTTAAAATCATGCTGATCTTATGAACTTTCTATTCATCAAAGTATCATGAAAAAATGTTTTATCATTGTTTCAATAAAAATATTAAATAGCACAATTGTTTTCAACATTGATAATAATAATTTTGAATATGGGATTTTTGAAGGATCATGTGACACTAAAGACAGGAGGAATAATGATGAAGATTCAGTAAATATATTAAAAATATTTAAAATTCCCCAGATCCCCTAGCTTTTGACCATAATTATGAATTATAATTATTAAAAAATAATTATGCATAATCAATAATGTAACCAATAAGTTGTACATTACTAATAATAGTTTTTCTTCTGAACAGGGCTGGATCGACTGGTGTCCATCATTGTAGGAGCTCCCACTATCCGAGACGTCATAGCTTTTCCAAAATCCTTCAGGGGTCACGACCTCATGAGTCACGCTCCAGACTTCGTCTCTGAAGAAGATCTGAAGGCATACCATATTTCTGTGGTCTGGCCTAGCGCAGATACAGAGGGTCAAAAGGACAGCTCCATGTAAGCACTAAAATGTGCGTCTGTGCCCACTGGTGCTGGACAGAAGCATCAGGATCTCTTCCTGTCCGGAGAGAATTGAGCACCAGAGTGAAGGCCATGTCTGTGACCCCACATCATGACCTCTTGATCAGATCAGTCATGTGCTTTCTCTTCATATACATGCTCTGTAATTAGTGTTTTCAACTGGACATTTTTAATAAAAAAATTTCAGTGAAAAGCTGTGATATCCAGAGAGAGCATGGCTGAATATATCAGTAGGGGGCAGCGTTGTTCCATCCCATCTTTTTCCATAGCCCCCCCCCCACTCTCCACAGGCCCTATGGTGAAGTCAGCATGCATCATATCCTACATTTTCTTCCACCACCAGACATACCAAATAAAGCTACATTTCAGTTTTTCTCAGCGATGCCTTATCTGCAAAAGCAGATGCTCATTCTTCATGCCCAGGTACAGCTGCTCATTACAGCCAGTGTTGTTTTAAAGCAGACCTGTGCGCTGGCCGCCAAGCTGTGAACACACTTCTTTGTGTATGACATGCTGTTTTTACTGCTCTTCCAATGACTTTTCCTTAAGTACCCACTCATCACCTATTTACATGACCATGTTTACTTGGAAAAGTACCGAACGTGGGCAGGTACTTCCATCAGTGCTTTAGAGACGGTTTCAGTACCGAAGCTCGGCTGTTTGATACGGAGCTCTTCGTCTAGGACCGGGATCTGAACTACTAGAGTACGGTCAGCGTTAATAGTTTATAAATGCCCGACCCTCAAATCAATTTTAACATTCAGATTTGCCCTTTTATGTAGTTCTCTTAAAGGGATAGTTCAACCAAAAATGAAAATTACCCCATGACTTACTCTCCCTCAAGTCATCCTAGGTGTGTATGACTTTCTTCTTTCAGACGAACATAATCAGAGTTATATTAAAAAAATGTCCTGGCTCTTCCAAGCTTTATAATGGCAGTGAATGGCTGTCCATATAAGTGCATCCATTTGTCATAAAAGTGCATCTATCCGTCATAAAAGTGCATCTATCCATCATAAAAGTGCATCTATCCGTCATAAAAGTACATCTATCCATCATAAAAGAGCATCTATCCATCATAAAAGTGCATCTATCCATCATAAAAGTGCATCTATCCGTCATAAAAGTGCATCTATCCATCATAAAAGAGCATCTATCCATCATAAAAGTGCATCTATCCATCATAAAAGTGCATCTATCCGTCATAAAAGTGCATCTATCCATCATAAAAGTACATCTATCCATCATAAAAATGCATCTATCCATCATAAAAGTGCATCTATCCGTCATAAAAGTACATCTATCCATCATAAAAGAGCATCTATCCATCATAAAAGTGCATCTATCCATCATAAAAGTGCATCTATCCGTCATAAAAGTGCATCTATCCATCATAAAAGTACATCTATCCATCATAAAAATGCATCTATCCATCATAAAAGTGCATCTATCCATCATAAAAGTGCATCTATCCGTCATAAAAGTACATCTATCCATCATAAAAGAGCATCTATCCATCATAAAAGTGCATCTATCCATCATAAAAGTGCATCTATCCGTCATAAAAGTACATCTATTCATCATAAAATTGCATCTATCCGTCATAAAAGTGCATCTATCCATCATAAAAGTGCATCTATCCGTCATAAAAGTACATCTATCCATCATAAAAGTGCATCTATCCGTCATAAAAGTGCATCTATCCATCATAAAAGTGCATCTATCCGTCATAAAAGTACATCTATCCATCATAAAATTGCATCTATCCATCATAAAAGTGCATCTATCCATCATAAAATTGCATCTATCCATCATAAAATTGCATCTATCCATCATAAAAGTGCATCTATCCATCATAAAATTGCATCTATCCGTCATAAAAGTACATCTATCCATCATAAAATTGCATCTATCCATCATAAAAGTGCATCTATCCATTATAAAAGTGCATCTATCCATCATAAAAGTGCATCTATCCGTCATAAAAAGTACATCTATCCATCATAAAAGTGCATCTATCCATCATAAAAGTGCATCTATCCATCATAAAAGTGCATCTATCCGTCATAAAAGTACATCTATCCATCATAAAATTGCATCTATCCGTCATAAAAGTACATCTATCCATCATAAAAGTGCATCTATCCGTCATAAAAGTACATCTATCCATCATAAATTTGCATCTATCCATCATAAAAATGCATCTATCCATCATAAAAATGCATCTATCCATTATAAAAGTGCATCTATCCATCATAAAAGTACATCTATCCATCATAAAAATGCATCTATCCATCATAAAAGTGCATCTATCCGTCATAAAAGTGCATCTATCCATCATAAAAGTACATCTATCCATCATAAAAATGCATCTATCCATCATAAAAGTGCATCTATCCGTCATAAAAGTACATCTATCCATCATAAAAGAGCATCTATCCATCATAAAAGTGCATCTATCCATCATAAAAGTGCATCTATCCGTCATAAAAGTGCATCTATCCATCATAAAAGTACATCTATCCATCATAAAAATGCATCTATCCATCATAAAAGTGCATCTATCCATCATAAAAGTGCATCTATCCGTCATAAAAGTACATCTATCCATCATAAAAGAGCATCTATCCATCATAAAAGTGCATCTATCCGTCATAAAAGTACATCTATCCATCATAAAATTGCATCTATCCATCATAAAAGTGCATCTATCCGTCATAAAAGTACATCTATCCATCATAAAATTGCATCTATCCATCATAAAAGTGCATCTATCCATCATAAAATTGCATCTATCCATCATAAAATTGCATCTATCCATCATAAAAGTGCATCTATCCATCATAAAATTGCATCTATCCGTCATAAAAGTACATCTATCCATCATAAAATTGCATCTATCCATCATAAAAGTGCATCTATCCATTATAAAAGTGCATCTATCCATCATAAAAGTGCATCTATCCGTCATAAAAGTACATCTATCCATCATAAAAGTGCATCTATCCATCATAAAAGTGCATCTATCCATCATAAAAGTGCATCTATCCGTCATAAAAGTACATCTATCCATCATAAAATTGCATCTATCCATCATAAAAGTGCATCTATCCATCATAAAAGTGCATCTATCCGTCATAAAAGTACATCTATCCGTCATAAAAGTGCATCTATCCATCATAAAAGTGCATCTATCCGTCATAAAAGTACATCTATCCATCATAAAAGTGCATCTATCCGTCATAAAAGTACATCTATCCGTCATAAAAGTACATCTATCCATCATAAAATTGCATCTATCCATCATAAAAGTGCATCTATCCATCATAAAAATGCATCTATCCATTATAAAAGTGCATCTATCCATCATAAAAGTGCATCTATCCGTCATAAAAGTACATCTATCCATCATAAAAGTGCATCTATCCGTCATAAAAGTACATCTATCCATCATAAAATTGCATCTATCCATCATAAAAGTGCATCTATCCATCATAAAAATGCATCTATCCATTATAAAAGTGCATCTATCCATCATAAAAGTACATCTATCCATCATAAAAATGCATCTATCCATCATAAAAGTGCATCTATCCGTCATACAAGTACATCTATCCATCATAAAAATGCATCTATCCATCATAAAAGTGCATCTATCCGTCATAAAAGTACATCTATCCATCATAAAAATGCATCTATCCATTATAAATGTGCATCTATCCATCATAAAAGTGCATCTATCCGGCATAAAAGTACATCTATCCATCATAAAAATGCATCTATCCATCATAAGTGCATCTATCCGTCATAAAAGTACATCTATCCATCATAAAAATGCATCCATCCATCATAAAAGTACATCTGTCCATCATAAAAGTGCATCTATCCATCATAAAAGTGCATCTATCAATCATAAAAGTGAATCTATCCATCATAAAAGTGCATCTATCCATCATAAAAGTACATCTGTCCATCATAAAAGTGCATCTATCCATCATAAAAGTACATGTGTCCATCATAAAAGTGAATCTATCATAAGTGCATCTATCAATCATAAAAGTGAATCTATCCATCATAAAAGTGCATCTATCCATCATAAAAGTACATCTGTCCATCATAAAAGTGCATCTATCCATCATAAAAGTGCATCTATCATCATAAAAGTGAATCTATCATAAGTGCATCTATCCATCATAAAAGTACATCTATCCGTCATAAAAGTGCATCTATCATCATAAAAGTGCATCTATCCGTCATAAAAGTGCATCTATCATCATAAAAGTGAATCTATCATAAGTGCATCTATCCATCATAAAAGTGCATCTATCCGTCATAAAAGTGCATCTATCCATCATAAAAGTGCATCTATCCATCATAAAAGTACATCTATCCGTCATAAAAGTGCATCTATCCATCATAAAAGTGCATCTATCCATCATAAAAGTGCATCTATCCGTCATAAAAGTGCATCTATCATTATAAAAGTGCATCTATCATCATAAAAGTGAATCTATCCGTCATAAAAGTGCATCTATCATTATAAAAGTGCATCTATCATAAGTGCATCTATCCATCATAAAAGTGCATCTATCCGTCATAAAAGTGCATCTATCATTATAAAAGTGCATCTATCATCATAAAAGTGAATCTATCATAAGTGCATCTATCCATCATAAAAGTGCATCTATCCGTCATAAAAGTGCATCTATCCATCATAAAAGAGCATCTATCATCATAAAAGTGCATCTATCCGTCATAAAAGTGCATCTATCATTATAAAAGTACATCTATCCATCATAAAAGTGCATCTATCCATCATAAAAGTGAATCTATCATCATAAAAGTGAATCTATCATAAGTGCATCTATCCATCATAAAAGTGCATCTATCATCATAAAAGTGCATCTATCATCATAAAAGTGAATCTATCATAAGTGCATCTATCCATCATAAAAGTGCATCTATCCATCATAAAAGTACATCTATCCGTCATAAAAGTGCATCTATCATCATAAAAGTGCATCTATCATCATAAAAGTGAATCTATCATAAGTGCATCTATCCATCATAAAAGTGCATCTATCCATCATAAAAGTGCATCTATCATCATAAAAGTGCATCTATCATCATAAAAGTGAATCTATCATAAGTGCATCTATCCATCATAAAAGTGCATCTATCCATCATAAAAGTGCATCTATCATCATAAAAGTGCATCTATCCATCATAAAAGTGCATCTATCCATCATAAAAGTGCATCTATCCATCATAAAAGTGAATCTATCATCATAAAAGTGCATCTATCCATCATAAAAGTGCATCTATCCATCATAAAAGTGCATCTATCCGTCATAAAAGTGCATCTATCATCATAAAAGTGCATCTATCCATCATAAAAGTGCATCTATCCATCATAAAAGTGCATCTATCCGTCATAAAAGTGCATCTATCATCATAAAAGTGCATCTATCCATCATAAAAGTGCATCTATCCATCATAAAAGTGCATCTATCCGTCATAAAAGTGCATCTATCCGTCATAAAAGTGCATCTATCATCATAAAAGTGCATCTATCCATCATAAAAGTGCATCTATCCATCATAAAAGTGCATCTATCCATCATAAAAGTGCATCTATCCATCATAAAAGTGCATCTATCATCATAAAAGTGCATCTATCCATCATAAAAGTGCATCTATCCATCATAAAAGTGCATCTATCCATCATAAAAGTACATCTATCCATCATAAAAGTGCATCTATCCGTCATAAAAGTGCATCTATCATGATTTTTAACACTTTAATGATGGATTGATGCCATCATTAATGCTTCTATTTTGAAGTCCTTTTATGGACAGCCATTCACTGCCATTGTAAAGCTTGGAAGAGCCAGGACATTTTTTAATATAACTTTGATTGTATTCGTCTGAAAGAAGAAAGTCATACACACCTAGGATGACTTGAGGGAGAATAAATCATGGGGTCATTTTCATTTTTGGTTGAACTATCCCTTTAAAAAGGAATCGATCACACAAAAATGAAAATTACTATCATCAGTTTTGTGATTTTTCTTTCAAATATTCTTTTCAAAAACAATTTTTTTTTGTCCATACAATGTTTTTCGTTTAATAATCTTTTGTGTTCCCTAGAAAAAAAAAGAAATCAATACAGTTAATGATGCATCATATTGACTTTGGCTGTGTCTGAACTCGCCCCCTATGCCCTTAAAAGTGCACTATTTGAGGGGACAGCCATTTGTAGGGGTGTCTGAAACCATAGTGGACGTTATTAAGTGCGCTCCTTCAATCCCACAATGCACCGCAATAACGATTGTACTACAGCCGAATTTATGAAGTGCTTAAATTATTGAAAGTGTTTGATTTTATTGATAAAGCAATCTTTTCACTCAAAATGAATGCTGCAGCCCATCTGTTGAGTATGAGTGTGATATTGCTCATATAAATATGATCGTGTATGATACAGCTTTCATTCTTCAGGTCAATCATCTATTCATGAGAACAAATATCAGCGATATCTCTGTCATATATTTCAATGGTTAAAGTCATTGCATGTGCTGCATTTTATTTGAACCATTTTGTTTTAGTTTTTTAGATTTTGAAAGATAATAAAGATATTGTTTGATAAGTGAGATCTCTGATTGTAATCCTTGAAAACTAAAAAAAGTAATGCAACTTGAAAATAATTTCATTTTACAGTATCTGTACGAACCCTGTATGATGCAGGTATAAATTCCTTTTTAATTGATTATTAAATTATTTAATTAAGGTTTATACATAGAGTCCATGGTTCAGATATGTGTTTTCATTACTGGAGCTGCGGGTTTTACTACGCTTCAAATGATTATTAAATGCAAAAGCTGGTGATTTCGGTCACAGCTGCGGCACATGACAGCGGTGCCCACAAGGCTATTGCTCCTGCACAACAGCTTTATCAGTTCGGTGGGTTATATTTCTCACAGATTGCAGATACATTTATATGAATGCATTAGTGAGAAAGATGTGAGAATTACCTGGCAGAGTCTCTCTGCTTATAGTGAAGCTGTGGGTTTTAGTAACTAAGAAATATATGCTAGAACTAACAAGCTATTTTATTGAAAAATCACATAACAGTGTTGACAATACATGTCTGCGCTACTTAATGTTTCTGAGCATGTGATCTTAACTTGATGTGCAAGCTACTGTCTGTATGTGTGTGCGTTACAATGCAGCAACGCATTCGTTTAGAACAGGGATTAAAGGTCCCGTTTGTCCTGTGTTTTTGAAGCTTTGATTGTGTTTGCAGTGTGCAATATAACATGTGTTCATGTTTTGCATGAAAAAAAAACCTGTATTTTTCACACAATTTACGTATCTGTACACCGCTGTTTTCTCTGTCCTAAAAACGTCCTGATGATTTCCTTGTTCTATGAAGTCCCTCCTCCAGAAATAAGTAACGAGTTCTGATTGGGCCGGCGGTTCCCGTGTTGTGATTGGACAGCAGCTTAGCGACGTTGCGGAAAGGTCACGCCTCTTCCCATAACGGGGAGACGCATGCGCTCAATGTTACTGTAGACATGGTGACAAACACACTCTACAAACACAACACTTCCTCTTCTCCATGTGGGAGAGCAACAAGACCACGCCCCCTAATTTGCATATTCTTGTGGGCGGGGCCTAGTCAACAAACTGTTCTAGTGATGTCATTAAAGCAGGAAGTGCAGGGATGTAGTCCAAACCGGCCGTTCGCTGTAGGCTTTGAAAGGGAACTTCTGTTAAATAAAATATCTCGCTTGGCATTGAACTTTGAGCTTTATCATTTTACAGGTATTATTTATGCTCTAACAGCAACATTACACACTAACTAAAGTTTGAAAGATGGGATAATAAAGAACGGGACCTTTAACTTTCACCCGATTCAGTATCTGTAGAGTAGTGTTGATCCTTCATATCTCCCAAGAGTCTTTAGTTTGATCATTTATAAAAGACAGATACACTGAACCGATTCTTATTGAAAATAGCCGAGCTAGTGGAGGCGTGCAGTGGGCGGAGCTGAAGACACACACACACACACACACACACACACACACACACGTTGATGTTGTTCACTTACGCGCCGATTGCCAACTAAACACACACATTTGCTGCAGTTTCACTCTCCGCCTGAGGATCCCACTCATGACCGGGAACAAACACACACACCTGCAGAACTCCGGAAACACACTGCATCCCCTGTTCCCTTAACGCTGGGTTATTTGGGAAGCGGAACAAGCTGATCTTTCCCTCGCTTGGCATTGAACTTTGAGCTTTATCCTTTTACAGGTATTATTTATGCTACTTTTTTAGTGACACTTCTTTAGTGATATTGATGATCTCGTGTCTAAAAACGCAACGCCAGCGCCGCCGACGGCTCCCGTAACCCCAACCAAGCTCTGTGTGTGTGTGTGTGTGTGTGTGTGTGTGTGTGTGTGTGTGTGTGTGTGTGTGTGTGTGGACTGGTAATCCCTACGGTATGGGGACAAAATGTCCCCACAAAGATGGCAATATCCAAATTTTTGTCCTTGTGGGGACATTTTTTTGGTCCCCATGAGGAAAACATCTTATAAATCACACTAAGTGATGTTTTTTGAAAAAGTAAAAATGCAGAATGTCTCCTGTGATGGGTAGGTTTAGGGGCAGGGGCAGTGTAGGGGGATAGAAAATACGGTTTGTACAGTATAAAATGCATTACGCCTATGGAATGTCCCCATAAAACATGGAAACACAACATGTGTGTGTGTGTGTGTGTGTGTGTGTGTGTGTGTGTGTGTTCGCTCATCCGGGAGAAGTGCCCATACAAGGAATTCCGCCCTTTATGACATCACACAGGGCCATACTCGGAAAAAACTTTCCGACTGTATTTGGCACAGAAATACTGTCATACGCCCAACTCGTTTTTTTTTAACTTTGTCCATGTTTCTCATGAGAATCAACTCTTTAACAGTGTGAATCAGTCAGAATGCATAAACATCTCCTTTAAAGCGTCATGGCAGAGCATTGAAGTCCACTAGTCTGTGCAACCCTCAGTTCCCACTTCACTGTTCCTAAAATAATGCTAGAGTTACAATTTGTGAAATTGTTCAGCTGAAATATAGTTGCCGAAGGATTTTGCTACGACTGGTTTGATTTATTATCTGAGAACTTGACACCTTGAATAGCACACCGCGTTCACTTCTCCGGATTTAATCACTGAATCATTGGCTAACTGTAAAACGTGTGGGTCTGGTTTCACAGACAGGGCTTCGCTCAGTTAGGAGATTTAAGTAGCTTTTATATAAACATGCCTTAAAAAACATTACTGATGTGCATCTTGAGACAAAAAAATAGCGCTGACATATTTTAAGATAAGTTGCTTTTAGTTAAAACGGCTCAAACATGTATTTTAGTCTGGGACTAGTTTAAGCCTTATCTGTGAAACCGAGGGTTGTGTTTTGGTAAAAAAAAATGGTGGATTACTAGTACAGGTTCGGAGCAACATAAAGGGGAGTAAATGATGAGTTTGCATTTTTGGGTGTTCGCTAAACGGCACAATGATGTATATTGCACAAGTATTTAAATATGCAGCTGTGGTCTTATCCTAAGTTTGGATGTGCAACACAAAACTGCAGCGCTTGCATTATAATCAACGGGCCCGTCTCCACTCCAGGTGACTGATGGCCTGTTTCTATTTTTAAACACACTGCAGCTTCTCGAGCCATTGTATTCTACCGTCCAAAATAAAATGATCTACAAATATAATGTGTGAATTGTGTATTTTGATCTTTATGTTCGAATAACTGTGACCGCTATATGAAAGCAAGCATGATGTTAGTGATCTCTTAATGGAGCTGCTACCTGCCAGCGATCTCAGGCATCATTACTCCGCTCCGCATGCAGTGCAGTCTGTTAGATACGAGTCTGAGATCTGCTGCTCAATGCTGAAAAGGTATAACAATGCATCATTAACTATATATAGATACAATCCATAGTTGTAAAACCATATTGCCCGGTTTCACTGACAAGGTTTAGGCTAGTCTCAGACTAAAATGCATGTTTTAGCTGAAAGCAACTTGCACTGACATACACTACGGCTGCGTCCGAAACCTGGAAAATGCGGAGGACATATTTCAAGAGACGTCTGAATCTAATGTTAGCTTCCTGTCTCCTGAGACACCTTCCTCTGATGGATTATCGAAGGCAGCATTCATGTATCCTTCGCTGCCTTTGATATCCCACAATCCTGTGCTTTCCATTCAGTGACAGTTGAGCTGGGGGAAAAAAGATGGCGTCCGAAAGTTGTGTTTGCTCAGTTTGTGTGTAAATGTACGTTTTTTTAGCCTAGAAATCTAGACGCACCCTAGTGGCAGAATTTATTTTGTCGTGAGTGTAGTCTAGCAACTCTCCATAGACCTGCGAGCTGGGAAAACCAAACTCTGTTCAGGCCAATCACAGCGTGTGTTGAGTCGGTGGGCGGGCTTAACGTAATGATGGCAGATTTGCGGAGGTTCTGCGATGCTACTTGTAAACAAAGAAGCTGGCGAACAGCGGCCTTTTGAATCGACTTTGGCCGTGACTCTGGAAGACTTGGAGTAAAGCTTTTATTTGAGAAAAGAACAAAGAACGCCACTGAAGTCATTCTTAAGAAAAGAAGATGTGTTCAGAGTTTTGCAGAGAGGATACGGCGAAAGTCTATCAACTAATGTTAGCTGGGCTTCACCTTCTTCTTCGCTCTGGTTGGTTGTGGCGCTTATGGGCGCTATCCAATTGCATGCAGAGGGAATTTGAAACCCAACTGTTAATCCCGCCCCTCGGATTGAGCCCTGCCAATGGTGAGTTTCTGGCTTGTCAGGCTAACGTTTTTTACCAACATTTCCCACTTCTGGTGTCATTTCTAGCGAGAAATTACTAATGTAGTAATTAAATATATGTTTAGTTCTCACCAAAGCCCGCTCTATTTAGCTGTAGATCATTAAACTGTTACAACTCTGTCCAAAATCAGTTTCGTGAGGTGCCTTCATGCACAAACACAAAGCCATTGTCTCATAAGGCAGCGAGGCAATGAGTAAGCTTCCTAGGTTTTCGGATACGTCAGATATTGCCGAAAGTGTTGGGACGCCCGTCCAAATCCCAGAGTTCAGGTGTTCAATCCCTTCATGGCCACAGGTGTATAAATCAAGCACTAGGCATGCAGACGCTTCTACACACATTTGTGAAAGAATGGCTCGCTCTCAGGAGCTCAGGGAACTCAAGCGTGGGACCGGGATAGATATTCCACGCTCAACTATTAGTGGGATTATAACAAAGTGGAAGCGATTGGGAACAACAGCAACTCAGCCATCAATCAATCAATCAATCAACTTTATTTATATAGCGCTTTTACAATGACGATTGTTTCAAAGCAGCTTCACAGTGTTAAACAGGACAACATTGCAACAAAATTTGATTTGGCTAGTTTAATTTGGATAGTTTATAGAATTATATATGACCAAATTAATAAATTCTATTTGTATATTTAGTTGAGTAACTTGAATCATAATTTGAGTGTCCCCAACTGAGCAAGCCAAGCCAAAGGCGACAGTGGCAAGGAACCAAAACTCCATCAGGGCATGATGGAGAAAAATAAACCTTGGGAGAAACCAGACTCAGTCGGGGTGCCAGTTCTCCTCTGGCCTATTATTAACAGTGTATAATTATTACTCTGGCAACCTTGCAGGTCATAAATCATATTAGATAGGAATATTCGAAATTTTGGGTATGACGCAATTTTGGGTAGAATCACCATCATAGTGATTGCTATCAGGATATGAGATTTTCAACCAACATAACAAAAAATGTTTCTGTAGAGAATCACCTTTAATGTCCTAATTGATCTAAGGCCTAATCCTGGCTTAGGCCCTGTCCCAAACGGCACACTTCATGGGCACTTTCGGTCTTGTGGACTTACAATGGCCGCTGCATGCGTGTGTCCCTTTAGTCTATAAGACCATTCGTCATTTAAAGGATTAGTTCACTTTTAAATAAACTTTTGCTGATAATTTACTCACCCCCATGTCATCCAAGATGTCCATGTCTTTCTTTCTTCAGTCGAAAATAAATTAAGGTTTTTGATGAAAACATTCCAGGATTTTTCTCCTTATAATCGACTCAGTGGAGCCCAAACGGCTCAAGGTCCGAATGACAGTTTCAGTGCAGCTTTAAAGGGCTTTAAACCACACCAGACGATGAATAAGGGTCTGATCTAACCAAACCATCGGTCATTTAAAACAAAAAAAAAATCAAAAGTTTACGTTTTATAGGCACAAATGCTCACCTTGTTCCGTTCTATGATGTGTGTACGTGACGTCACGTGATACGCAGTCACGTTGAAAAGGTCACGCGTGTCGTAGGCGGAAGTACCGAGTCAGTGTTGAACGTGCACATACTCAGTCAAACGATTTTGAATCCTCCTTCCGCACATTTGTAAACACTCACTCGGCTCTTCCGCCTACGACAACCGTGACCTTTTAAAATAAGCCAGAGATCAGTTATCACGATTAAAAGATCTGAGATCGGTCAAATCATCTCAGATGTATTAAGCGAGGTATGAAGAACGATGTGCTGTTTCTGCTGTAGTCCAGCGTTGCGGTCAGCATCCTCTTGGGGTCCAGAGGACTGTTCTGAGCAAAGCTGCAGATGCAGGGAATTTAATATCTATGAAACCTGCCTGATCACAATCAACACAATTGACAGGCTCTCTCCGGTCAACTCCATTCCCATCTTTCTTTCTGGTGTGCAATGCATCTTTGTATCTAATTGGCCTACATAACCAAAAATGTACCGTGGTTTGTGGATGACATGCACAGCAAACTTAAAAGTCAAATAAAGGACAGTGAAAATTTCCTGGATAAATGTTGTTTTGCTGTACATGACTTTCAATGACTGAAAGCTAATTATAATGTATTCCACCATGAGACACTTTTAGGCCTCCCTAATTTGTTCCTTTGTAATTCTTCCTGTTTTGTAATCTCAAGGGACCGCGCTCTGTGGAGAATAAACCAAGCGATTTGAGGGAAAGACCCTTTAGGTAACTCACTGACATGGTGTGGGATAATGAGCTCACTGGCTTTATACCTGCTTTCATGACTTTTAAAAGCACTCAGACTAAGGAAATAATTGGCTTGTTCTTGCTGCGGTTCATCAATAAAGGAATATAGGTTGCCTTCCCTGTGAGATTCACATAATTTATTTCTGCAAATGTGTGACTCGCAGATTTCATTGTTTCTTTTTTTTCTTTTTAATCAACAAACAATGAGCAAATTGGTCTGCGGTGTAAATGGAGTTGCATATATGGCCGAAAAGGCTGAAAATGCATGTTTTAACTGATGCAACTTGCACTGACAGGTCTTAAAATGTGCCATTGTTTTGCCTCAGGATGCACGCCAGTATGTTTTATCTCCAAAGGCATGTTTATAAAAGCTATGTTCCAATTGAACCAAGGCCTAATTCTGGCTTAATCTAAGCCTTGTCTGTGAAACCGTGCCATAGGGAATAGAACTAGTCTATAATTGGCTCATGCATGTGAGAGTAGACGTGTTCCTGTGTCAACCATATAGATATATACATATCTCTATGGTGTCAACACCTGTGGTCTTTTGCATGGTGTGTCGGGTTGTGCTAGGTAGCTCCGCCCACATCGGAATCTGATTGGTCCGAAGCAGAGCTGCTGAAGTAAAGAGCAATATCCGATTGTGTGGAAGCGTATCATAATTCCTCTCACGGTTCAAATTATTCCTGGAGCCTCCCCACCTCTCCATGTTTTAGATTGGACACACCCAGCTCAGATCATGGAGAACTCAACTAATCAGCTGATGAGTTAATACAGCTGTGTTAAATAAGACACTCATCCCAGATGTGCCCCCTAAGAAATGCATCTCGATAGAAATGGTTACATGCACTACTTTTCCAATCCGATTTCTGATTCTTAAAGGGTTAGGCGTTTGTATAGTATGCATATGTTGGATGAGTGTCTTATTTAACACAGCTGTATTAACTCATCAGCTGATTAGTTGAGTTCTCCCTGACCTGTCCAATAAGGGAGACATCCAAAATGTGCAGTGCTGGGGAAGAGGCTCCAGGAATATTTTGAAGACCGCTGCCCCAACAAAATGGTATGCCATCTGGATAAGCATCCTGGAAGTCATAAAAATAAAAGGTACGTGTGCAGTTTCTTTACCTTTTCCCTGCTGTGCGTTTGCAAGAGATATGCAATCAGAGGGAACTGTTCTGATTGGATGCATTTGATTGTGTCGCGTTAATTAAGCAAGATCTATATTAAATGTAGCTATTTGTGTATCGTGCTGTTTTGAATCCGCTCCCTTGATTGGTAGTCAGTGAAGTGATTCGACTCAGAAACTTGGAGTCGGACATTTTTAGGGCAGTGTTTGTGCCTTCACGACACGTGCCATAGGAATTATCGTAAATACGATTTTCCTAGTGTAACAGTTGGACATGAACACCTTCTCAAGTCATACCTACCGCTGGGAAGCTCGGGGTTAATGTTTGCTTAATCACACGCTGTCAGAAATTTCCTACACTTCTTAAGTCGTGATTATGAGCGCATCGCATTCAGTTTTTGAACTAGGAAACTAGTATTTGCGATAATTCCGACAGCGCATGAAGTTCCCGAGTTGGGCAGGCCATAAACTTTAAATGGCGGAGGGGGAATGATTGTTGCTGTGGTAGTGTGATACCCTTAAGTACCAGCAGATGGCAGCATCATTCCTCAGGGTCTCCTTAGACTGTGTTATTCCCGGACTCCACTTCCCAGAACCCCCTGCTCATTATTGGTTTACTGGTTTCAGCTGTGTCTTGTTAATCATATAATTTACCCTGTCTATTTAAATGCTGTTTGCCCTACATTCATGATGAAGTCTTGTTTGTTTGTATTGGTTTGGTTTACTTTGTTCCCGGTCATGAGTGGAAACCGCATCAAATGTGTGTGTTTTGTTGGCAATCGGCACGTAAGTGCATATAATGTGAACAACACTAACGTATAGTAAATCGAAAGTTATCGTGTGTGTGTGTGTGTGTGTCTCTTTAGCTCCGCCCACTGCACGCCTCCACGAGCTCGTCTGTTATTCTGAAAGAATCGGTTCAGTGTTTCTGTCTTTTATAAATATGATAACTAAAGACTCTTGGGAGATATGAAGGATCAACACTACTCTACAGATACTCCAGATTAACACCAGACTGGCAGAAACTGTGTGTATTAACCCTTTAAAGAAACATGGAAACTGATCCTGATGAATTAAATGAACCTGCATAACTCACAAAGTACCCCCCCTCCCTCTCTTTTTTTTTTTCCCTGGTACTTTTTGGTAAGATCCTGACTTATTAATTAACAACATAACTAAGACGTTGCATGCTTGTAATTTATTTTGCGATTTGTTTTATAATGACGGCTCGTCTGACTGCAGATGCTGAATCAGGAAAATGCATTTTCCCATTGTTTACATGACAACGATGTACTAAAAAGTAAAAAAAAAACAGACAACAACATTGTCAAAACTGTCCCCGTTCAAAGGGATCTGTAAAAAAATGAATAAAAATGATGTTTTATGCATGCCAGGCCAGTCGTTGGTGTGAAATCACAGAAAATCACACAATTTAGGACCTGATTTTCCTAGGGCAAATTAACGTGAGGGCACAATCCCATAAAAGCACCGATGGGAGTGGACAGTTCAGCACGTTAATGAATACAGACACAGCCGGATCATTCCCATAATGACCAGTTTACCCATTAGCCTCTGGTTTAAGACGTGCTTTTGGGCGGTAAGTGATGCCACAAACACCAGTAAATTGACGAGCACAAACCTCCGTAAATCACCTTGTGTGATTCATTTAAATACTCTCCTCCCATCGTTTCACGTCTAAAAAGGAAACTCCTACAAATGCATATGCAAAAAGATCAGCCGCAAAAAAACCCCTGTGCACGCCTTTACAGCGTTAACACATCACTGCGTGTCTTTAGTGAATCCTCACAGTCGAAATGAGGGTTTGTGGTGGTGCGACCTGTTAGTAAATCTAGCCCTTAATCTCTAAAAGCATGGAAAGCTTTCTAGTCCTATGCTACATTATAAGTACAGGGGATGTTTAAGGTTTAGCGATGAATTATGCCTCATGAAGCTACCGTGTTATAAAAGATCTAGTATCATTCATATCCTTCGGGACTGAACAGAATCAGGAAGGTTCAAAAAGGCAATGGGAGAGAATTATTTAAAGGTACAGCGCCGTGTCGAGCCATAAAATTCATTAAGAGAGGCTTGCTGGTAAATTCCTTAAGGATTGAGGAAGATTGCTTTAATGATGTCTTGGAAAGATAATTGTGGCCTTGTAGTTTGTACAGTCTCACGCAACCAAATTGGCTTTAGTCCACTGGTATTTTGAAGTAGTTCTCACAAGGTGAACCATACAATTGGTTGATTAAGATGAAAATAATGAGATATACCCCTAGGAAAACATGCATGGATGTCTGTAGTCATATAATTGTGTTTCCCAAGTGATACTTGACACTGTAACAAGTGTCGCGGCCCGGCTGTTGACATGGAGTCCGTGATGTCAGCTGTCTTTCTAAAGAGATTGAGTATTTGTCCTCTGTCCTTAAATCCATCACATTGCATTGTGACTTGAATAATAGCTTGTCTGTCAGGCCTCCTGATGTCATTTTCTGTCAATATTGAAGCAGCTTGTGTGTTGTGCTACGCTATGGGAGCTGCTGCTCCGTGCATGCCTGCTGAATTATTCCGAGCACAAAGATAAACACATCCAAAATGTCTAATTTGGAGGCATGCTGACTGGTTTGGTAAGGAAGCATGCATGTTGATCAATGGGAGCTGTGTTACTAAAATAGAAATATGATCAATAAAGCAAGCAACGTTTGCTTACAGAAGCTTGCGGTGCAGTCTGAAAACGTCAAAAAGAGACAAAGTGAGGTTTTTCCTCCCACTTCTTGATGGTTTTCGATAGACTGATGTGCATTGTGAAGGTCACAAGACCTTGAATGCTTGTAAACAAGTATCTACTCCAGCTGGAGAGTGCTTGTTCTCTAGCCAGACCAGGATCCAGACACTTTACATTTGTATTGTGCAACAAAAAAAATGAGATTGAGCTCTGAAAACCTAACCTCATTTCAAGTGCATGTTAAATTGATTCCCTCCTGCTATATGTGAAATTTTGCTCGTAAATTTAAACTGATAAAACCTACAGCCGTTTTTCTCAGTCTTAGTCCCAGATGTCTGAAACTAGCAAGGAGGAACACTTTGACAACCCTGTCATGTGGAGTTACAATCGTACACAACCAATGTGGGTTGTTTTTAACCCAAGGGCTGGGTAAATACTGGACAGAACACATGTTGGGTTAATTTTACCCAGAAAATGAGGTTGTTTATTTAACCCTCCTGTTACCCTGAAATTCTGGAAGCACTGGGGTCAGTTTAAACCTCCAGAATATGTTCTGAATATGTATGACAGCATATCTGGTGGGCCCTGGACCCACTTTGATGACATTAGCAGCACTATGTCTACCCTGT
The DNA here is from genome assembly GCA_023029165.1 of Gobiocypris rarus. Classification (NCBI taxonomy): domain Eukaryota; kingdom Metazoa; phylum Chordata; class Actinopteri; order Cypriniformes; family Gobionidae; genus Gobiocypris; species Gobiocypris rarus. Next base: position 34,579,537 of record CM040915.1, on the reverse strand, counting down.
CGTTCAAGTGAGGAGCGGGACCATAATAATCAGCAAAATGCACTCATGCAAATAACTTTATTTGATTGTTTTTAATATGCATTGACACATTATTTATTTGAATGTTTCCTTGATATTACAGGACACTGAGAAATGCATAGTGACATTTGCCAAGTGAGGTCAAATACGAGCGTGGTCATAGATTATCGATCGTAGATGCCTCATTCTACTGATCCGTGCAGGCGCTAATGAGGCATCTACGTATACATCTATGACCACGCTCGTATTTGACCTCACTTGGCGGAAGTTATGGCGGAGCTCAGACATGATCACGTTTGTCTGATAAGAGGTCAAATAATAGCATAAATACTGCTCGGTTTCTCGCAGAAACTGATCGTTTGGCTAGATAAGACCCTTATTCATCGTCTGGTGTGGTTTAAAGCCCTTTGAAGCTGCACTGAAACTGTCATTCGGACCTGTAACCGTTTGGGCTCCATTGCCTCCATTAGAAGGAGAAATGATTGCATCAAAAACCTTAATTTCTTTTTGACTGGACATCTTGGATGACATAGGGGTGAGTAAATTATCAGCAAAACCGGGCAAACTCATTCAACGACAGACAAACCACGAGTGAAACACAAGCACTGTATATGTAAGGGTGACCAAACGTTTTCCCAGGACATGTCCTGTCCTGGCCGTCCTGCCTGGTTTTTTGAAAATGATGAAAATGTTCTGGTTGTCATAATTTTCCAGTAAACAAAATATGGTCACCCTAATATAATCGATTTGGCAATGCGGGGCATGCACGATTCAGAATCGATGCGGCAAAGCGCCATAATCGATTATGTCGTCATTTATTTTCAGGTTTGAAAAAGCCATATCCTATACCCTGTACCATTAAATTTTATTTTATTTTATGACATTTATGTCAAAGATACAGGAGAGTGATAATACACACATAGCAGCCAATACAATCTGTTGTTCAATATCTGACTGCTTGTATTGCTTCATGACTGATTCAAAATTTGCCTTGTTGTGTGCAGTAGAATTGTGATGCATCGTAGAATCGAATTGAATCGTTACCTGGTGAATCGTAATCGAATCGTTACCTCGTAATCAAATTGAATCGTTACCTGGTGAATCGTAATCGAATCGTCACCAGGGGGAATCGTAATTGAATCGTTACCTGGTGAATCGTAACCGAATCCGTAACTCGTAATCAAATTGAATCGTTACCTGGTGAATCGTAATTGAATCGTCACCAGGGGGAATCGTAATTGAATCGTTACCTGGTGAATCGTAATCGAATCCGTAACTCGTAATCGAATCGTTGCCTGGTGAACCATAATCGAATCGAATCGTAACCTGGTGAATCGAATCGAATCGTTGCCTGGTGAATCGTTACCTGGTGAATCGCAATTGAATCTAATCATTACCTAGTGAATCGTAATCGAATCGAATAGTTACCTGATGAATCGTAATCGAATCGTCACCTGGTGAGTCGTAATCGAATCCGTACCTCGTAATCGAATCATTACCTGGTGAATCGTAAGCGAATCGTTACCTGGTGAATCGTAATTGAATCGAATCATTACCTAGTGAATCGTAATCGAATCGTTACCTGGTGAATCGTAATCGAATTGTTACCTGGTGAATCATAATTGAATCGAATCGTTGCCTAGTGAATCGTAATTGAATCGACCCGTTACCTGGTGAATCGTTACCTGGTGAATCGTAATTGAATCGACCCGTTACCTGGTGAATCGTTACCTGGTGAATCGTTACCTAGTGACTCGTAATTGAATCGACCCGTTACCTGGTGAATCGTTACCTAGTGACTCGTAATTGAATCGACCCGTTACCTGGTGAATTGTTACCTGGTGAATGTTAATTCACTTACCTGGTGAATCGTTACCTGGTGAATCGTAATCGAATCGTGAGGGTAGTCCCAATGCACACCCCTAATATATATTAGACACACAGAAAAACAAAAATGATAACGATAACACCTGGAGAACTAAATCAGCATGAAAACTACAAAGAAACAGGAAGTAACAGAAAAGTCCACAAACAGACAGAGAATATATAACAACAAGGGTAACTGTGGGGTATGTCATTTAATAAGTTCAGCTGTTTAATAATGAAATGTTAAAGGTTTTTGGAAATTAGTATGTCCTGTGTTATGGGCCGAATATTAACTGGATAGAAAAGGTTCTCAGAAAACGAGTAAAATATAAAACTGATTAAAAGCCATTTACCGAACCATGAAACGTGAGAGTGCAGAAGATTTTAACAGTCCTCCGGTGTGTCGTTCATTTCAGTGCAAGACCTGGTGACAAAAGACATTTGAGGTATTTGTTAAAAGCTTCAGGGATTGTAATACCCCCTCCCCAATTATTTGTGATATTAAAGTGCTCTCTCCTTTCTCTGCAAATACCCTGAGCTTTCACGATCCAGACCCCGCAGGTGGACCAGTACCGTGATGGTAGCTCAACAAACTCAGGGTTACAGGATTACTTTCAAGTTGACAAAACCAAACCAATCCAATCTGGCTTTGTTGGTACCATGACTCTGATCATCAACTATCTCTGTCTATATATAACATAATGTATACTGTAGCCTACATGTGTAATGGATTAAGCTACAGCTTGTGTGTATATGAATTATATAAATCATATAAAATTAGGCTATATTAAGTAATTATCATTAAAGTCAGACTATATGTATGCAACTGGTGCTTCTACATCAGTGTTATTCACCTATCATTTCCCTCTGTTTTTAGGGATAAATTATGGGTAGGGTTATGGTTTAGAGGTAGGAATAAGGTTAGGGGTAGAGATCGACCGATATATCATTTCCCCTGATATTTAAGCATTTTCCCGTAATCGGTTATCGGTTTTGTAATATCGGTTTCACCGATAAATGGCGCCATCTTGTGACCGTTTTGAGAATCGCGTACAAGCCCGCCATTAAAGAATGCATCTGAGGGGAAATGAGTCAACAACTGTGTTCAAAGATAAAATAGCTTGCCTCTCTTAATTAATACACTTTATTTAACACTAGTGAGATATGCACAAATAATATATGTTAAACGATCCACTCCTTTAAGACTCCCTAAATTATGTCAACATCTACCATATAACCACGAGGCTGAATCCAGCTTCAGCTTCTTATTGAGGCTATTCGGTCCACCTTAAAAGACATGACACTCAATTTAGGGATCGTGCGTTTTTAAAATAGACACGATAGTAGTAGCAACAGGGCTCCTAAAAGCACACCCATTAAGCTGTAATGTGCCTTTGTTATTTGCATTTCATCCGTTTATTCTGAAAATAGACACAAAATGATCATGATCTCTTAAAGCGTGAAAAAGAGAAACGCATGCGTCTGGTCTTTTAAGGTGGACCGGATGGCCTCAATTAGAAGCTCAGAATAAGAAGCTGGATTCAGCCTCATCATATAACCTTTATTTCGCTAATACACATCTAAATAATTACAGCTCTGTGGGAATTAATGATCTCCACGAGACGTTCTGTGTAAACAAACAGATAAAAACAGCACTCAGTCAGCAGGTATTTCCCAATAATCGGTAAAATCCCTGCGTGACACATCACATTTATATATAAAAAAAACAAACAAACAAAAAAACTATATATATATGTATGTATATATGTGTGTGTGTGTGTGTGTGTGTGTATAACATGATTATTTTTGTCATTAGTTATGTTGTGCTACATTTTCCTTTATTAAGTTGAGTTTTTGTCATCATGTGCTGGTGTTACCGTGATATTGTTTTGTCAAAACTTTGATTGTGTGTGTATGACATTGCGTCTGTGCGAGTGCTGGCCATGTTTTATGGACTGGCCAATGAGCTATGATTCATCATTTGATTTTTCTTTTGTACCACCTGTATTGTTTTAGTAGTAATCAGTACTATTTAAAGGAACACTCCACTATTTTTTAGAAATAGGGCTTATTCAACATCTTTCCTACATTTAGATATGTGGGCACATGGATTTTTGTCTCAGTGCATGCATTGTTTTAGTTTGGCTGGTCACCGCTTAGCTTAGCATAATGAATGGAATCCTATGTTGCCAGCTAGCATGTCCCGAGTAAAAGTGATCCAAAAAAAAAAAAAACACCTAATTATTTCTTGTTGCCTGCGTATTCACAACGAGTACAAATAGCGATGCAGATTAAGACTAGGCGATTTCCTAGGCAGATATTGACTTGGGACTATATTATGGGGAAGCTCAGGCGAAGCACTGCTACTGCAGAGATATCACGCAACACATGAAATCCCACAACATCCGTCAACATAAATTTCATGTGTTGCATGTTTTTTTTTTTTCGGGACATGCTATCTGGCAACATAGGATTCCATTCATTATGCTAAGCTAAGCTAGCGACGACCCTGCCAAACTAAAACAATGCATGCACTGAGACGAAAATGCATTTGCCCCCATATCTAAATGTAGGAAAGATGTTGAATAAGCCCTATTTCTAAAAACGGTGGCGTGCTCCTTTAAGGTAAAAAGCAGATTTTGGTAACTCAGGAAGATTGATATTGATTAACATTTATATCGCTTAATACAATACACAGTTACAGGCTGAATATTGACTTATTTGTTTATTTATAAAGCACTTAAAAAGAAAAAAACTATAAAAGCATACCAAAGTGCTGTAGAAGAAAAGCACAAACAGTGACTATAAGAATAAACATAATGTGATTTGACTGGTGGGTAAGATTTATCATGACCAGTCGAATGTGTACTTTGTGCTGTGAAGGTCAAAGTATTTTAAACATTTTGATTGAATAAAAATACAAGTATTACGTTTGAATAGTACCTGAGCACAAATATTCAATATAAATACCACTGCTAAGTTCATATTCTCTACATGTGACCTTTTGAAAACATGTGGCTCTTATTTAAATGAATCCATGATCCACAGACACTGCCTTTATGTCACCATAACTGACATATCAAACACTTCCGCAGTCACTTTAGACGTTTATTAGCTCTTTATGAGCCCTGAGAAAGTCAGGCACTGTCAATCACACTCCTTCCCACATCAACATACATGTCTTCTAATGCAGCACATGACAAAGCGATCAAACGCTCATGCAGAAAATTCAGGTCATTTGGGTTATCTGGCATATGAAAGTGTCTCCAGACTAAGATAACACAAGCTTATCATGGCATCTACTGGATATTTGATTAGGGACTAAGCTCTGGACGGTATGGTTTTGCATGCACAATTATTCCCGGAGGAAAACCGCTGTAATTTGTGAGTCTGACCAGGTGAGTAAATCACGGAGGGTGACTTTGTTCTGAAAGTCGTGTAGCATCAGATTGTTGTGGAAAGCTTGTTTGACATTAAGCCTTTTTACAAGATATGCATGAAGTGCAAACAGACACCAATGGCAATTTTCACTAACTTATCTGACATTTCTTAATGTTTACCTTTAGCGTTTACCTATAGCATATTTACACTTTGTGTGCACTTAACTTTGTTTATACTATTTCTTGCTGTTTATTAGTGCTAACATATCATCAACTTACTAATATCATCTTTCATATAAAGGACGCTGCCTTTTTAAAAATTCAGACCTGTTCTTTGCTCTAACATTTGATTCAGATATCTTGTTAAAGTCTTAAACGCATTTAAAGACAAATAGTTTCTAAAGATCTTCATGTCATGTTGCTTTGACGTTGAGGAGAATTTCTGGTAACACTTTACAAGGTCCTATTAGTTAACATTATTTAATGTATAAACCATAGACTGTATAAAAGTATGGACGTAGTGTCCGTGACCAGGATTCTGAAGAGCAGTTTTGAAGCGTGCGTCACTCCCGGATAACTGAAAAAGGGCAAAGAGGCGGGATGTGGGCGGAGCTAAGGTGATGACTAACAGACAGCAGACATACGGCAATCCACCTGTCACTCAAAGTGGCCACGCCCTTAATTATGCAGAACTTTAAGGCTTTATATAATGTAAACAGTCGTCATGAAGGGCAAAATTAGCCGTTTAGACCAAAACCACAATTTGTCCCAGGCTGTAAACATGTTTTATTCTGCTGTAAAGTTGGGCATTTTAACATGAGCTCAATGAGATTCTGCTCTTCTGGAGCCGTCTCTAGTGGCCAGTCGATGAACTGCAGTTTAAGTCACTTCCGTATCGGCTTCAAGAGAAACTGGGGGAGGAGCCGCTTGGTATAAACTAACAATAACAATACATTTGTTATAGTAATTATTATGGGTGTAACGGTTCTCCACCCACGGTTTGGTACGCACTTGCACCGTGGTTCATCTCCAATCTGATGACGCATCTATAATGTGTTTTGTTGAAAATAACATTGTGTAAAACAGATGGACAGAATTCGGCTAATGTGCTTCTGTCGATGCTCAAAGCGTGCAACAAAAAGCAGTCACTCTCGTGTGCGACCATGACACCGGGTGTTGATAGAACTGTGTGTGTGTGTGTGTGTGTGTGTGTGTGTGTGTGTGTGTGTGTGTGTGTGTGTGTGTGTGTGTGTGTGTGTGTGTGTGTGTGTGTGTGTGTGTGTGTGTGTGTGTGTGTGTGTGTGTGTGTGTGTGTGTGTGTGTGTGTGTGTGTGTGTGTGTGTGTGTGTGTGTGTGTGTGTGTGTGTGTGTGTGTGTGTGTGTGTGTGTGTGTGTGTGTGTGTGTGTGTGTGTGTGTGTGTGTGTGTGTGTGTGTGTGTGTGTGTGTGTGTGTGTGTGTGTGTGTGTGTGTGTGTGTGTGTGTTTTATGAGGACTTTGACCTGAATACGCACCAGCATTACGGGACATTTGGGTTTATGAGGACAGGGACCATGTCCTTGTAATTCCGACAGTGTAGATGTCATCTACTAAGTCCTAGAAGCACTCTCTCCAATTTTGGCGCAATGTCCTAATATACCACAAAAACCTGAAATTATACTATACACAGTGTATTCCTGATTTCGAGAGTGTGCCCCTGGAGCCAGGTCCCGGTATAACACCTGCGTCATAAAGTATTTGCATAATACACACAAGTGTAAGTTTCAGGCTTCTGATTGGACAGATCGCTACCGGTAGGCGGGAGATCGCGAAAACAAGATGGCGCCGGTGGGCGGAGCTTCATTCAGCCACAGCATGAGCATAAGTCTGTATAATAAGCAACTTAATGCAAAATACTCATTATTTAAGTATTTTTGCAGATAATTTATTATTTGTGAATTAAAAATATGATAAAATCACATTTATATTATGATAAGTGAGGTGAGGTGTAGTAAGTGAGGTGTAGTCATTTGTCAAGTTATTTCCTGTTTGGACCGGAGAAGACACCTGTGGACCTAATGAAGGCAACTGTTATTTGAAAGGTAAGTTATAATGCTGTTTATTCATGTTATAATGCTTCTCTAATAGCTGGTGGGTCTGTTTGGCTTGTTTGTGCATGTCCTGTAAGCTCATCGCGTTTTACAGTTAGAAAGCAGCTAGCGCGATGCTAACGGCGCTAGCTCAGTAGCTCGATCTGTTTACAGAGAATCAGCGAGGCTCGTCATTTAAACTCGTTTAAGATCGCGCTATAGTTGTTACTGCTACCATTTCTGATCAGATACAACAGTCATTATCATAATAATGCGTTATCATGGCTCCATAACGCCAGTACAGTATATCCTGACATGCTACTGGTAAATATTACTACAGTTCTGCTTGCTTTAAAGACATTAAGAAACAAAGATGTGCTCTTATTACTCCTGGCTATAATAAAATACACTCTGAATACCAATACAACTGTCAGCCTTAATCAGCATTTTAATACTGTCACTATTGTCTATAATTCATCAATTGTGAATTAAATGTGTGAATGAATAGTTATCCTTAACATATTCCTAATATCAATAAATCTGTTAATAAAGCTGTGTCTGGTACATTGTTATTTACGTGATGATTTTTCTTATTGTATTATTATTAAAGGTAATATTAAAGGTTAAATGTTACCCAGATTATTAGAGCTGCACAATAAAACTGATATTGCAATATATATATATATATATATATATATACAGCATATCATTCTAGAATGATTCATTCTAAATTACAGCAATCATTCTAGAATGATTCATTCTTCCAAATATAGCTATTTAAGTCATCTGGTTAAATTGTTTTTCATAGTGCATTATATATTGAGAAAAAGAAAAGAAGATAAAACAAATAATATATATATATATATATATATATATATTTGTTTTATCTTCTTTTCTTTCTCAATATATAATGCACTATGAAAAACAATTTAACCAGATGACTTAAATAGCTATATTTGGAAGAATGAATCATTCTAGAATGATTGCTGTAATTTTGTTTATTAATAATAATAATAATAATAATACATTGCGAGCATAGATATAAAAATTAACAAAAATATTAAATAAACACTGCCTCATGTTTTCCAAGTAAGTTTAACAGCATTTAGGACCAGAAATTGAGTAATCAACTGTAAAATAACACTGCATAGTCTTTACTGTATACATCAAATATAATTAATCCTGTTTAAAGCTACAAAACTTTAATGCTTCACATCACATTGCATGTGTGTTGTATGTCAGCCAGGCTGTGTGTAGCTTTACACCGGCTCTATGAGGACATCATAAGCACATGTTCCTGATGTTGGACTGATGAATCTCAGTGTGTTGTGTTAGTTTGGCAGAAGTCTGGTCTATGAGAACACTGGTTTTACAGAGACACTGTGGTGCTCATATATGGAATATTAGGATCTAAACTGATAACCCATAATTCACAGCTCATTTCGCTAATACCAAAGTCTAAAAAAATTTATGCTTGTTAGTATAAATATAATCATTGAATAAGTTGGTCAAAAAAAATGTCAGTCTTGGTTGAAATTGGCTTTTAATAAGTAATACTAAAATGAGTATTTATTTGTCTTTATTTTGTTTTGATTTTTATTCGCTCTTCTTCTTTTCAGATTTTAACTGAGAATAATCAGATTAAACCAACAAGAAACAGCAACTCTAAAGGTATCCAAGAAGTTCATGTAATAATTGAGTTCTTCCTTAAAGTATAGATTTAAGTGTTCCTCAGAAACAGATCGCCACAGTTATCAGTAGGGTGTAACAATACACTCGTGTCACGATTCGATATCTCAATATTTTAAGCCAAAATAAAGTTGTTGTGTTTTTGCTAATATATATATATATATATATATATATTGTATTATGATTAAAATAATAATTTTATTATTTGTGCATTATTATCAGATCCAGCAAATATTCTCCTATGCATTTTTATATTATATTCAACATTATGTATAGTCGTTGTATGATTCTATGTAATAAGATTATTAATGTAATAATGTCACTGAAACTCCGTGAACTTAATTTTTTTCCCTCACGCATTACTCGCGCTTTCAATAGAGATCGCTAAGACATGTGACCAACTGGGCGGGAACGTCATCAGAACGTAAAGAGAAGTCACACTCATACATACAATACTGGAACTCAGGGAGCCATCCTAATGGATCTAGTTACCAGTGTCCCGGTAAAACCAGTGTCCTCATAGACCAGACTTCTGTCAAACTAATACAACACACTGAGATTCTTCAGTCCAGTTAAACATCATGAACGTGTTCTTATGATGTCCTCATAAACCAGTGTCCTCATAAAACCGGTGTAAAACACACAACATGACATACTATAATGAACACGCATGTAATGTGATGCATAAAATCCATTAACATTACCTTGAAATTATTATGAAACTATTTTGTAATCTTGTATATTATCTCAAATCAATATTTAATGTGCAAATATTTATTGATGGGTAGTTTTGCATGATTATCCTGTCCATGTTTATTCTGTATTACTGGCTGACTGTACACTATCCCTCTTATATATTCCATACATTATGTTTTTAGGTGAAGTGTTTCTGTATGTAATGCTTTATTTTATATGTTCAGAGAAGCCGTCAGACCCAGCTGGCATCAGGCAGGGATGATTGAGCGGCTCTTACTGTAAGTTAGGTAAGTGAGAGTTGTGCTGTAAGAGAAGGAACACACGCAGCAAACGCGTGTGAGACCTAGGCTGTTCACATGTTTAGACCAGTGTTTCATGTCTGATTTGATGTTTTGTAGACTCTCCGTGAGGTCAATCCTTCCACTCGTGAAATGAACACTGTCCCAGTCAGAAGTCAGAGATGGACAGAAGGTATTGTTTTGTTTTTTCTTTTTGGAAATCAAATAATGGATGCACCAATATGAAAATGTGGGCAGAGTTTGATAACTGATTGTTCTTTATATTTGAAAGACAATAACTGATATACTGGCTGATATATATAAATCCAAATATTGATATACTTTGAGCTTGTTTACAAAAACAAAAGGCTCATCATTAAAAGCCATGACTCAAACACTTGAGCATAAATCAAACATATACTGTACAGTATACATTCATTCCAATGGCTGCCTTATGACTGTGACATTTGAATTAGCTTTCTTTATAATAAATGGCAACACTTTACAATAAGGTTTGATGTTGTTAGTGTTAGTTAACATGATGAACAATACTTATATAGGAGATATTCATCTTAGTTTAGGTTAATCTCAGCATGTTTAGGATCCAGTGCTGTATCTGTTGATTTAGTGCACTGTGAACGAACATGAACTCATATTTTATTACTCACATTAACACAAGTTTGGCTCTCTGTTAGTTCATGTTAGTTAATGCAATAACAAATGAATTGTAAGGTTTTACCCAAAACATCTACTGCCTTACAAATGTATAATTATAAATCAAATAAAAATGCAAACAAGTCATGGGCAACATTACTGAGGCTACATATAAAGAATCATAATGCATGTAGCATGGGTAAATCAAATGAAATGGACAATAAGAGAATTATATTACTCAAACCATATTGTTGATGAAAATAATACAAGAACAATAAAAGTACTAGTTCTGATAAATAATGCATCAATGTTTTTGAAAACATATCAACATTTTTATATGATAGTAATATTAAGCATCTTTAATATGAGGGTTTCAGATAACATGGTGTTTGAGCTGCACGCTAAAGAGCTGAATGAACACACATAAACCCAAGCGCTTTGTTAAAGAGCTTTAGCTCAATGAAACTCAACCTATATATGATAAATTACATATTTATAGAAAATAAACACAAAATTTCAACTAATACTTGCACAAAATCATGCATAGATGAACTTGAACTAAGTTCCAAAGAGAAACTGTTGTGGATGCAATGAAGTGCTTTGCTTGAATGTTATTTAACGAACGAAATGCATCCTATTTGAGAGAAATCTAATGTTTATACTATTTAACTTTACTATCACGTCGTATATCAGCACAAACTGATGCAAATGCACTAGTGAACTTGACTGTGTTTGTGGAAATGTGGAACTCCTGTTGTGCACGTGCTCTTCCCACAACAGCGCGCTGAAACACGGCAACCAAAGAATTCACAACGTCATATTACAATAGTTTCCTCATTATAATGTTATGTACATTATAGTCATATGAGCGTGTCAGCGGAAGAGATGATCACCGGTTGGCCTACAGTGAAGAACTTTACTGCAGCGTTCAGAAACTCATACTATCTCAGATAAATCAGATATACACACGCAATTCAAAAATATTACAACTTACAATTCCACAAAATGCTGCGACTACCCAAGCAAACTCTCCCTGTAACACGCACTGATTTCACAGATGAACATCGCACATCTGAAGCTGAAGGAAATAATCCATTATTATTATACGGTCTCATGTTCATTATCAGATGGGCAACGGTAAAATTAAAAATGAGCTTTTATTTTTCAATTCGATATGGTGTCCGATATTATGCATACCTGATTGGTTATGACCATACATTTATTACTATATACGGGACTTATGTCACCCTGTTTTAAATCTTAAATCACTATTAATCTCATTAATTTGATCAAAATGAATACTGAGTAGTTTGAAATGTACCACCATACCTGAATGTGTCTTGGCATCATCAGTCTTCTTTTGCTCAAGTATTTGATGTTCAGTTGAGAGTTGACAGTGGTTAATCTGTGTTAATGGAGTCTAGTATCTGTGCTGCTTCATTTGGATCATCTCTGAATCCTTTGTCTGTATGTTTATCTCTTCTTTCTTTACCTTTTTCCAGGTGAGCCCTGAGGAGGACCAATCATCATTGGATGATCAAGACTGTGTTGAGATGGTAATACAAAGAGCATTGCATCATTTTAGAAAATGCTAGTCTAGGAAGAACTCATCATCTTTAGGCCTGTTTACACCTGGTCATTGTCTTCTGATTTATCAGAACGATTCCATTTACACTTGGCCACATAAATGAGTCTTTGCAAAATGGATATAAAGCCGATCTTTAATTCGCACGCTATACGCTGATTTAACAGTGTTCACATCATCCAAAGCTACTGCTATGAGCAGCATTTGATTTATCATCAGCTAATTTCAGATCAACAGGAGAGAGAGTAGCATCAGCACTGGTAAAATCATTTATTTTCACTACATTTAAAGATGACTGTGTTGACCGCTGTCATATCTGACTTTAACATGACATATTAGCCTAAAACACGCTCTCACTTATTTCTTATTTGACATTTTTGTGAGGAATAAAGTTTACATATGTGGTTTCATCAACCGTATGCATTTACACATGTCCAGTTTGATCTGGAAGTCCCCTTAGACCACCTCCTGAAGTGGTTTGAGTGACTTGAGTCAAATCTGTCTCCAGCTGCGTTGTGTAATAACATAAATTGTCTTTGTATTTTGTGTCATACGCTTCTCTGAAACAAACTAAATTCAAAAGCACGATATGGCTTAGTGCCCTTATCAAATCACAAAAGACGATAATGAAGTACTGTAATTCCTCAAATAAAAGCCTGTATTCAATTAAACACGGGGCCTCTGATAGTGGCTGGAGGCGTGGTCAGCACGAACAAATAAAGGCCGGTCTCAAATTGAGGCCAGGGAAAAATGTGTGGTGTCATGATCACTTATGGCGCTTTTCCATTACCAGTACCAGTTCGACTCGCCTCGGCTCGACTCGGCTCAGCTCGGCTCGCATTTCACTCCGTTTTCCATTGCAGATAGTACCTCCACAATAGTACCTGGTCATCATAGAGACGCCGCAGGAAACTGCCATGATGTAATTTTCTCTCACTGGATCCTCTTCGCAACCAAACAAAGGAAAGTCTGCACCTCCTCGTTTGACCAAGGCATATTCTTCAGAGCTGCCATAATAGTAAATAATACGCAATCTCTGGACAAACTATTTAAAAATGGCACGGTTATATGCAATGATGACGCAACGAACAGTGACGATTTCTCTGACCAATCAGCAGTCTGCTGTGTTTTCACCTCACATTTTAGTATCGCCTCAGCTCACCTCAGCTCGCTCAGAACCTCGCCGGAGGTGGCGTAAAAAGTACCTGGAAGCAGGTACAGGTACAACTTTTACACAGTGGAAAACCAAACAAAGTCGAAGTCGAGTCGAGCCGAGCCGGGCTGGTACTGTGTACTGGAAAGCGGCATTACTGTACAACTAGCACAGACCTAAGGTCTCGTATCACACTCATACATACAATACTGGAACTCAGGAGCCATCCTAATGGATCTAGTTACCAGTGTCCCGGTAAAACCAGTGTCCTCATAGATCAGACTTCTGTCAAATTAACACAACACACTTAGTCAAGGTCAAACATCAGGAGCATGTGCTTATGATGTCCTTATAAACCGGTGTCCTCATAGACCAGACTTCTGTCAAACTAACACAACACACTGAGATTCTTCAGTCCAGTTAAACATCATGAACGTGTTCTTATGATGTCCTCATAAACCAGTGTCCTCATAAAACCGGTGTAAAACACACAACATGACATACTATAATGAACACGCATGTAATGTGATGCATAAAATCCATTAACATTACCTTGAAATTATTATGAAACTATTTTGTAATCTTGTATATTATCTCAAATCAATATTTAATGTGCAAATATTTATTGATGGGTAGTTATGCATGATTATCCTGTCCATGTTTATTCTGTATTACTGGCTGACTGTACACTATCCCTCTTATATATTCCATACATTATGTTTTTAGGTGAAGTGTTTCTGTATGTAATGCTTTATTTTATATGTTCAGAGAAGCCGTCAGACCCAGCTGGCATCAGGCAGGGATGATTGAGCGGCTCTTACTGTAAGTTAGGTAAGTGAGAGTCGTGCTGTAAGAGAAGGAACACACGCAGCAAACACGCGTGTGAGACCTAGGCTGTTCACATGTTTAGACCAGTGTTTCATGTCTGATTTGATGTTTTGTAGACTCTCCGTGAGGTCAATCCTTCCACTCGTGAAATGAACACTGTCCCAGTCAGAAGTCAGAGATGGACAGAAGGTATTGTTTTGTTTTTTTCTTTTTGGAAATCAAATAATGGATGCACCAATATGAAAATGTGGGCAGAGTTTGATAACTGATTGTTCTTTATATTTGAAAGACAATAACTGATATACTGGCTGATATATATAAATCCAAATATTGATATACTTTGAGCTTGTTTACAAAAACAAAAGGCTCATCATTAAAAGCCATGACTCAAACACTTGAGCATAAATCAAACATATACTGTACAGTATAAATTCATTCCAATGGCTGCCTTATGACTGTGACATTTGAATTAGCTTTCTTTATAATAAATGGCAACACTTTACAATAAGGTTTGATGTTGTTAGTGTTAGTTAACATGATGAACAATACTTATATAGGAGATATTCATCTTAGTTTAGGTTAATCTCAGCATGTTTAGGATCCAGTGCTGTATCTGTTGATTTAGTGCACTGTGAACGAACATGAACTCATATTTTATTACTCACATTAACACAAGTTTGGCTCTCTGTTAGTTCATGTTAGTTAATGCAATAACAAATGAATTGTAAGGTTTTACCCAAAACATCTACTGCCTTACAAATGTATAATTATAAATCAAATAAAAATGCAAACAAGTCATGGGCAACATTACTGAGGCTACATATAAAGAATCATAATGCATGTAGCATGGGTAAATCAAATGAAATGGACAATAAGAGAATTATATTACTCAAACCATATTGTTGATGAAAATAATACAAGATCAATAAAAGTACTAGTTCTGATAAATAATGCATCAATGTTTTTGAAAACATATCAACATTTTTATATGATAGTAATATTAAGCATCTTTAATATGAGGGTTTCAGATAACATGGTGTTTGAGCTGCTAAAGAGCTGAATGAACACACATAAACCCAAGCGCTTTGTTAAAGAGCTTTAGCTCAATGGAACTCAACCTATATATGATAAATTACATATTTATAGAAAATAAACACAAAATTTCAACTAATACTTGCACAAAATCATGCATAGATGAACTTGAACTAAGTTCCAAAGAGAAACTGTTGTGGATGCAATGAAGTGCTTTGCTTGAATGTTATTTAACGAACGAAATGCATCCTATTTGAGAGAAATCTAATGTTTATACTATTTAACTTTACTATCACGTCGTATATCAGCACAAACTGATGCAAATGCACTAGTGAACTTGACTGTGTTTGTGGAAATGTGGAACTCCTGTTGTGCACGTGCTCTTCCCACAACAGCGCTGAAACACGGCAACCAAAGAATTCACAACGTCATATTACAATAGTTTCCTCATTATAATGTTATGTACATTATAGTCATATGGAGCGTGTGCGGAAGAGATGATCACCGGTTGGCCTACAGTGAAGAACTTTACTGCAGCGTTCAGAAACTCATACTATCTCAGATAAATCAGATATACACACTCAAAAATATTACAACTTACAATTCCACAAAATGCTGCGACTACCCAAGCAAACTCTCCTGTAACACCGCACTGATTTCACAGATGAACATAGCACATCTGAAGCTGAAGGAAATAATCCATTATTATTATACCGGTCTCATGTTCATTATCAGATGGGCAACGGTAAAATTAAAAATGAGCTTTTATTTTTCAATTCCGATATGGTGTCCGATATTATGCATACCTGATTGGTTATGACCATACATTTATTACTATATACGGGACTTATGTCACCCTGTTTTAAATCTTAAATCACTATTAATCTCATTAATTTGATCAAAATGAATACTGAGTGGTTTGAAATGTACCACCATACCTGAATGTGTCTTGGCATCATCTGTCTTCTTTTGCTCAAGTATTTGATGTTCAGTTGAGAGTTGACAGTGGTTAATCTGTGTTAATGGAGTCTAGTATCTGTGCTGCTTCATTTGGATCATCTCTGAATCCTTTGTCTGTATGTTTATCTCTTCTTTCTTTACCTTTTTTCCAGGTGAGCCCTGAGGAGGACCAATCATCATTGGATGATCAAGACTGTGTTGAGATGGTAATACAAAGAGCATTGCATCATTTTAGAAAATGCTAGTCTAGGAAGAACTCATCATCTTTAGGCCTGTTTACACCTGGTCATTGTCTTCTGATTTATCAGAACGATTCCATTTACACTTGGCCACATAAATGAGTCTTTGCAAAATGGATATAAAGCCGATCTTTAATTCACGCTATACGCTGATTTAACAGTGTTCACATCATCCAAAGCTACTGCTATGAGCAGCATTTGATTTATCATCAGCTAATTTCAGATCAACAGGAGAGAGAGTAGCATCAGCACTGGTAAAATCATTTATTTTCACTACATTTAAAGATGACTGTGTTGACCGCTGTCATATCTGACTTTAACATGACATATTAGCCTAAAACACGCTCTCACTTATTTCTTATTTGACATTTTTGTGAGGAATAAAGTTTACATATGTGGTTTCATCAACCGTATGCATTTACACATGTCCAGTTTGATCTGGAAGTCCCCTTAGACCACCTCCTGAAGTGGTTTGAGTGACTTGAGTCAAATCTGTCTCCAGCTGCGTTGTGTAATAACATAAATTGTCTTTGTATTTTGTGTCATACGCTTCTCTGAAACAAACTAAATTCAAAAGCACGATATGGCTTAGTGCCCTTATCAAATCACAAAAGACGATAATGAAGTACTGTAATTCCTCAAATAAAAGCCTGTATTCAATTAAACACGGGGCCTCTGATAGTGGCTGGAGGCGTGGTCAGCAACAAATAAAGGCCGGTCTCAAATTGAGGCCAGGGAAAAATGTGTGGATAATCTCCTAAATGCCTTTAATTTAATGTGCATTGAAGTATATGGTAACCAGTAGGGCTGTGCCGTGACGGCTGACCGATCATGATAGAGCGCAACCATCCTGATGCCACGCGCACCGTTGTGAGTCTAGCCAGTGCGACACACTCCTGGTCTCTTCTATAGTTAACATAAAGACTTTGTAGGGATTGCTCTGTAAGTTAAATTGATAATATAACTGATGCATATATGCCATTTTAAATAGGCTACTGTAGTCCATGAGAGATGTGACGTCTGTGAAAATACTGTGTCAGGCAGGCTACACAGATATTGATCTTCACAATATTAGCCTCTCGTCTCTTTTATGTCTTACTCTGCATTTAACTTAAAATATTTTATTTTGTACAAGAAAACAGCATAGGCTTCAAAATAAATGTTGTTGAAATATTGTAACTTGGTCATTATGAACTACACCTAATATCTCCTTATTGAGAGAAGTGCGTGCAACCTAGAAGCACAGATGCCTAATTAGTTGGGTCAGAAAAATAACAAAATTATAGTTTTTAAGTATAAAAAAAATATGTCAAGAGACATAGGCTATTAAAATAAAAAGTGCTTAAAAGTACACAATTCTTCTCAAGTGGAAGGAAGCTTTTTCCCTCACGTTACCGATATAGAAAGCGCGGATCATTAGTTGGCTTAGTAAATTAACGAAATTATATATTTTTTAAAGTAGAAAATAATATTTATGTAAAGAGATATATTAAAATAAAAAGTGCTTAAAAGTACACAACTCTACTTAAGTGGAAGGAAGCTTATTAGAAGAGTTATAAGCTGGGTTAGCAAGCTAAAATAACCTCACATGCAACCTATATAGAAATTAAGCGGAATAAACATTTAATATTTTCAAATGGACAATGGTGGCTACCGTAATTCTGACCCAAATTGCTTCGCCATTCTGGCTGTTGTTGTAAATGGGGATATATTTGCAAATGTAAAAAAAATACGATGTATCTGTCGACTGGAACGCTGTCGCTTTTAATTTAAAACAGTTTATTTAAAGCAATTATTTTTCAAACAGATGGAATTAGAAATACAGGCCTGCGCCTAATAAAAGCCTTCTTCAAATAAATGCCTGGTCCCTTCTGCAGTTCAGGTAAATAAAGGCAAATTTATTTGAAGAAGGCTTTATTTGAAGAAGTACGGTAAGTCTACAGTCTGTTGTGCTGCTGTTTCAAACTGAACCGCACACTTTTCTCACTCGATCGGCTCATGATCTGGCATCTTCCACAGGGAATGAATGCATGGACTCCATCTCTGCATGTGCCTTGAGTTTAACACGCAACCAGCACCAGTTACACTCTATTTTCACTTTTGCATTAAAAATAAATTTAGCAACAATTCTTATAATATTGATATAAAAGTATTACACCCATAATGGCAACACTTTACAATAAGGTTGTATTAGTTCACATTAGTTAACATAAACTAACCATGAACAACACCTCTGATCAGCATTAATCTTAACTCACATTTATTAATGCATAATTTCAGTGCAATTAGTTAATATTGTTAATGCATTAGTTAACATGAACATATCTTTACTGTTTTTGTGAGGTTATCTTACTGTACATATTAGTTTGCGTAGCAGTTGACACACACACACTAAACATTTCTAACTCACCATCTCACTAAAAATGCTGCTGTGTACCTTATCAACATTATTACACAAAGTATGTTTTAATGGTTTTGAGAACCTTATCACATGTACACTATTTCAACATTAACTGATGTGTTAACATTTGTAGGTTCATTACAAAGCAGTAAATAATAATAAATGCTTCGTTAATGGTAAGTCATGTTGATAAAGAGTTCAAATAACACATCAGGTAATGTTGAAATAGTGTACACTTAACAATAAGAGTCATACAATCCATGAATAAATGCTCTGTTGAATGTCAGTAATGATAGTAAAGTGCATATAAACATGAACAGCCTATCCGCTGATGTTCAGATGCTTTCCACTGTAGAATTATGTTTACCAACAGCTCAAATCAAGGACTTATTAAATAATGTTGATAAGGTACACAACAGCACTTTTACCTTTAGAGTATGTTCATCCTTAGTTTGTGTCACCTGCTGCGTAAACTAATGTAAATATGTACAGTAAGATAACCTTATTAAAAACAGTAAAGCTATAGGCACTGTTGACTAATGCATTAACTATATTAACTCACTGTTAACGTGGATAAATGCATTAATATATGTGAATTCAACAGAGGTGCTGTTCATGGTTTGTTCATGTTAACTAATGTTAACTAATACAAGCTTATTGTAAAGTGTTAGCGTTATTATTATACAGCGTAATTTGCCATGTTTGATAAGTGCCATCTGAATACAGGTTCTTGTTTTAAATGTGTCTCTTTCTTTAAGATGAGATCAGTCTGACGGATCTGAAGGGGATGTTCCTGCTGGAGCTGCAGTAATGTTGGTATGTGTTTATGGACATGTTTATCATTATTTTAGCCCATTATTATATTAAATAATTTATACTATATTAGATAATTTCCATAAAATATTGTAGTGCAATTTTACTTTAGTATTTTCACCAAAGAAAAATGGGTTTAAGCCTTTTATATATAATGCTGTAGTGTGTAATTATGTATATAATGTGTATCAGTTTACATTTCTAAACATTCATTTTGCCATTAATTGTAATGATCAGTTATCAATAATCAGATTTTTGCACTTATAGTGAAGCTTTTCTAGAAGAGCATTAATGGAATCAGTGTTGCACCAACATTGCATTTCTGGCAGATACCAATAAGCTGATCATGTTCAGTTGGTCAAACACTTAAAAAGGAGGTGTTTAATATAACATTTCATCTCCAGAATAATATTTTGAATGTCATTTGAAATGTATTTTTTTAGATATCAGGCACATAACCAGTTGTATGTTGTAGATAGAGGTTTGAGTTATGTCTGATCTCTGATTTCTTCCAGGTGTTCAGAAGATGCCCACTGAAGTTTCTCAAGGTACCTGAGGTTTAAATCAGAGCACCACCATCACTGTGGGCACGTGAGCGGTCATATAGTTAGAGCTTACTAAAGCATGTGTTCTTCTGTACAGACAATGCCAGCGAGGCAGAGATTGAAATCCTTACGGAAAGGACAAAAGTGTGCTTGTCAAATGCTGTAAAACTTCTGTAGGGCAGCAGCACATACGAAGACCTCACTCTACATCTAGTTGTTTAACTGTTCTTTAAAGAACTAGTTTGTCTTAATTTGTCTTAACTTAATATTCAAAGTTATTATTGATCTGACTGCATTGACACTGTTATATGAGAAGTGAACTGAGCTGGACGATGCCATGAGCGTTTGCCCCAGAGCTGCTGTAGAGATGATCTGATGATCTTTACACCGTAACTGAACCAACACTATACTCTTATCTGCTCTACAGCCCAAACTCACTTCATAATAAAATATCATTTTAATAAATATAATAAACAATTTCCTGTTATCACTGTAAAGCTGCTTTGAAACTTGACTTTGTATTTTTTGGTTAAAGTGTCCCTTATATGTCGGTATCTCTACATTTATTGCATATTGAGGAGTTCATTTTATACATCTCAAAGCCTGTTTAATGCCTTATTTAAACTGGGCCTGTTTCCAAACGGGCTGTTTTGTCAATTTCTTGAAGCTGTGAATGTTTCATCCGCTTGACAAACAGTAATGATGCTTTCTGAAACATATTTTTAAGTTTGTGGATGTCACTTTCCTCTTAAAATGGCATGACATGAGGCTTCTTATGTTCATATTTTAAGTCATAAT
Source organism: Gobiocypris rarus (assembly GCA_023029165.1). Lineage (NCBI taxonomy): Eukaryota > Metazoa > Chordata > Actinopteri > Cypriniformes > Gobionidae > Gobiocypris > Gobiocypris rarus. The sequence continues at coordinate 34,558,535 of CM040915.1, read as the reverse complement.
TAAAGCACTGCTAAAACACTTTGGTCCCATGTAATCTTCTAAGTTTTTTTTGTGTGTGTAATGTACTGGAGATCCGGTACTCTTTAATCACCTTAGTCTTGGTAGTTAACCATATCGTCAGGTGTGTGTGTGTGTGTATATGGGCATGTACCATTAAACACACTGGTCCCTGTAATGTTGGATTGTGCAGTTGTGTGTTGTGTTTAAGATCCAGTCCTCTTAAATCACCTTAGTCTTGTAATACACCCTGTTGTCATGTTTGTGTGTTGTGTGTGTGTGTGTGTGTGTGGTTATGTGCCTGTAAGACACACTGGTCCCTGTAATGTTGGATTGTGCAGTTGTGTGTTGTGTTTAAGATCCAGTCCTCTTAAATCACCTTAGTCTTGGTAATACACCCTGTTGTCATGTTGTGTGTGTGTGTGTGTGTGTGGTTATGTGCCTGTAAGACACACTGGTCCCTGTAATGTTGGATTGTGCAGTTGTGTGTTGTGTTTAAGATCCAGTCCTCTTAAATCACCTTAGTCTTGGTAATACACCCTGTTGTCATGTTTGTGTGTGTGTGTGTGTGTGTGTGTGGTTATGTGCCTGTAAGACACACTGGTCCCTGTAATGTTGGATTGTGCAGTTGTGTGTTGTGTTTAAGAGTCCTCTTAAATCACCTTAGTCTTGGTAATACACCCTGTTGTCACGCTTGTGTGTTGTGTGTGGTTATGTGCCTGTAAGACACAATGGTCCCTGTAATCCACTAAAATGACATATATTGTGTATTGTAAAATCAGAGTCCTCATAATCCGGTCAAAAATCACAATTATGTCATAGGCGGGAACATTTCAGGATGGGCGGGAATGTCCTTGTGTACCACCAAAATATCATATTGTCATATTTTCTGTTATGTTGAGTGTATAGACTATTTGAAGTCAGATGTGTGATCTGCAGAGTAAAAAAATTTTTGATAGTTTTATCATCACTGTAGGACATTGGGAAAGGGGTGTCCCTTATACCACCACCCTACTGGTTTGGCCATCAAAGTCCTTCTATACCACAAAACGTGTGTGTGTGTGTGTGTGTGTGTGTGTGTGTGTGTGTGTGTGTGTGTGTGTGTGTGTGTGTGTGTGTGTGTGTGTGTGTGTGTGTGTGTGTGTGTGTGTGTGTGTGTGTGTGTGTGTGTGTGTGTGTGTGTGTGTGTGTGTGTGTGTGTGTGTGTGTGTGTGTGTGTGTGTGTGTGTGTGTGTGTGTGTGTGTGTGTGTGTGTGTGTGTGTGTGTGTGTGTGTGTGTGTGTGTGTGTGTGTGTGTGTGTGTGTGTGTGTGTGTGTGTGTGTGTGTGTGTGTGTGTGTGTGTGTGTGTGTGTGTGTGTGTGTGTGTGTGTGTGTGTGTGTGTGTGTGTGTGTGTGTGTGTGTGTGTGTGTGTGTGTGTGTGTGTGTGTGTGTGTGTGTGTGTGTGTGTGTGTGTGTGTGTGTGTGTGTGTGTGTGTGTGTGTGTGTGTGTGTGTGTTCATCTGGAGCGTCACCGATAGCACACAAACATTGAGTTCTCTTTAACGTCTTGCGCTTAAAATTCACACAAAAAATGTCAACATGCCCGGCTTGGCGAGTCTCTTTGCAAACAAAGCTGGTTATGTCTTCAGTAAAACCAGTGGATAAAGACGTGTGTTCATGTGTAGTGTGTATTAGATCAGTGCATTATGTCTTAAAGGGACAGTAGCCTTTTCCTGCTGTCTGTGTTTTTAATGTTCATCAAACAACAAATGACACAGAAATCACTCACTGCTCATCAGTGAATAACTTCAATAATGATTCATCTTTCATTTATACAGTGAAGATTATATAATATGCAATGTTATTATTTTATATTTTGATTACTTTATTCAGTTTTTGTATTTGAAAACCACCTGGAAAGCACTGTTTATTAATATGCATCTTTGCTCTATTGTATGTATTTGTGTTAGGGTTGCTTGTAGTTTGATTATATGTTTTTATTTTCTTAATTTTTATTTGACAGTTGAATATAGCTAATAACTAATTTCCCTGAACACAGCACATACCAAAAGCCTAACCCTGAAAATTGAAACCTTACATGCCTAGTAATTATTAATGTTAACATTAGTTAATAAAAATACAACTCTTCATTGTCCATGCTCTGGTCTATTAAAGGGATCGTTCACCCAAAAATGAAAATGTGATCCCAGATGTAGGTGTGTTTGTTTCTTCAGTCGAACACAAATGAAGATTTTTTTTAACTCCAACCGTTGCTCAATGTCAATGGGGTCTATTTCTTTGAGAGTAAAAACTCACAGAAATATTAATCCACATTAAACCCTGCGGCTCGTGGCGACACACTGATGTCTTAAGACACGAAACCATCAGTGTTTGAGATATTTTTTTACCTTATATCAGACGAAACCTCATCTAGGTGCTATCATAGAAATATATATATAGATGCCTCATTAGTGCCTGCGTGGATTGCGCAGATCGATCGAATGAGGATTCTAGGTAAATATACATCTATGATAGCGCGCAGTTTTGACCTTCTCCGGAGGAAGTATGCATTGGGAATCCTAGATGAGGTTCGTCTGATATAAGGTAAAAAAATAACTCAAATTCTGCGAGAAACCGATGGTTTCGTGTCTTAAGACATCAATGTGTCGCCACGAGCCACAGGGTTTAATTTTGACTCATGTCTGTGTGTTTTTACTCTCATAGAAATACACCCCATTGACATGCATTATACGAGCAACGGTTGGAGTTGAACATCTTCATTTGTGTTCGACTGAAGAAACAAACACACCTACATCTCGGATGCCCTGAGGCCTGTTGCATGAAGCTAGCTGAACAAACTCTGAGTTTCAGAGTAGGTTTAGAGTTGACAAATCCAGATAAAACCTGGTTTAGATCAAGTTCAATTGTTTCTCAAAGCTTGGTATAAACTTTCTCTGTCAACTCAGGTTTAATCCAGAGTTTGCAATTAACACTGAAGCACATGCACCTGAAAGTGTGACACGTGCGGCAAACAGCCAATCACAGCGTCTGTTCGATTCACTTCTCTTCTGAAGATTGAGAGATCGTTCTGAAAATTATCATGAAATTAAATGTGTTTAAAGCAGGAATAAACACTTATGCTGCAGCGTCAATTTAAGAAGGCAGCTGAAAGAATATCTGACTATATCAATGCATGATGTGAATCAAAGAAATATGCCTAATAATTATAGGTTCACAAAGAGCTCAAATAAATACACGTTGTTTAAAATAATTATGAATGCATGTATTATATTTATATTAATATTTGGCTACTTGTCAATATAATTATATGACTATATTATGTGAATTAAAAGTAATTATAATTCATATAATAAATAATTTGCACCAAAAGATGAGCAATTTTGTCTCTAAAGTTTTTTCACTATAAACTACTTTAATTTGAGAGATACAGGTGGTGTGAGTTTTACTTGCAGCTGATTGGTCCAGTTTGAGTTTGTGATCTCTATCCCAGAATAAAAGCTGCTCCAGAGCAGGTTAGCTGTGTAGTGTAAGTTACCATGGTGATTAACACTGCTAAAAACCAACCCACCTTCTTGAGCCCGAAAAAACTGAGTTTACTCAAACTAATCTCAAACTTACCTGGGTAGCAACTGAAACCAGCTTTGTGCAACAGGCCACAGGGGGTCAGCAGATAAACAACATTTTCATTTTTGGGCGAACTATCCCTTTAAATATTACTTCAGCAATGAGGTCTTTTCAGACCCCTCTGGATTCAGGTTCGTACAAAACGGATCTATTCCACGTGTGTGCTGCCAATCCTCCTGCGTGTACGGTTTTGCAACTTGGATTCTTCAATTGCAAGACGCCAAAAGATTACAGACACTTCACATGCACTGCCAGCATCAAATCCTGTGTGTTCGCCGGTTCAATCTTCTAACAAATGCGGCTGTCTCCTTACGAACCGGCCTGCCAACAATCACTGACATAATCACCTTTTCGGGCATGTGGCCCGGATGGGAAGTCCTACTCCTGCCCATGGCGCCCTAGCCTGTGCTGTTGCCCGCCCGTATTAAAAGACGTGCTCCTAATAGTTGAAGACCACCTGGTCGCACACGCCGAACATGGATTGATGGCTGCATTTCCTCTGGAAACGGGAGCCTCGCCATCGGTCCCGCATGTTGAGATCAACGCTATACGAGCCACCGCTCAGGCGACTTGATTAATTGATTGAATTACCATATGTAGTGCATTGAAGATCAATCTGCGAAGGGCAGTCCAGATCAGAGGCAATGTCATTGTGGGGAAAAAAAGTGTTTTTGTCCACCCTTGATCGTCCCATGTTTGCATATGCACTCACAAATAAGATGGACTTCATAGAGGTAAGGACAAAGCAGTTTGAGGTAATTTAATTAGCCTTTTGCGTGATTGCTCGCTCACAAACAGATTGAGCAAGTAAAGCGCTCCAGAGACGAGATTGCGATTGCGATGGGTGCCTGCACTTCAGAATCCCGATGACTATTCATCGATAGCGGTCCCTGAGCAGTGAAGGGTAAGAGCAGTGCACTCTGGGAAAGAAAACCATCCACACCAGAATTGGAATATTATTCCGCTGCATGCCTCCAATAGACTGCAGTTTCCTTTCTGAAGTGCGTTAAGCCTCACAGCCTCTCTGAATTCAATCAGTCATCAGGGCTGGTGGCAGGTTAGTGCTTCTCTCTATTGATTTCAACCTAGGGAAGCCAGCAGCTGACAACATGCATTTTCAATCTCGACGGCTCTTGTGCTACTGTGAGAAGTTGCATAAATAATACATCCAATGAATTTTCATCAGCCGCTGTATTTCTGCGCGCGACGCATGCCGTGACGAGGTCCAAAAGATGTGCATCTAGAATATCTCAATAGAGCTTCACTGCTCTGCCACCATCAGGATCATGTCCTGAAGCCATGTTTTTTTGTTTTAAGATACATCGATACTTCATTTCTGAGGTGTGCAAAGGGCTAATGAATAGTTAATATTTCTGCCATTCACTGACAGTGATTAACTAGAATTATTACTAGAGTCCTTTACCACCACACGCAACACTCTCCGTCTGCGGATGATGGATGACAGATTCATCCGGAGACTTAAACACCCCAGACATCCGTTCAATGAGATTCCATCTGCCAAAGGCATCCTCTTCTATTCTCCATAAGTGGACATTTTTCATATTGGTCTGATTTGTCCGTGGAAGACGCATTAATTCATCGAGATTTACAATGGAATGACAATCTATAAAAAAAAAAATACAAACGGTGAGAGCGATGGCCCCGGGGACATGCTGGATTTCCATTCACACTATAAATCTGATGGTGGGAACAGCGTGGCAGACGATATTAAAACACGGCTGAAGCCATCACACCTTATCTGGGTTAACCTTCATCTCGTGTCATCATCTTCGCCATCCCGGTTGCTGTTAATGAAAACTGTTCCGGCTAAATCGTGAACGTGCGTTTGTCACATTCCCTCTGTCACATGTTCTCCTTTATCACTTCTTTAAAGCTGTATAGGGTCTGATCCAGACAAACCATCCGACATTTACAAATAATAAAAAATAAAGGTAACACTTTATTTTGATGGTCCCTTTTGAACATTCTGTTGACTATAAGTAACGTTGCACCAACATGTCAACTTACTCTCATTAGAGTATTAGTAGACTCTTTGCTTAATATCTGCTAACACTTTATTCTAATGGTCTTTCTGCAGACATCCTACTGACTATTAGTAACTTTGCAACTAAATGTCAACTTATTCTAACCCTACCAGTCTACTAACATTATACTAACACTCTAATGATATTTAGTGGACATGCAGGTGCAACGTTACTTATAGTCAACAGAATATGTTAAAGGGACCATCAAAATAAAGTGAAACCAAAATGAATACTTTTTCCTCATCTTGCGCTGCTCTGTGACGTGCCGGGGATTGTGGGAAAGGTCACGCTAGACCAGGGATCCTCAAATCTGGCCCACGAGATCCACTTTCCTGCAGAGTTATGCCGAGTTCACACTGCCCGATTTAAGCCCCGATTTGACTCGCTGACAGGTTTTGCGAAATCGCAGACAAATGCCCGAAATCATTTGGCAGTGTGAATGATCAAAGACACGATCAGAGAGACTCGCCAACACCCGTGAGATAATTGGCATGCTAAATATCTGAACTCAATCCTGCTGTGTGAAATGAGTTCTGACTGAAAATAAAACCAGCGATGACTGTCAGCCAATGAGAGAGCAGGATACAAGACAGTGGGAGGTTCAGGGAGGAGTTAGACCAGAATATCAGTGTTTTAATAGATATATTTTCAATTCTATCAAACAGAAACAAAGCCCAAACATCTGCACGTTCAGCCGCAGCAGCAGAACATTGCACAATTATTTATTTATCTCAAACTCTCTTTGCAGACATTGCTCCGTGTCTCTCCAACAATTTCCTCCGCCGTAATCTTTTTTTCTTGTTCTCCTTTTCGCTGCAAATTAGCACACAGACAACTTGGAGCGCAAACTTTCTGCAGTTTATAATTTTTAATATCAATTCCAGTCTCGCGCGAGAACTCCAGTCTGACGCATGTGTGATCTCGCGTTGTTTACTTGTCACATCGCATATGGGTTTGTTTGGGAACGTTGGGAAACGTATTTGCGCACCGGAGAGAGCGAGTTGTCGGCGATTCTTCCGCTTGTACAGTTATGCGGTGTGAAACCTCCGTTCGCCGAACCATCGGTCAGAGTGAACACGGCAGAGACTGAATGCTACCACAGATAGTCGTGCAGTGCTTGAAGTGGAAAAAATAAAGTGCCGGTACACACCAAAGGGGGCGGGGCTTTGTTAGGGGTGTGGCTATGGGGGATTGTTTAGTCAATCATTCAAGAAGGTCCATATTTTAAAGCTCTTTTTAACTTGTACTTAGCCTTAAATCTAACATATAGTTCTTGTAATTGTTTAACTATAGCATTTTTTAGGCTACAGTAAGGGTTTATTTACAAAGCAAGATCACTGACATCTCCCACTACCAGGCCAAAGTTAACTTTTTTATTTTTTTTCTAATCAAACAGCAACACAGTTAGAAACTCCCTTTTCATCAGTCATTTTATTGGCAGTTTTAGCTCATGTTCGACTTTCTCCGTAGGGTTTTACTATATTCTCAATACAATTCAAATGGGATGCACATTTTATCATCAGCGTCACAAACGAACGGCTCATTCATCGGATGATTTTGACGTTGGAGACAGATTTTTTTTAATTTGGTAAAGGGTGTTTGTATTAGTCCTCACACGTTCGCTTGGGCCGGTACTTCCGCCTACGTCTAGCGTGACCTTTCCAACGTGATTACACAATCCGTGGTGCGTCACAGAGCAGCGCAAGATCAGCAATTTAGGTTCAAAAGTATATACATGGTTTTTATTTTTTTTAATATATATTATATATAATATATATTTTATATATATATAAAAAATGTTGTTCTTGTAAATGTCGGATGGTTTTTCTGGATCAGACCCTATTCCTCTGGGATCGTGCAGAGCCTCGGAAGCCCTTCCTCTGAAACTGCATTGATTTGGACCTTCAACCGTTGGTTCCCATTGAAGTCCATTATGTGGAGAAAAATCCTAGAATGTTTTCCTAAAAAAAAACTTAATGTCTTTTCCACTGAAGAAAGAAAGACATGAACATCTTGGATGAGATGGGGGGGTGAGTAAAATATCAGGAAGTTTTCATTTTGAAGTGAACTAATCCTTTAACAAAGTTCGGGAGGAGCATGTTCAGATAATTAACCTAAGTAACACCGGAGAAGAACATTCAGTTAATCAACTCAATTAACGAGATAAGAGGTAGTCTATATAAACAGCAGCCTTACCGCTGACAGTTAATCAGCATCCCCTCACTTCTAACTATTCCCATCCCAACCTATAGGATGGGTTCGGGCCACATTTCGAGCTCGGAGCCCTCCCCTCGGACAGCACGCCAAATACGCATAACCTTTACTCTTATTTAATCATATGTACAGTCCCTGACAAAAGTATTGTCGCTTGTGTTCAAATTGACCTGAAGTGCTGCTGAAATCTATTTCTTATCAAGATTTTTTTTACAAGAAATGGCTCATTTAAATCCCAACAGCTTTTGTAATAATGTTTCAGTGCAAAATGAAACTGTCAAAAAATATTCTAATATTCACAGCTTGGTAAAGCCCATTGAGTGAATTTTTGCAAAGACATAAGTGTTGTCGCCTTGTCATATGAGCTTCATCTGTGACTAATAATGGATCAATTAGATCTCAGGTGCATAAAAAGAACCCCAGTGCACTAGACCTTCACATCAACTGCAACTAGACCTCTGCAAACATGCCTAAGATTCACCCTGAGACTAAAGATTATCAAGAGGCTGAAGACCAGATCCACTGCTGATGTGGCAGATACCTTCAAAGTGTCTCAGCGTCAAGTACAGAGGATAAAAAAAGATTTGAAGAGACTGGAGACGTTTATGACAAACCCAGGTCAGGCAGACCCCGCGAGACAACTGCTCGAGAGGACCGTTTGTTGGCTCAAATCCAAGGCCAGCCCATTTTCCACAGCAGCAGAGCTCCATAAGACCTGGTCACCTGAAGTCCCTGTGTCAACCAGAACAGTTTGTCGAATTCTGTCTCCAAATGGCCTCCATGGTCGAATCAGTGCCCAGAAGCCAGCACTAAACAAAGGACAATTGAAAAACCGTGAGGCATTTGCCAAAGCCCACAGCCTGCTAAAAGGATGAACGCTGGAAAAGTGGCAGAAGGATTTTTCAGATGAATCTTCTGTTGAATTACACCACAGTCGCCGCAAATATTGCAGGAGAAATACTGGAGCCCGCATGGATCCGAGATTCACCCAGAAAACAGTGAAGTTTGGTGGGGGAAAAATCATGGTCTGGGGTTACATCCAGTATGGGGGTGTGCGACAGATCTACAGGTTGGAAGGCAACTTCAATAGTCTAAAATACCAAGACATCTTAGCTACCTCTTATATTCCCAACCATAAAAGAGGCCAAATTCTGCAGCAGGATGGAGCTCCATCGCATTCTTCCATCTCCACATCAAAGTTCCTCAAGTCGAAGAAGATCAAGATGCTTCAGGATTGGCCAGCCCAGTCACCAGACATGAACATCATTGAGCATATGTGGGGTGGGATGAAAGAGGAAGCATGGAAGACGAAACCAAAGAATATTGATGAACTCTGGGAGGCATGCAAGACTGCTTTCTTTGCTATTCCTGATGACTTCATCAATAAATTGTATGAGTCCTTGCCAAACCGCATGGATGCAGTCCTTCAAGCTCATGGAGGTCATACAAGATATTAAATTTGGATCTCACAGCACCACTACTTAATTTGCTAACATATTTTTGTATTTGCAGTAAATTTGTTCAATTTCTGTATAGGCGACAAAACTTTTTGTCTTGCCAAAATTTGACCTTTCTGTCTTGATTAAATGATAAATCTTTTTTTCAGTGAAACTAATTTATTTCAGTGCATTAAACATCATTTGGGAGGGTTTTAGCTTTTCATATGAGCTATTTCTAACACCAATTGATGAATTAAAAGTCAGGTTAATAGCAGGTGTTTCTACAAAATAGATAAGCCACACGACTTTTGTCAGGGACTGTATAGTGTGAAGAGTCCCAGGGGGTCTCTTTAGTGTGAGCTCGTGAAATATGTATGTTATATATAGATAAACTAATGTTAATTTATACAGTGTGTAAAATGTATTAGTATACACTGCTGTTCGAAGGTTATAAGTCTCTTATGCTCACTAAGGCTGTATTTATTTGTTAAAACATACAGTAAAAACAGTAATATTGTGAAATATTATTACAGTTTAACATATCTGTTTTCTATTTTAAAGTTTAATTTATTCCTATGATCAAAAGCTGAATGTTCAGCATCACTATCCCAGTCTTCAGTGTCACATGATCCTTCAGAAATCATTCTGATATGATGATTTGGTGCTAAAGAAACATTTCTTCTTATTATGATCAATATCAATATTAAATATTACATATCAATATTAAAAACATATTTTTGTGATCACTGATACCCCCTCCCCTGAAAACTTTCAAATAGAAAGTTTAAAAGAAATGCATTGTGTTTTTTTGTTTGTTGTTGTTACTCCAGAAAGTCCTGACTGTCACACTTGATCAATTAAAAAAAGTCCAGAACCCAAGCTGCTTCATCTAGGATATTATTTTTAGAAGTGCTTCTTTATTTCTTTTTAATAGAAAATCATCACGTGCAAATTGCCTTTGTTCTCGATGTAAATAGCGAATAATGATTCCTTTTTTTAGAGATCAAAATTTCTGTCTCGAATTACTATAGTACAATTTGACCTATATATCACACTGCCCACAGTTACTTATTTGCACCTCATATATTGATTTAACAGGGCTTTTGCATATACACCAATCAGGCATAACATTATGACCGGAGAAGTGAATAACACTGATTTTCTCTTTATCACGGCTCCTGTTAGTGGGTGGGATATATTAGTGGTCAGGATCTATCAAAAGTGCTCCAAGGAAGGAACAGTGGAGAACCGGCCACAGGGTCATGGGCGGCTCAGGCTCATTGATGCACGTGTGGAGCGAAGGCTGGCCCGTGTGGTCCGATCAAACAGACGAGCTACTGGAGCTCAAACTGCTCAAGAAGTTAATGCTGGTTCTGATAGAAAGGGGTCAGAATACACAGAGCATCACAGTTTGTTGTGTATGGGGCGGCATAGCCGCTGACCAGTCAGAGTGCCCATGCTGACCCCTGACCCCGCCGAAAGCACCAACAGTGGCACGTGAGCATCAAAACTGGACCACGGAGCAATGGAAGAAGGTGGCCTGGTCTGAGGAATCACGTTTTCTTTTACATCACGTGGATGGCCGGGTGTGTGGCTTACCTGGGGAACACATGGCCCCAGGATGCACTATGGGAAGAAGGCGAGCCGGCGGAGACAGTGTGATGCTTTGGGCAATGTTCTGCTGGGAAACCTTGGGTCCTGCCATCCATGTGGATGTTCCTTTGACACGTCCCACCTACCTAAGCATTGTTGCAGACCATGTACACACTTTCCTGGAAACGGTATTCCCTGGTGGCTTTTCCAGCAGGATAATGCTCCTGACACAAAGCACAAATGCTTCAGAAATGGTTTGAGGATCCAATCAAGCATCTGTGGGATGTGCTGAACAAACCAGTCCGATCCATGGAGGCCCCACCTCGCAACTTACAGGACTTAAAGGATCTGCTGCTAACATCTTGGTTTCAGATACCGCAGCACACCTTCAGGGGTCTAGTGGAGTCCATGTCTTGATGGGTCAGGGCTGTTTTGGCAGCAAAGGGGGAACAACAGAATTACCATACTGGTCATAATGTTATGCCTGATTTGTGTATATAGCTTTTTTTTTTTTCTTCATGAGCTGTAATTACTAGACAACCTAATCCCCATATCTAATCATCCTGCCATTTTCTCTGGTAGGAATGACCTCTATCACAGATAAAGAGACCACCTGCTTTTCCATTCCCCATTAATAGTCCTGATCCCAGCCTGATAAACTCTCTCTTTTAACTGCGTTTTGTCAGACAGCGAACCTTGACCTGTGGAACAAAGTATTCAAGTGTTCACAGTTACCAGATGAACCAGAGATGGAGGTCTCAGGGGAGCGATGCATTATCTATAGAGGGCAGTATTGACCTGGTGACAGCCATTGAAAGAGGGATTCAATGAGTAATATACTTTTTTTTTTTTTTTACTCATGTCAGCAATGAAAGGAGTGAAGGTGCTGTGATGGTGCAATGGAAGCAGATGGTAATGGACACAGCATTATTAATGACATACGGTCTAAGACTAACCAGGCACAGGCGTTTCTTAGTATTTTGTCCGCAGTCCACACACAGTGCTTGTACTCTTTCAGCCATTCACTGCAGGTTCCTTAGTGGCTTTTACCTTAAGCTTTACGATCCTAAGGGATAATCTGCTACTTAATGGGCTTTCCATAATGCATTGGCTTGCATCATAATGCAGAACCACCACAACTCCCAGTGACCATGTCCGAGGAGCTAATTAATCTAATAAATCACTGACACATTGCGCAGTAGTTGAGACAGCGAGACAGCTTTTGTCATTAAGCATGCGGTCTGTTGGTGTTATCTTGTAAGGTCACATGAAACGAATTGTCACGAGTTGTTGCATGATTTGCTTGAAGAATTGAAGGTGCGGAAGTGCTAATAAAACAATGCTTTGTTCAGTTGTGTTTGTAACTGTACTAAAATGTTTATTTTGTAATAGAACTGTATGCTACACAATTCATTCAGGTTAAGGCATAACCGAGCGAAAAAATAAAATAAATTGGTAACACTTTACAATACCGGTGCACTTATATGCATTAATTAATGCTTAACTAATGCACAGATAATCATGAGTTAATGTATTACTAATGGTGAACTTTATTAATGATTACTGCATGTGCCCCAATAAGTAAAGTCATAACATAATGACACATCTGTAAATCATTAGCTAATGATTAATTAAAGCTGACAACTGGAAGTTGAAATGCATGGCTTTGACCCGTTGTGGTAATTAACACATTAATTTACATTATTAGTTCATATAATATGTTATTAAGGAATTAATACGTTATGACACAATTAACTAATAACAATTTAATGATGACTTAATCTATTAATCATGTCGAATCTTCATTAGTTTCTGATGCAGTAATCATTAATAAATGGGTTAGTTAACCATTAGTAACACATTAACTCATTATTATCTGTGCATTAGTTAAGCATGAATTAATGCATATTAGTGCACCCGTATTGTAAAGTGTTACCAATAAAGTTAATTCAATTAATTTTTGAAAGCAATTAATACCTTTATTCAGGAAGGACATTTAAAAATGATCAAAACAGTGAAGACATTTATAATTTCACAGAAAGTTTCCATTTCAAATGAATGCTGCTATTCATCAAAGAAAATATCACGGTTTCTATAAAATATTAGGCAGCACAGCTGTTTTCAACATTGATAATAATAATCATAAATGTTTCTTAAAGGCGCACTATGTTGGATTTTTTGCAGTAAAATATCCAAAAAACCTCCAGGCCAGTGTTATATATTTTGTTCAGTTGAGAGTTCATCTTGAAAGTACAGTAGCCAAAGAGGGACATACCCGTAAATTCAAGCTTCGCCTTTGGCGTTTTAACACTCGATGGCACTGTGTCGAATGTGAAGAGGGGGATTGCTTGAGACTGATATAGCCTACAATGTAAACTTTGCCTTACGCTAGTGATGTCGTACAATATACAGAATAACGATAGCACCGATAAAAGTTACTTTACTAAGATTAGCTTGCATTCGTCTGGGAACCTGATCGCTGATGTTAGCAATGAAATGGTAAAAAATAACGAAAAGGTAAAACTATTATTCATTTTACATAGATGTCATAACCTACATGTTAACTGACAAGTTTAATAAGTGCACATTATAATAGTTTTCTAAAGTAACCTCATCACTTGAAGGAACACTCATGGACGAGGTCAAACTGAAAGCCATGTTAATCTTGGACTAAATCAGCCACCGTAGGAGTTCGGAATTGAGAGGAACAGAAACTAATATTCACTGGATGGTCATATACCTTTTCACCGCTAGATGGGGGAAAATATCACACAGTGTAGCTTTAATTCATTATTATACTGATAAATACATTGTTAGCTGATCTGTTTCCTTTGAATATTCCTGAAATGCATAATGTGGACAAATCACTTTAAATTGTAATTTAGCCATATGGTTTTTCTGTGAAGCTGCTTTTTGAAACAATATTTATTGGGAAAAGTGCTATACAAATAAATTGAAATGTAATTGAATTGTGTAACAATCGCTCCAGCGGCCTTGCTCAGCTCCCACAACACTCGATCCTGCTCTACTTCACACTACAGTAACATTAATAATCACATCCATGAACATGATTTCTACCCGAGTCCTATCCCAATTATTTTCCAACAGCTGTGAGGTGAAGACCACATGTCCCAAGATTCTGAGCTCAAATGTGGCCCTCTATAGCGGACGGAAAAGTTGCATTGTGCACCTTTTAATAATAATAATAATAATAATTATAAATTGTTACATTTATATGGCGCTTTTCTGGGTACTCAAAAAAGTTTACATATGGAAGGGGGGGACTCTCCTCAACTTCCACCAATGAGCAGCACCACCTGATGATCGAATGGCAGCTATATGGGCGAATGGGATGATTAGGAGGCCATGATGGACAGAGGCCAATGGGTGAAATTGGCCAGGATGCCGGGGTAATACCCCAACTCTTTTTCCGAAGGACATCCTGGGATTTTTAATGACCACAGAGAGTCAGGAGCTCGTTTAAATTCGGTGCTCATTGACAGTATAGTGTCCCATCACATGGACCCACACAGACCACAGGGTGAGCGCCCCCTGCTGGCCTCACTAGGACCTCTTCCAGCAGACTCCTAGTTTTCCCAGGTGGTCTCCTATCCAGGTATAACCATTGTATTTTTCCATGAGTCCAATATGTTAGCGATTTATTTGGTAGCTTGTTGTAAGTCCCACTACAACTAACATGCGATAAGCCTATGTGTATACTGATGTTAGGCTAATATTGCTGTGTTGGGATTTACTCAGAACTATGTGGAAGATGCAAGATAGTTTAATAATTATAATATTACCGGGTGGTGAACCTATAAACAACTATTGCTCTGTGCTGTTGGCCAGATAAAATGGACATACGATAAGCATTTTTCAGTGCACCAAAATAACACACATCCTTACAAGTACAATTTTGGCTGTATTATTTGTGTCCCCTTCAAAAATTTCCCTTGAGAAATGTTATGTTTATTGTCTCCACCAACTGTTAGATGAAATTCACGCCCTTGTCCGTGGGTATGATGTCATTGACGAATCCGATGCAAGAACGGTCCGTAACACTGATTAAAATTTATCTGGATTTAAACACTCTTGGGATAATGTATGTACACAGGTCAGCAAAATATACAACATTATTCAAGTGGTGTTTGTATTTTAATCTAAAAATCTTGTGCCTTTTTAAAACAGGTATCATCTTTTACACAATTTTTGCTTCTCGAGTTTATTTTCCAAGGATTTTTATATTCTTTTACTGAATAACGGTACACAAATACTGATGTTTTTTTTGCAGGGTGCACAGACTCAACAGTTCTGTGGATAACAATGCAGAGGAGAGCTTTTCTTGTTTGTGATGACAGGTGCTTGGACTGCTAATAGAGAGCTTGTCAGGTGTATTTCAAGGCCACGTGGTCCACTGATGGGTATCTTGGGAGCTTTCAATGACTTCCGACAAAGCCTTCCCTACACCATCTAAAGCACCACACATCCACATCCTGTTAGCGGTCACTGGCAGCTAAAGATCATTGGTTTCCTGTTGTAAACAACACATTGATTCTAGAGTAGTGAGAGCAGTTTTTTTATTTTTTTATTATTCCAGTCATTTATTCCAGTATTTATGTGGCTTTCTCACCAAAACAACTTGCGTAAGTGACAAACCCAGGACAGATGAGAATAAAAGTAATATACCAAGGCTAAAAAAAAAAGAAGAACACAAATGAAATAATACAGGCATTTGCATATACATTGAAATGTTTTCTCAAACAGTGGACACAATATCATTTTATATCTTTTAATTAGCATTATTGTCTGTTTCTGAACTTTTGTTATTATCATTTTTGTTTGCAGAAAGGGAGTTTCATGATTAAAGAAGAAGAAAAAAGTGAAAGGCTGTTTTCAGCATGGATCTATATGTAATGTTGAGTTTTCCGATAAGACGTTAAAACATTTAGTTTTCCCATATTCTGCCATTCCAATAGAATAAAAGCTGATTTTATTGTTGTGTACTAAAAGAAGACCGATAGGGGAATAAAGTCCAGAGAGTAAAAGGGCAAACGGTGAGAGCAGAGAGAGTAATGAGGTCTACAGTTTCTATATATTCTCATGACGGAGATTATCTGCTGCATGGACAAATCTCTCATTCAGGGATTTCTAGAAGGTGAATTCTGCTTGCATTAAAACTATATCAACGCTGTAAATAATTCCCTGGCATTACTGCATTAATTGGATGCTGTAAAGGTGAGGTTACTCGTTTTAAATTAGCTGCGGCTTAAAGAAAGTATTCATTAGAGGTTTGGCCATTTCAGACTCAAAAAACTAAATCCTGTCATAAAAAAAACTATAGACTTTGCAACCATGTTTGTTTTTTTAAGCACGGAAAGAATACCAAAGCAGACTAATTCGGATACACTATATTGCCAAAGGTTTTGGGACGCCTGCCTTTACATGCACATGAACTTTAATGCCATCCCATTTTTAATCCGTAGGTTTTAATATGGAGTTGGCCCACCCACACCTATAACAGCTTCAGCTCTTCTGGGAAGGCTTTCCACAAGGTTTAGGAGTGTGTTTATGGGAATTCTTCTAGAAGCGGATTTGTGAGGTCAGGCACTGATGTTGGACGAGAAGGCCTGGCTTGCAGTCTCCGCTCTAATTCATCCCAAAGGTGTTCTATCGGGATGAGGTCAGGACTCTGTGCAGGCCAGTCCAGTTCCTCCAAACCAAACTCGCTCATCCATGTCTTTATGGAGCGACGCTTTGTGCACTGGAGCGCAGTCATGTTGGGACAGGAAGGGGCCGTTCCCAAACTGTTCCCACAAAGTTGGGAGCATGAAATTGTCCAAAATGTCTTGGTATGCTGAAGCATTAAGAGTTCCTTTCACTGGAACTAAGAGGCCAAGCCCAACCCCTGAAAAACAACCCCACCCCATAATCCCCCCTCCACCAAACTTTACACTTGGCACAATGCAGTCAGGCAAGTCCCGTTCACCTGGCAACCGCCAAACCCAGACTCGTCCATGGGATTCACTGAGCTCCTGAGAGCGACCCATTCTTTCACAAATGTGTGTAGAAGTGTCTGCATGCCTAGAGCTTGATTTATACACCTGTGGCCTTGAAGGGATTGAACACCTGAGCTTTTGGGAATATAGTGTATTTGTCCAAATGCAATAGCTGTAATTTTGTAGTCAATTAAGCCTTCTTTTTTTCCCTGTCTTTTTCTACAATCACTTAAGCATTGCTAATCCATTCAAACACGTTTCATGACAACTGTTTCAATATTTAGATGTGTAGTGATAAGCTTAATCAACCCTCCCCACTGCAAATGCTTTCAATGACATCTAACATCTTACAAACAATGCCTCTCTCTTCTCTTGACAGTTTTTCAGCAAGGAGGGCTTATAACGAACTCATTATCATTATCTTTTATAATCGCAAATGTTTATTCTGCTCGGTTGAGTTGCATTCCTCTATGTGTTTACGCAGGAGTCTGTTGCAGAGCGTCTACGGTCCCCGCTGGCATCTGTTAGTGAGGCTTTTAAACGTAGAAAAAATGCAGTACAAAGTAAGCTTTAAACTCATTAGGCATTTACTTCAGAGCTCGCTTCCCCTCCCATCAACTTCACATCCCCTCAGTCCAATCCAAGACAGGCAGGTATGAGCGAGTGGGAGTAGAAGCCTTCCAAAACCAAATATCAAAGACGACGCCTGCCTTTTCATCGACTGCTTAGGGATCAGATTGGAGAGAAGTATTTAGAGATCTCAATGGGCCTTGACTCCCGGGAGGGGGCGGGGATTGGTTTGCCGTGAAGGCTTGTGCTATTGTTGACAAACTTGTTTTAAGAAGGTTTTTTTTTTTTGCCCTCCGTCTCAACATAAGATGCAGGCATCCATCATGGCTGTTCTCTCATATTGAGATCCAAATCTTGTTTGATGGAGCAAAAATGCTCCACAAAGATGTAGTCTGTTTGTGAAAATTGGTCACGTAGTATTTTCGTAGACGATGGAAGAGACCTGAGGTGTGCTAACTCTTTTTCTTTTCACGTCATTTCTCTTTCCATCAGAGTTGGAGCATTTTAATTGGATCTGTAGGGTATATGGAGAGTCAGAGTACAGCTCATTTAAAGCAGATGGCATTCTATGAGTTTATAGTAAAGTGTAAAATGGCTGTGACAGATCTTTGAAGAAGGAACACACTCACACACACAACATTCAGTGTTGATGGAACTGCAGTTGGCCATTTACACCTTGTCCTAATCAAATGCGACAAGGACATTTTGGCCGCATTTACACTGCAGGGCTTTATGCCCAATTCCAATTTTATGATTATATCTGATTTTTTTTTTTGATGACCAGCTTACATCTTTAAAAAGTGATCCATATCCAATATCTGCATTTACAGTATACACTTGCCAACCCGAGGTAGACATTGACCCAGAAAAGCTTAGGCTGAAAAGGAAATGCAAAATTATAATACAAGCTTTTGCTTTCCGCACCATCTTTAAAGGTCAGCAAAACATCGATCTCTTAAGTGGGTTTAGTCTTTGTCCTCCGTTGCACCATTGAAAAGAGTCACGTGATCATGTTTGAGTTGATGTCATTCGCCACCATCGCTTTTTCAATGACGTATAAATCACATTGACGAATATCTGATCTGTCTGCTTATATGGCGGAAGGAAATGCACGCATTCGATTCATATCAGATTTATTTTCCCTTATGAATGAGGCCTGAAACCGATCTGAGAATATCGCTTTTTTTCCTGCTTACATGTTTGTGGGTCATATCCAATCTGTGCCAGATGGAAGGAAAAAATCTGAATTAGGTCACTTGAACCATGTAATGTACAGCCTTTGACAGTTAGGCTACGTTCAGGCTGTATGTCTGAATCCAATTTTTGTGCATATCCTATTGAATTCCGATCTGAATTTGCAAGTGTGAACGGCCAAAAATCACATGAAATTCATAATCCGCTTCGAGCCACATTCACGTTCTCACGCCATGTCAAAGGTAACATCAGATGATGTTATAGATGACAAGGTTATGTTGTTGGAAAGTGCTGAATGAGCAGAAAATGACTGAATATAACAGAGACATGTTTAGAGACCGGTGGAGACGACAGCACCGAAAAAAGCTAAGCATACCAGCTTCCTACGGCTACAGTAAAGTCCATATTGCAAACCCCTCCATGTTGTGGCTGTTGTTTTTTCCGTATACCTATCAGCTAGCGATGTTAATGATTAATCAATTATTGAGTTGGGGCCCTTTTAAGCTGGAGTTACACCTTCACCATGACTATAAGTTTGTGTGCATTTGCAGCCTTTTGTTTCGTGCAAGTTGTAATATTGTGTAGGCCTATCATCATATAGGATGCATTTGGTTAAGAATTAACACTGTAGTAAAGCATGCCGGTGATCTTCAGCTTCAGTGTATGCAGCTCCAACAGCAATGCACGACTAATAATAATGATTGGGACTGTCATATTACTTAACATTAATGAGAGCAATATTGTAATAAATGGTTTTGAATTTATTGAGTTTAGTTTCCATGGTCAGCGCATTGTTCCAGGAAAAACGCTTTCATTCATAACAGATCTGAGGCGGCGTTGATGACGTTGTATTAAAGGTTATATTTGATTATTAAATAAGCAATTCAATTCAATGATCAATCACATCGACTCAGATTAAAACCCCCTCTCATTAATTTGGTGAGGAACATGACCTTTTGAGCAGCATTTGCACACCCTGTCCTGCTATTGCTATAATCCACTAATGTAGATGTATATTACAGTAAGAACACTCTACCGTTTTTAGAAATCGAGATTAAACAATGCATGCACTGAGACAAAAATGCATTTGAATAAGCCCTATTTCTAAAAACAGTGGAGTGTTCCTTTAAGGCTAACAATTAATTGATTAATTGATCGTTAATTTAAACAACATCCCTACTATTAACACACTCTCGTTTCCATAGAAACCAATGCAGATACTCTGGAAAACAAAAGAGCTGGACACAAAATTGTTTCTGAACAGTTGCGATTCCCAATGTGTGGACAGTCCATCATTTTAGATCAGATTTCAATCGGATACACATTTAATCTGATTTGGACTGATTGAATGTAGCCTCAGTTTCTGGGTATTTTTGACTGATCTATAATAGAGAAATATAAAGAGATCTATATAATCAGTGGTACCCTCGCCTACAGCGGGGCGATCAACCAAAATGTATATTAAATAATATTTATTAAAAAAATTAATTCAGGATACCGATGTTTAAATGTTTTTGAAATATACACAATCAGGTGTGTCGCAGAAAAAAGTCTTTATTGTTTATTATTTTAAGGAATAACCAAGATATTTTTCATCCATATTTAGTTTTTTATACATTTATACCTTATTTGAAAAAAAAAAAAAAGATTTTTTTTTTAATTTGATTACATTTTAAAAATAATCATTTTATGATTTCCTTTCAATATAGCCACCATTTTTTTAAATGATGCATTTATGATATAAACACAATGATGATAAATTAAATTTGGGAGCAATTGAAACATGAGGCCCTAAATTAAAATTAAATTGACTACTCTGTGGAAGTTCAGTTTACGTTAATTCTGGAGGTCTAACAAAAAAATGAATTGCTTTTTCATTCCTATTAATGAATATTGCAAGAAGTATCGATATTGAAGAATGGAAAAAAATATATAGATTATTGACCATATCACCTATCCCTTGCCAAATGTGAAATCTCATTGGTCCATAATCTTGCTCATTAAACAACAAATATCTTCTGATTCGTTCTCATTCATCGCGGCACATTGCACTCTGACCTATGACCTGTCTCTGTTACACCTGAATTAAAAGTTCATGAAATGCTTGTCAAGATTTGGACAGATAACTGAAAAAGTTGCTTGAGTGAGACTTGCACATTATCCAGAGCCATCATTACGTTGGAGATGTGTCTGTTCCACCAACATCAAATGTTGCATAATTTACTTCAATTTGCATTATGGCTGCTAGGATTCTGAATGCTCTACCGGAGAGCTAATAGGAGGCAATTTCTAGAAAACAGCTCTGAAGCAAACAGTCGCCTGACTTTGAGACCGTATCCATTCAGAGGACTCTCATCTCACATGGTGTTTGAACTGGCAGTTTGAACGTCTTCCCATGCCATTTTATTCCAATCACTTGCTGACTGGGAGACCCATTTTAAACCGTCTCCCAGCATATTTCACCCTGTTACAATCTCTGCTAGATAATTTGGGCTGGTGTGGTGAATTATTATAGATATTACGGCTTGATTTAAACCTTATTTAGCCGGTGCTATCGATTTTCACTTAGTGCCCCCAGAAGCGCGCCGCCACAGAGATCTGCGAGCGGAAAATGGCAAGTCAAATTCAATCCGCATACAGCAGGTAAAAATGACCTTTATTAGAAGTTGTAAGTAAGCCAGGGGAGATCCATCCATGTTGTGTTAAACAGCGGGCCACCGCGGAGCCAAGGCAGAATAAATTAGAAAGGAGGGATATCATTTATTGTGCACTGCTGCACGAGGGGTAAACTGGCATCATTAATAATCCTGCTGGTTGCATTTGGGTCCATTCTTCCTGAAAGGTCCTGCTATTGAAATGCTGGACATTAGACTCTTAGCTAGAGCCTTGCAAATATGCCATAGCACTTTCATTATTATCTGAGTTATGGATTGCATGCATGCACATCCATCGGATTGACTCGTATTGAGGTTTCACTAATAGACTGACTGGATAAATCTGTGCTCAATTTCTCAATTTCAATGTGTAATGTGCAAATTATGCTAATGAGCAAATATCTGGATGAGCAAACATCTACAGTAATCCTTCCTTGATGATAAATCTTGTATAAATAGCATGTTTATTGGATGGAGGACAGCTTACGCCAGCTTGTGATGACCGAATATAATTCTGTGAATGTTTTCCATGCATTAGTATTGTATAAAAAGGATCAAGTTTTTTTATTTATTTATCAATGTAATGAACTAGATAGTATATGCAAATATAGTCAGTTGGTCATTACAATGACTTTATTTATTTAATGGGTCATTCTGTCAACTCAACTAGAGGTCCCCGGCTCAAATTTCTGATTATGTTAGTATTTTTTTTCTGATGAAAAGCCAAAATTATTAAATGTCACAGATGTACTCACTGAAAAATGAGCACAATTCAACAATTTGAACATGGAGCTGCGTTGAGATCCCCATACCTATGGGACTGAACTGTATAACTGGACCTTGGAAATAAAAAATGTAAAAGAAAAGTTTAAAAAACAGAATCTAAAATCAATCATATTGAAATACTCTGTGAGTTACAGGCATTCAAACGTTGGCAAAACAATATTTATGTCACTCAGACAGGTATGTTCTATGTGATTAAAGTGATAGAAAAAAACAAAAAACAGATGCATTTCTAGTTTCAACATTGTTTGTTCTTCAGATATTCCTTTTTTAATATAAAAAGTATAATTTGAGTGCAAAATGACTGATATTTGGGTTTAGACCACTGAACTTTACCGTTTCCCTCATGGAGCCGCATTAAGATCGCCATATCTCTGGGACTGAACCACCGAGGGCCATTAAAATGAGAAAACCAAAAGGAAAGTTTGTTTAGAATCAGAATCTAAAAGGATATTACGATATCTTTAATACTTCTTGAGGTACAGGCATTCAAACTTGAGACAAAGAACACAATAAGTGCTTTTTCCCCATTTTTGAACCGTCACCGTTGGCATATAATGCAACACAGATTGCTAAAGTCAACAGATTTCACTAATAGACCTTCCAAACTCTGTGTGAAAATAAAATAATGATGCTGCCATCTCTCTAAAGTTATTTTTACACCCCTGTAATTTGTCTCCAAATCTCAGGTGAAAATTGTCATTTTGACCCCCTATACAAAACAGAGCTTACTCAGTCAATATACATCTGCGACATTTAATATTTTGGCTTTGATCACTGTTTATGTTTATCTTTCTACAGAAAAAATATTAACAAAATAAAAAAATTTGAGCCAGGGAAGTTTCTGAAATTTGGTTGATTTGACACGGAATGACCCGAATTACACATTGTCATATGGGTGAACCAGTTATTATACTAATGCAAACCTTCATTTCGATACTGGCAATTTATTTAAACTACTCATTAGAATCGAATCGCCGGAACCAAAAGAGCCATTTGTTCATGATTTAAGTTATCACCTACAGTACATTCCCATCTCAGGTCAAATATGATCTCTTTCTTTTCCCGTAGCCGTGCAAGGGAATCGCTGATGTGAGGAGAGACTTCTGAACTATCCCTTTAAATGCTACATCTACAATCAATTCCTGCCTTATGGTCATACATTCTCAATACCTGTGGAAAAAATTATACAATCAATCAAACTTAAGCTGATTAATAATCACACAGACAACAACATTACAGTACTACAGTCAAGAAATGCTAAATGTTTTCTTCAGCTTTATGACAATCGCCTCCAGCAATGCAGATTTTCGTGCTGTGCTAAATAATGAGCAGAGGTATTCCTAGCTGAATTTTGTCATTTCTGAGGATAAAGGAATAGAGATTGACTTTAGGCCATAAAACGCCTCATATTATGCATTATGCATTATGCAAAAAAATCACTTTATTGTGATACAATTTGTACAATATATCTCCCTGCACCCTGCTCATTAATCCTCAAATATCTTCTGATTGGTTATAATTTTGTCAGATTGCACTCAATATATGAGTTCACTGATGACCTTTGTGTTACACCAAAAGTTCATGAAGTTAAAGTCTGTGAAGTTTTGGAGTCTGTCAGTATGACCGATAACTGAAAGAGTTGCTTGAGTGACACTTGCAGCTGCACTTTTCCAGCCACATTACGATGATAGATATGTCGATTCCACTACCATGAAATGTTGCATAACTTCAGATTCTGTGTGCGATTTGATGAGGGCAGAAATATTCCTAGATGATTTCAAAGAATAAAGAAATACAGACTGGCTATAGGCTTTTTTCACAATCCTTAATGGTCAGAAAACACCTCATTATTTTCCTTATCCTGTAATACAAAAAAATGCAGTTCATTTCTGCACACAGAACAGGAAAGTGAACAAACTGTCTCACCTGGTTGCATAATAAAGATAAATGAATGGATCGAATTGCAGCAGTTTAAGATTTATTTGAACTCCCCAAACGTGTCGAGAACTGACCAGGAACTGAAAACAAGGAAAACAATCCACAGGTTTAGAACATAATCAATGAAAAAACAAGATCACTGACTGAACCCCAGGACACTAAACACGTGGAAAACCCACCCAAACAGACATGAAACACAGATCATATACAGGGTCACTTTCCCGCCGGATCACGCCACTCAGCCGGACTGAGTGGCAGAAGAGCTGCAGCATGACTGGAGTTAACTGGGAAAACACGAGTAAAACAAACGATTATTAGTTTGAACTAACGGTTGGACTCCATATAGTGTTTTATAACAAATGACCAGAGATCCAGTGATCCATGGATATTGACATGCAGCGAGGAATCGTGTTTCCTGACATTTAAATGAGCTGGTTTCGATGCAGAGGAAATATATAAAGCACATTTATAGTGAACGCTTTATATAAATACAATATAGGTAGGTCTAAATTCGGCTGATCACTCATATCAATGTTTTTTTTTACCCTGGAGCCCAAAACCAGTCATAAGGGTCAATGTTTTGAAATTGAGATTTATACATGATCTGAAAGCTGTAGGACAATAGTTGGTCGATATACAAATCTATAAATCTTGAGAAAATCTCCTTTAAAGTTGTCCAAATGAAGCAATGCATATTACTACTAACAATACATTTTTGATATATTTATGGTAGGAAATTTAACAAAAATCTTCATGGAACATGATCTTAATATCCTAATGATTTTTGGCATAATATATATATTTTTTTTAATTTTGACCCATACAATGTATTGTTGGCTATTGCCACAGATATTCCCATCACATATAATATATTTCATATTGTCCAGCCATATAGTTTTTGCTGACAAAACATTGCTAACATTGAATTATACAGAATATAAGATAATAAATATTTAGTTGAGTTGTCAATATAACAAAACAATATACAGGGAATGATTTTACCCTAAAATGATAACCGCAAATCCACGTTTCTCTGCCTGGAGTCCAGTTGTTTCTGTGAACTGCAGCGATCCATTTGCTTCTCTTTTCCGTAGCTTTCAGCAGTCTGTAGAAATATACCTGAGATTTCTTGTCAAATCTGTTTGTACCCTCAATCTCAAAGCTCTTTGCCATTTGAGATGTGTTTTGTGTGTTTTTCGCAGCATTCCCGCTGTAAACCAACGCTGCCCTCGCGTAACTGTAGTGACTCTGGCCGATGGTGACTTCACATCACCGTCTATACACAGAACACACAAGTCGAACACACACAAGTCGTCGAACACACACACAAGTCGAACACACACACGAAGTCGAACACACACAAGTCGAACACACACAAGTCGAACACACACAAGAAGTCCAACACACACAAGAAGTGAACACACACAAGAAGTCGAACACACACAAGTCGAACACACACAAGTCGAACACACACACACAAGTCGAACACACACACACAAGTCGAACACACACACACACAAGTCGAACACACACAAGAAGTCGAACACACACAAGAAGCCTAACACACACAAGTCAAACATCAGTCCTGTAAGATCATTGCTATAGAAACTGGTAAAATTGCATTATTTAAATATTGCAGATTACTGTATCATGAATAGGGTTGGTACAGTTCACATTGTACTGGTTCCTGAATTTTGGTGTTGGTACCCAACAGTACTTTAGTGATGTTTACCTCAATAGCTGTACATTAGAAGTGTTATTGACATTATTCCAGAGCTGCCTTGGTCGCTGTCTGCCTTTATCTGTGATGATGTTTGTAAAAAGTAAAACCAAACTTTTATTTTGAGGTTGCCGTGAAGAGCTTTGAGTGTGTTTATGATATGATGGTAGTTTTCTCAAATGAAACGGCAAAATGCTCATGAAGTGACTCTCAGAGCGGCTCTGGAGATGAAGTTCATGCATTCATGTCCTCTATGAGGCAGAGATGGAAATACATGTGTGTGTGTGGACTGGTAATCCCTACAGTATGGGGACAAAATGTCCCCACAAAGATGGCAATATCCAAAATCCTTGTCCTTGTGGGGACATTTTTGGTCCCCATGAGGAAAACATCTTATAAATCACACTAAGTGATGTTTTTGAAAAAGTAAAAATGCAGCATGTCTCCTGTGATGTGTGTGTGTGTGTGTGTGTGTGTGTGTGTGTGTGTGTGTGTGTGTGTGTGTGTGTGTGTGTGTGTGTGTGTGTGTGTGTGTGTGTGTGTGTGTGTGTGTGTGTGTGTGTGTGTGTGTGTGTGTGTGTGTGTGTGTGTGTGTGTGTGTGTGTGTGTGTGTGTGTGTGTGTGTGTGTGTGTGTGTGTGTGTGTGTGTGTGTGTGTGTGTGTGTGTGTGTGTGTGTGTGTGTGTGTGTGTGTGTGTGTGTGTGTGTGTGTGTGTGTGTGTGTGTGTGTGTGTGTGTGTGTGTGTGTGTGTGTGTGTGTGTGTGTGTGTGTGTGTGTGTGTGTGTGTGTGTGTGTGTGTGTGTGTGTGTGTGTGTGTGTGTGTGTGTGTGTGTGTGTGTGTGTGTGTGTGTGTGTGTGTGTGTGTGTGTGTGTGTGTGTGTGTGTGTGTGTGTGTGTGTGTGTGTGTGTGTGTGTGTGTGTGTGTGTGTGTGTGTGTGTGTGTGTGTGTGTGTGTGTGTGTGTGTGTGTGTGTGTGTGTGTGTGTGTGTGTGTGTGTGTGTGTGTGTGTGTGTGTGTGTGTGTGTGTGTGTGTGTGTGTGTGTGTGTGTGTGTGTGTGTGTGTGTGTGTGTGTGTGTGTGTGTGTGTGTGTGTGTGTGTGTGTGTGTGTGTGTGTGTGTGTGTGTGTGTGTGTGTGTGTGTGTGTGTGTGTGTGTGTGTGTGTGTGTGTGTGTGTGTGTGTGTGTGTGTGTGTGTGTGTGTGTGTGTGTGTGTGTGTGTGTGTGTGTGTGTGTGTGTGTGTGTGTGTGTGTTTTTGTGAAATATCAGGACACAAATGTGTATAATAACATTATGACATAGGTATTACAAAGAGGGTGAAATATGAGGACGTTTCAAAATGCTAATAAATCACACAGAACAATGTTTTTTTCACAGTAAACTGCACAGTCTCCTGTGATGGGTAGTGTGTGTGTGTGTGTGTGTGTGATGGGTAGGTTTAGGGGCAGTGTGTGTGTGATGGGTAGGTTTAGGGCAGTGTGTGTGTGTGTGTGTGTGTGTGTGTGTGTGATGGGTAGGTTTAGGGGCTGTGTGTGTGTGTGTGTGTGTGTGTGTGTAAAAATACGGTTTGTACAGTATAAAATCCATTACACCTATGGAATGTCCCCATAAAACATGAAAACCCAACGTGTGTGTGTGTGTGTGTGGTCAAATAAACCGTGCGTCTCCATCATTCATTCACACATGCGGCATGACATGCAGGATTAGTATTTATTTAAAACCCCAAACCCCTTTTTGGGTTTTGACATTCACAGACACTAGTCTATATCACCAGATGCCGAAATTTGGCACAGATTGATTTAATGTGAATCGGTACTCCGTAGTACCGACGTAATTCAGTCGGTTCCCTTAAAAGTACCCAACCCTATCATGAATGAGCATTCTGATTTATCCTATTAATTTGACATGTTGCTTTTTGCATATTGTGCAGGGAAGAACACTTGTTCTTGTTTTGCAAAAGCTTTGCATAATAACCCTTTTCGGTTCAAATGAAATCCAAATAAATTTGTCGCAGGCAATGCAGGCTATCATCAGGATCACTAAGGGTGTAATTGTTTTTTAACCTCATAAAACCCTTGAGTGTTCACATAAACATAGCTTTAACTTATCCACTCTGTGAGATGCGCTTTCTCATTCTACCTCAAATAATGTGCATCAGATCGCTTTTATTGCCTTAAATCACATGCATTCCAATCAGGCCGCTGTGGTTTACTTGTTGGATGATTTGAGTGCTTTATTTCTGTTTTATGTACTGATTTGAAGGAAAATATAACCGCAATCTTTAAATCGTCAGGGTCTGGCTTCATCCCGGTGTAATCCGTCTTTACTATGCTTTGTGGATACAATATTATCGCAGTGAGGAAGTTATTGCTTTGTTTGCAAACGGTGTTTACATTTCTCTAGAAGGATAAAACCGTTTTAGAGACATGTAATTCCCCTGAGCTCACACTATTAATTTTGAACTGAAAAGCCAAGGAACATTGGGACCAACAACAAAGGCAGAAGATACATTTCATAATATGAACAGTACCTTTGCATAGACTTCACGCAGATTAAGTTTTAGAATGAACGGCTCGGAGTAAACATAAATGACACAGACTATTTCAGGGAAAGGATGACAAAGCTAAATTGTATTGAGGGGAGAAATGAAGCCGATTGTTACAGTTATTATTAGGGGTATCCATGATGATACAGAAGAGGCATTATAATTCAAGAACATTCACTCACTTTAAACGACCCAGGTACTTAATTGCTTTTCATATCTGATGAGATTCCCTCCATTGATTGACTGTGCCTTCTCATTTATTGCCGCTGATAGAATTTGTTTGAAGCTGATAGAAATAGTTCCCGTGACACTATTACAGTTCCTCGCATATTCATGGTTGGTTGAAACCAAGGATACCTTCAGTCTTTGTAGTTGACTACGTAGCTGGCATATTAAGAAATTATACTATTATCTTTACTATTTAACAATGTGATTATTATAATAGCATTGTGTTAAAATGTTAAAGGTTGATTTGTTTGGGAAGAGCTTGTCTATGATAGATGTTTTCAAATTTTTATAACAAAGGGCCAAAAATCAAACTTGAGTGAGATTTGTGGGCCAAAAATATTCATTATATCAAACTATGTTTTAAATTTAAAGTAGTTAACCTTGGATAACCCACAGTTTATTAACCACACCAGAATCATATAGAACCATATGTGGTTCTGGTGTTGTCAATAAATAAACAGTGGGGTCCAAAAATCTAAGATTTATAGTAATAATAATCATGGCTGTCGCTATGGGGCAAAATGTGGCGATGATTCTGTTTCAACCAAGGGGGACCAAACCCCACCACCACAGAATACGATTTAAAGGGGTCATGAACTGAGAAATAAACGTTTGATATATAAAAGGTCATCAAAATATCAGAATATCCTGTATGTTTCGGAGCTGAAAGCGTCCTTGTTAGTCAAATAAAAGCTTTTATTGACAGCTTGCTCAGCAAACGAGATATCTGTGAATTTGCCTCCCTGTGACATCAGCGAGCAGAGAAACGCCGCCTCAACAGAAGAACCAACGCCTGATTCTGTGGCCCCGCCCACTGTCTCGCACATGACATGTAATAGGTGAATCACATAGGCCTACATGGCTCGAAAGCGGATCGAACTACCAAGCAATAAACATGCCATTGGAGATTACAAAATTGTTTGCAATGCTTGGTTGTGGATTATTTCACCGCGGATTTGTTTGTAAACAAAACACAGGTCAATGACTGGATTTGCAGACAGAATGAGAAAACGATGCTTTGCCTTCTGGATCCGACAGGAATGATGCAACACACTTATGTGTGAGTAAAACATGTTTTTTATATGTGATAGTATTGCATTGTTACAGATCGTTTGATATCTATTGATAGGTGTACGTGTCCAACTAAACATAATTAACGATAACTTACCATGCTGTCACAGGCTGGAGTATCTTTTGTATTCGAGGTGTTGTTGGTTCAGTGTCCTGCGATTCAGGATCAGACTCGGTGTCGAACATGTATGGGTGAATCATTCCGGTTGCCGGTTTTCCCACATTGGAAGTTTTCAAAACAATTCCCTATGTGTACTGATGGGGGAGTCCAAACTCATTATAATATCCAATCATAGCAGTGGGCGTTTACTTCCAAGTCTTCAATGCGACACGCCCATAAACATTTTGCATTCCAGGAGCTGGGCTTAAAACAATGGTATTCATTATTATTCATTATGATGTTTTTGAATGTAAAAACCACGCGTCATAAGTTGACCTCAGACAACAGTATGAAAAAATGACCCCTTTAAACCAAAGAGGGGCCCACTGCAACAACCCGCACCGGGGCCCCAGTTACCCTAGCTACGGCCCTTCAGAAGTACCAGTGTTTTGGTACCAAGTTGGTACTGAAATTTTTAAATTGTGATGATACCAGCATTTCTGGAGTACCGGCAGTACCGAGTACTGGGTATATTCAGTACACACTGATAGGTGGCTGTTTTTAAACACTCCCTGTGTAAGCTTTCTATCTGTAAGCGCTCTGACGAGCATCAAAGGTTTCTATTTGCAATGTGTTTTTGAACAGTGTTGGTCATCACGACCCTAGCCAATCACAGACATCTGGCAAATCAGATGTTTTAAGTTAAAAAATAGACCTGGCACTTGTTCTATGTAATATGTTTCTTTGTCCTTCATTTCATAATGTTTCACTTGATCAGCACTATTTACTTATTTTGAAGGCTACATGTGGTTTAAATGAATTATTTACTTTTTTATATTATCATAAATAACAAACTCATTCATTTAGTAAAATAGTTCCAACAGTTTTCACCATGGTACCAAATTTGGTACAGACAAATTGTACACGTATTACGACTACAACCCTATATTCTATAGTATTTCTAGGTTACTATGTCCAATGTAAGCAATGGCATTGTCCAATTCTGAAATTCATGTTATTTCGTCTTCTGTTGTTATCTATATATTTTACATTATGCTAATAATGTAATTTGTGATGAGTAAATAGTATTTCATTAACAAAAAATCTAAAGTGTTCTTTTTGGACCCCATATACAACCAAACTCAGTAACATTATTTGCATGAGGTTAACAAGCTACCTTTTTTTTATTGCTGAACTAGAATACAAATGCAACATAATACTATCAAAATCATGAAGGCAAGTGTTAGCCAGATGGTTACCGTGACATAACCATCTCCCTTGAATTGCATTTGGTGTCTAACTTTTGATTTGAATGGGAAGCGTTCTAACTCTCTAAACCCTGGCTGTATTTGATCTGCAGTGTCAAAATGGAGATATTTAAGATGGAATGGGGCTTAGACCGAGGTAATGAAGCAAGGACAGATGGACCAATGACTGGAAGATATGTGCAAAGGGTGAAGAGGCAGTTCTTACTAAGCTAAGGCAGAGCCATTATCAGGTTACTCTGTCTTTATATACGTGCCTTTAGATCCAGTTCTAGCTGAAAAAGTTGGTTTTGTTTCAACAAAATGGAAATACTTGATTCCATTGACTTGATCTTAGATTGTTTAAAATGTAAGCTAGGAAAATACCTCTTTCTCATGTAAGTATTTGATATCTCTGAGATAGAATATCTCTATTTGATAACTCTTTTGTGCATTTCATATTGGATGTCTAATGCACTTGCATTGTTGCTATGTGTCTATACCAGTGGATATAGCTGTCCAAGCCTTACATCTCCAAGTGCAGTGCAAAGCGTGGGATGCAGTGGGGTAAAGCACGCCGCCACTGGACTCTAGAGCAGTGAGACGTGTTCTCTGAGTGACCAATCACGCTTCTCTGTCTGGCAATCCCATGGACGAGTCTGGGTTTGGTGGTTGCCAGGGGAACGGGACTTGCCTGACTGCATTGTGCCAAGTGTAAAGTTTGGTGGAGGGGGGATTATGGGGTGGGGTTGTTTTTCAGGGGTTGGGCTTGGTCTCTTAGTTCCAGTGAAAGGAACTCTTAATGCTTCACCAAGATATTTTGGACAATTTCATGCTCCCAACTTTGTGGGAACAGTTTGGGGACGGCCCTTCCTGTCCCAACATGACTGCGCTCCAGTGCACAAAGCTTCGCTCCATAAAGACATGGATGAGCGAGTTTGGTTTGGAGGAACTGGACTGACCTCATCCCGATAGAAGACCTTTGGGATGAATTAGAGCGGAGACTGCTATTGAAGTTCATGTGCATGTAAAGGTAGGCATCCCAAAACTTTTGTCAATATAGTGTATCAAGGAACATCCATACTCCAGTTCCCACTGAATTATGACATTACACCCGATTTGTATTATTATTATTTTTTTTATAACAAAAAATATCTAACTAAAACCAGATTAATAAGAACTGTCCTAAAATTACAGAAACCATCTTTGTAAAAAAAAATATTTGAAGTTTAATTGATAATTTAATTTAGTTTCTATAGCAACTCATTTGATTATATGGAGATGGCAGGTTTATAAACCTATACTGCAGCCACCCATCAGGGGGCGACCAAAATGTTTTGGCTTCACTTTTCAGGACGCGCGGCACACTTGTGCAGACAGTTTTGTGACCTTTTGCATTACTGCAGTAGTGGCAAAATCATCAATCTCCTTTGAACTGTGTGAGGACTCATCACTTACAAATGACATAATACTTCAGTGACATCATTACGGCTTGTGAAGTTGCCATTTTACTGAGGCCGTTGAGGATGAGGAAGGAGCCAAGGAGAAGGTTAACGCTTTGCATGCACACAGAGAGAACATTTGTAATCCATTTGGTCAATGCAAAATCAGGATGATAAATGGCCGTATAATGGTTAATGGCTGCCCCTGGGTTCACTGCTTTTGTATGTCATGAATGTAATATGAGGGGGATAATGTGACTGGTGTCGCTTCGACACCTCACGGTAATACTGCAGATTGATCAGCGAATCACCTCGTGCTATGACATTGTTGACTGTGACTCTCATTACTTTCCACAGAAGAAGAGAAAAATACGGTTATATCATAATCCTGATTTACACGTCTTTAAAATCTCGTTTTGCCTCGGAGCACTTCACCACAATGCCATCAGGACGTGACTAATTCAGAGATTTATGCATGAGTGTACATTAAGTGACATTTACCAGATTTAATTTAATGACTCCCTTTTGAAACAGGCTTGTAATGACTGCCTTATTGTGTTGGGGTTTTAATTGAATGCCATTTACTGTATCTTTAAAGTGGTAACTCCCGGTGGTCTTGAGGGAAATTTTACTGCACACAGAGTTGCAAAAATTGCAATTAGCACTAGGAAATGGAAAAACACCTAAAAATACTCACGACAACGTGTTCTCCTCAGCGGTTTCGCTTACATGTAATGTTATAAAAGTTTGTCGTTAGCACCTTCATTACCACCTCCAGCAAGGGAAGTGTGTGTTTCTCACACGGAGACTGTAAGGGACTAAATCAATTACACGTATCATCTCTGAACCCGGATTGCTGTAGTACTTCAGAGAAATGAAGAGATTTGATTTGCACAATGTGTATTAAAGCAGAGCATTAGGATTATTTCACAGCGGATCACAAAACGGATTGTCTAAATCATTAGAACAGGTGTCACTTGTGTTTCTCATTTAAAAGCTTATACCAATGAGACTGCCAATATATATATTTATATATAGAGTATATACGGTAATAAATCTACATTTTATGAAAAATTACTTTACAGTATTTTGCTGTTATCTTAAATTATATTTAATTATATCATTAACGACAAATTACAGTAATTCAAATTTTTTTAATACAAGGAAATTACTGAATTATCTATTTTATATATTTCTTAAATTACCTACAAATGTATGTAAAATTACAGAAATAATATATAATTAAATATGTAGCTCGTTAGATTAAAGGTTTATGTCCATACTGACAATTTAACATTATTCTTTGTAATTTTAAAGTAAATCTTATTAGTTTTATATTTACACTGTAAAAAATGTTTTAAAAAGGCGGTCAAATGACAGCTACGGCTGCCGGACAAAAACTGTAACATTAAAGTAAAATATCTTAATTCAAATAAAGTGCAAAAACAATAATTTTACAGCCATTTTCATTAAAAGTTTTAGAGAAAAACTGTTATTTTACAGATTTTTCCTTATTTAAATTGACATATTGTACTAAAATTTTAAGTTTTTTGTTTACTGTTAAATATACGGTAGCAACATTTTAGGATTTATGGGACAGCACTGTCTATTTTACAGTTCAAAACCGCATAATTTAAAGGTTTATATTGTAATAATTACGTGTACACTGTAACAAAATTCCGTTACATTTACGGTAAAAATACAACAACTGTGGTCGCCAGATATTTACCATAAAAAATATGGTAGCAACATTTGAGGTTTTACAGATTTCAGTTAAATTTACAGTAAAAAACGTATTTAATTCACTGAAATAATGTTAAATTACCAAGCTATTGAAATAGTGTTATGCACCTTTGATAAATACTGACAATCGGAGTACTGAAAATCAGTCACATGATCAATCTAAGCTTTTAGGAGGACAATACTCATAGAAGGTGCACAGTGTCATTCACACACACACTAAACACCACCATAAACATTAATTTAACAACATTAGATGTAACCTAAAACCCTAATGATCATAACTGATTAGAAAAAACTATGAAGAAACAGTTATTTCAACGAAAAGACATCAAATGTGGAGTGTCACGCAGGGAATTCTGGGAATGTCAACTTACGGTTTTATCATTGTAATTTACACAACGACTTGTTCTTTTTCACTTCCAAAAGCAAATACTATTACATTAAATGTAAGGTTAGATCTATTACAGTTACTCACCGTATATAGTACGGAAACTTTCTGTTAACTGTTTTTCATCGTAGTATTTTTACAGTCTTTTACTGTTGATATCACAACAATTTTTGTATGATTTTACAGTGTAGGTGTATTTTTACATTCAAGCTCTGTAATTCTGTATACAAATATATAACACCATATATAGCAAACTAAATATTAAACAAGTCTGTTTTTAAAGAGTACAAAGCTGCACTGCTCGTATTTTATATTTTAAATAATTCATACTTGTGTTTTCTATGTCTGAGTATTTAAAAGTGTATGAAAGATGGGTTTAAGTGTAAGTCTACTAAGACACTTTCTACTACACTGTAAAACATATATTCTTGGCTTAACTTAAAAAAAATCAAGTAACCTGATTGCCTTACGATTGAGTTCATTTAAATAAAAAAATTTATTTAATACAATGAAGGAAATTGGTTTAAAAAATAGAAACTCAATATTATTTTATCTGAACCACAAAAATAAATAAAAAACATGTTGTGATAAATCATGAAAATAGCCCAATTTGGCATGTTTTACTGCATTACAACAAATAAAACACAATTACATATGTTTACAAAATCTTTTAATAATGTTTGAAGAAAGGGATGTTGATTCTGAAATTTTCATTGTATTAACTCAAAATTTTAATTTCAATGAACTCCATTTTAAAGCAAATTTTAAAATATCTTTTTTAAAGTTCATCTTTTTGAAATACACTAAAATTACTAATAAATCTCCTCTGTATATTTTTGCGGTAGTATACTTTATTTCAATGCACTAAGTAGTGGTATTAAGTATACCTTTTCAAGTGCACTGAAGTAGAAATTGATTAGTGTATTTATAGTGTATAACATTTACTTTTTGTGCATTCAATACTTTTTCACATGGGTAGCTATATTAATACACACATTATCTCTGTATATATTTGCATTGTAGTTGACACAATGAGTGTCTCTTTTAATCCATTTAATCCATATTATGTGTTAAAATATATAAAACGTACTTCATAAATCATCTTATCAAGCTTGCAAAGGGCCTCTTGCATAGGATGACCCAGTATCAGTCATTGCATAAGAGCATTGATTATGTGTGCAACACAAATGTGAATGTCTTTCAGTCTGCCACCGTTTGCCCGGAGGCATCCACAGCTCGCTGCCGTAGTTTATCTGGTAGTGCAGATGATCACACTCCTTTAGACTTTTGCAAACAGCCATACTGTTTATCACTTGCCAGTATGTCTGTGCACTTTGTCTTCACCAGACGACAGGGGCGAGCCAGGATAATCCCGGACAACTTTATCAGCCACGTCTCCTCAGTAAGAAGTCATTCAGTGATGCAGTCTCTCCACAGTGAGAATCAATATCTGTCTACATTAGAGAAGTAAATATTGCTGCTATCAGCCTGTAGAAAAAATATATTATCAATTGATGTCATTATGGATGCTAGTTTATTAGTAGGTCCACAGGTGACCGAACTCGCACTAAAACACACTTTCCTGATTAATAAGCACACACACAAAACTAGATCTTTAAAAAGGACCGTTCAAATCAAAATGTAGGGTAAAATTTAAGGTTTATTGCTTTATGGGTCTACTATGATGGTGTTTTGTGTTTGTTTGCATGGGTTAGGGTTAGAGTTGGTAAATGTTCTGGATACCACAGCTGCTGTTTTTCTAGGCTAATTCACACTGTGCCGGCCAACCAGCACTCAATCATCAGATTGCAATACGTCAAGTCTCAGACATTACATGACCTGATAAACGCTGCTCGAACATGTTCAGCTGATGATTTACTTGGACAAACGCATGAATAGGCTTAGTGTTGAGCCCTGTTATTTATTTTGTCTCATGTCCCATTTGATTACATGGATAGTGCGAGGTTTATAAGCAATACTGGGACCAACCACCAGGGGGTGATTTAGATGCTTTGGCTTTACTTTTCAGCACTTGTGTGGCACACTTGGGTCAAACGCTGATCAGACAAAACCCAGTTAGAGTCTGCATCTGTTGATGCAATATGATTTTACATTTACCGTAAGTTATTGATGACATTTTTGGGTGAACTGTTGCTTTAAGTCTTGCAACGGTCTGCATCAGCAACAACAACAACAACAAGTGTGTGCATATCGTAGATGCATGAGTGAGACACACTATGACTAGCCACGTAAATTTGAACAACTTTCTGTCTTGTAGTGTGCACTTGCTCTTATTTTTCCACTTAGTATGTAGCACATCTTACAAGCAGTATAAGTAAAGAACAATGTTAAATTAAGCTTCAACAACGATTAGGTGGACAGACAATGATTACGACTTTAACGCGGGGCCCGGGGCCAAAACCGGAACAGCGGTGCTAGACAAAATCTTGAGGAGAAAAACATAGCATTTCCAAACACGCCTTATCTTCGCCCCCGGTTTAAACACTGCAAAGGCAATCCATTTGGTCAGGCATAATATTGGACCTCTTTGATTCAGTCTCCCTTCATTACACTTTCTAAAGAGATGGGGAATAGCTTCCGTCTGGGAGTCTGTCCATGAAGGGTCCTCTGTGTCCCTCATTCCGACCGCCTTCAGTTTATATTCTTCTTGGCATTTGATAGATATCACCTTGGCTCTAAGAAGCCCAACTCAAAAGCATTCCCGGATTAAATGAATATTGACTCTCGAGTCAGTCTTTGCTCAGACAAGAATTTCATTGTCAATATCCTGGCAAAAGCTCCTTTTTTTTGCAAAAAATGCTGGCTGTACATTTCTATAAGCGAACAGATAAACAAACATTTAGAGCACTATATATATATATATACTCTGTTGCAGTGGTTTTCTTTGTAACTCGGCAGAATGTCAACCCCTCCCTCTCATGCACTGGGTTGTTATCAGAGTGCGCTAATAGGACTTCTTGATCTCCTAACATTCGTCAGGAATACCAAGTCACCCATCTGGCCGAAAGGAAATTGCCTTTGCATTTCATATTCATTTTCTGCAGCCCGCCACCTCTTGATGGGGTCTGCACGCTCCACTCTGACTTGCTCTCTTATACAGTGTGAAATAATCTCTGAGCATGGGCCATGCCTCTGCCAGTAATGAACACCGGGGTGAAAGTGAAGGTCATGCTTCCACAATAATTCCAATGAATTCATTGTTGTGCATGTAATGAAAGACAGAAGGGCCTTTCATTGCCTCCCTACAGTCACTGCCATGAATATTCCTGATTGGGAGGACAAATCTTTTAACAAAACAGATGCCATCCATGTTCCTTCTTTCAACCTTTCTAACCTTACAAATGAAGCCCTTCTTTAGTGCTTTAATTTAATCTATTGATCCACATTTACTATATGTATATGTGACCATAAAACAGATTTTTGAAATTGCGATTTAACATTTGAATAAATAATCTCTCCATTGATGTATGGTTTGTTAGGACAGGACAATATTTGAAAATCTGGAATCTGAGGGTTGAAAAAAATCTAAATATTGAGAAAATCTTCTTTAAAGTTGTCCAAATGAAGTCCTTAGCAATGATTTTTGGCATAAAAGAAACTGTTACACTGTTGTGTTGTGTTCTTGTTTTAATGCTTATAGCATGTAGTTAGCTTTGAAAATGAAAGAGAATGAAAGAAGAGGACAGAACAAGGATTGCAGTCCCCTTCTAAACACTCTTTAGTGGTCAAAAGAAAAGTATTTAAGTTGACTTTAATTGGGGCGAATTAGTTGAGTTAACAAATTGAATGCGATAGGTTGTCTTGTTTTTTTTTCAAGTTTTTTTGTGAATAATATATTCTCATATATTTTTAAGAAGAATAAAAACCCACAAGAACCCTTCGCAAACAAAGATTTTTTTCTTTTCTTTGTGGATTACAAATCAATATAAATACTGGCAACAGCTTGATGTGCTAAAGCTGAAATATGAATGAAATGAACTGTATAGAGATATGTGACCCTGGACCACAAAATCAGTCATAAGGGTCCATTTTTAAATCCATTGAGATTTATACCTCACCTGAAAGCTGAATAATAATCTTTCCATGTATGGTTGACAAGCCGGGGTACAACTATTTGATAAAATAAATCTGGAATCTGAGGGTGCAAAAAAATCTGAATATTGAGAAAATCTCCTTTAAAGTTGTCCTTATCAATGCATATTACTACTAATAATACATTTCTGATATGAACATTCACAAAATATCTTCATGGAACATGATCTTTACTTAATATCTAATTATAAAAAGCTATAATATTGACCAATACAATGTATTGTCACAGATTTACCCGTGAGACGCACGACTGGTTTTGTGCTCCAGGGTCACATATTTAAACAAAATAATTACTAAGACTTTAAGATTAAATATAATAATATAACAGTATCTCATTGGAAACAGCACTGTTCAAAACACAGTTTTGTACCAGAATGAATCAGTGTTTTGAACAAATAGTTTGACTGAATGATTAAATGATGCTTCTAATAAAGATTAATAATGAGTGAATGATTCACTGACTCGACTGTCATTCGTTCCTGAATGAATCAGTGTTTTGAACGAATCAGTTGAATAAATGATTGAAATATTAAACCGTGACTACGGAGTGTGTATTTGTCCTTGTTGGCAAGTGTTAACTACACTAGCGCCACCTATCAATGCCTGTTTGAGCAAAACAAGATAAAACAATAACAGATATTCCAGCTTCTTCAGTGGCGTAGTCAGTAAAGTGTAAGGCTTAAAGGGTTACTTCAGTGATTTAGCATTAAGCTTTGTATTTAAACTGGGTCATGTTTGTAGTAGAAATGTGAAATTATCAGTCATTCGAATATACTCCCGGGTTTCTACTGATACAAAGCTTAATGCTAATCGCTAAAGTAACCCTTTAAGGATTGACCCGGGTTCGAATCTGCCTTTTGCCAAGCTCACTCGTCTCCCTTTTCCCATCACACATCACATCGGAAAGGCATTTACTTTCAATAAAAATGAAGAAAATGTTCTAAAAGTG
Source organism: Gobiocypris rarus (assembly GCA_023029165.1). Classification (NCBI taxonomy): domain Eukaryota; kingdom Metazoa; phylum Chordata; class Actinopteri; order Cypriniformes; family Gobionidae; genus Gobiocypris; species Gobiocypris rarus. The sequence continues at coordinate 34,518,942 of CM040915.1, read as the reverse complement.
GAAATAAAGAAACACGATCTCATGACAATGCGTATAAATAGTACGAGTGTGCAATCTCGTAGAATGTATACGCCAAAATGAGTTTTGCCATAAAGTGTGTATCATATGCACGCCAAAACTCATTTTACACTTTTACATGCTGTAAATAGAATATATCACTATTTTTACTTAGCACATTTTCTTGGTGATAGATGATATTTAAACTATTTTCACTTAATGTAAATAGCCGCTGCCAAAGTAAAAAGTCCCACAGCCTTCATCTTTATTTCATGCTATCTTCATAATCACAGACTTCTAGGATCAATCCTTATTATAAATCCCTGCATTTTTAAATACTCAACTGCTTCCCTGCTATCCAGGAAAGCCCTCACCATGTACTCTCTCCTTAAAATTCAAAATCCTTCATAATACTTTGGGAGTTTGGACTGAACTCGGGAAAGTTGCCTGACGTTGTCGATCCCTAGGGATGTAAAGATTTGCATCTCTGTATTGTTTTGCATAAGGGCCTCATGTAAGATGAGCTGAAAACAAACTTCTTTGATATAATTTAATCGCTTACCCTGATGTATGTTCCTTTGTTATTAAATATATACATATTTAATTGGGAGAAGATTTACTTCGCTTACATTGTTGGGAGCATCAGCTTTATTTCCTCGGATTGCTCCGTGTTTTTGAGCCAAGAGTCACGGTTCTTACACAAACACTCAAACTACGGGATTTAATTAGTCATTAAAACTCATTCTTTTGGGACTCAAGTACCTGCTGTTTTTGATTTTATAATACAGTCATTTGTGTTTAGACTTCAGAAACAACGATTAAAGACATGATTCAGACATTATAAAGTGACATCTGAATTATCGACTGGCCAAAGTGTACTTCTACGAGTAGATTTCCTACTGGTTCATTTAATGAATGCACCTAATTAATGCACTCTTAATTTAGTTTGCGGGGCAGAAGCCATTAGCAGTGATCTAACATACTAGGCCCTAAAGGATCTTTTTTCCCAGCTATTACCAAACTAATTCACTTCTACAAAACAGGAACTCTCCAATGGAGAAATACGAGCGCAAATATTCATATTCTCCACATCTGACCTTATTAGAGGATATCTAAGTGTAAACCCTCTCTAAGCGGCTGAGTGTTTGAGCTGTAATTGGGAGAATTTGTTACTATGGCGATGGGTGCTGAAGAGATCTGTTTTAAATCTCAGCCTGTGGAGGCCAGACATAAAAAGTTCAGGGGTGAGTTGCATGTTCGGGAGAGTAAATATCAAACCGTGTGATATCAGCGAGTCTTTTTTTTTTTTTTGACCGCAAAAGGGAATATTGGATGCCGTGGAGTGGAATGTCAACCACCCGGGTCTCAGGTGTGCTTGTACACGGATCTATCATGGTAAAACACGGGGAAAATAGCTTGTCGTATCCGGAGAAATTGACCTCGCTGTCGTATTCATGCAGTCTCGCTGCATTACAGATAGAGAATCCAAGCTGAAAGTGAATTGCAAAGGTAAATAGAGAATCAAAATGTGCATATTCTATTTTTTTTTATGGATATCTGAAAGGTGGGGTACATTTCTGCTGAAGTTTGTAGTAAACTGCTTGACCTCTAGGGGCCGCCAGACTTCTCCGGTGCATTGATCTCCACTAAAAGAAAACTTTTCAAGGAAACTTTCAGCCGCTTTCATACCAGCAACACATAGATCAATGGCCACTGATGACAAGACATGCAGACACGCTCGTACATGTTTATTCTCAGAGCCTTTGTCCCAGACCGTCTTCAGATGCCAAGCTTCACAGCGGCTTGTTCACGCTCTACAAGTCTGAGGGAAATTAGATTAGACTCTTGAATTGGTGAAGAGGCCTCATAATGCAGGGAGCGCAGAAGAGAAATGCTTCCGCCGCACTGCTGTTTGTATCTGTGGTATTAGTCACACACACACACACACACACACACACACACACACACACACACACACACACACACACACACTGCTCTGAACTGCCTGCCAGCTCTGGTAATTTGAAGCAGCAAACAGTCAAGAGAGCAGTTGATGGTGATGTTAAACTCAGAAACATTATTCATGCTGCATGTAAACTTCCGTTAATTAAAATGAATGATCTGTCTGCACGTTTACTGTTTATTATGGAAGTGAAGGCAAAAACAGTCATAAATTCACAGCGATTTCAGCAGATGTTGTAATTAGAGGAAAGTAAAAGCGAGTGTAGAAAGAGTTTGGCTGTTGATTTAAATTGATTTAAATCTGATTCACCTGCCCAAGGCCAGTATATGAAATATTTATTTTTTACATACATTGCATTACATTTAAGGTATTACACATTCAACATAATTCATGAAATACATAGAAATGCACATTGAGAAATAACAACAACACACTATACAGACAAACAGCGATTTAATGGAAGATTACGAAGAAAGAATAAAAATAACGGGGAAAAAAGGAAGTGAAAAGAAAGATTGTAACACTTTATAATGTGCACGCTATGCATCATTCATCAAGCATTAGTAACTAGTTTATGAAGCATTAATAGACATAAGTAAGCAGTTTATAATACAGCTGTAAATGCTTTGTTCTTGAAAACTAAACCTCTGCAATATCATAAAAATAAAAAAGAAACTAAACAAGCACCAAAATGAAAAAGCAAGTGAATATAAATATCAAATAGGCAACAAAATGAAGGTGAAGAGGTTGTATGAAGTGTACAGTTGTTCATTTTTTGCATCTCTGTGTATCTCTGTGTGTTGTTTGTTCCCTTTTCCCGTTTAGCCTTTATTTCTCCTTTGTAAAAGCTTTACGATCACTTACAACTACCAAATGTTTTATAACTACCTGAATTAATCAGGAATACTAATAACGCATCTATTAACACACTGAGTAACTATTATATGTCTAAATAATATGTATAAATATTTATTTAAATAGTTTATTAATCATTTCCGTACACTCTGGATCTTATGAACCACTGACAACAGTTAAATAATGAAATACTTAATTAAGAAATGATAAATTGATAATTAATAAAGTATGAAAATAAATACAATTATTAAACATATTATAGATATGCTTATAAATCAAGAAAAAAGAACTAATGTCTATTAATGCTTCATAAATGATGGATTGATTATTTACTAATGCGTGACGAATGATTCACAGCGTGCAGTTATTATAAAGTGTTACCGGAAGCTCTTGTAATTAGAAATATATGTCCTTTGGGAATTGTTAAATGTTATTTTAGAGGGTATTTAGTAAATTTAACATATTTTACCCCCCATCCCCCCTCTCTCACTCCTCTACAAAATAATAATATGGATGTTAATATGATTTCCTGATTGATATCTGTGCAAATCTCCAGGGGCAGAACAGCGTCGCACACACAGGTTGTGAACTTTGACATTTCTTTAACCCCCAAAAAAAGTGCTGAACTGGACAGATTTTTGTACAATCAAATTTTGAACTTAAATATTCATGTCAGGATCACTAAAGATTGTTTGGCATTTCTGATGTTACCACATTTTTTCCCCCTAATATGTCCCAGCCAAAATTCCTGTTTCAACAGGAAATACATTAGCATAAAGAAAACTGCAAATTTTGGACACTATATTTAAGGGATAGTTCACCCAAAAATGTAAATTCAGTCATTAAATCCTCACCTTCATGTCATTCCAAAGACCTTCGTTCATCTTCAGAACACAAAGATATTCTGATCCTAGAGCTCTCTGACCCCTCCATAGACGGCTATTAACACTTTCAGTGCAAGACGTTATGTGGTCAGACAACATCTGTATTGCAAACTCTGTTGTTGTTGTTGTTTTTTGACGTGCATACATATCAACGCAACATCATTGCCATGGAAACCAATGCAGATATTGCATAAAATGAAAGAGTGCCGAACACACAAATTGGATCTGAACATTTACTGTGTGGACAGTCAAATAATAATGGGATTTGGGCTGACATTGTCATAGGGAATGGAATTAAACAGAGCGTTACTGACAGACTGAGAGAGACTGAGGAGAGATAATGTAAAATATGTGAATAATGTTTTTTGAACATTGAATCATGAAACAAAAATAGACCCCAAAAAACAAAATCAAGACTTGTGAAATGGCATAATTTGGCCTCTTTAAATAAAATGCCCAACTTTTCTCCATTTTGGCAAGAAGAGAGATGACTCAAAAGTCTTTAAAATCCTGTAAAATGGCTTCTTCCCCTTGCTTCTGTTCTCTGGCTGCTTTTATACCAGTGTCTCCACACTCTCACTGACCTGGGGCGTGATGGCGTTTGACTTGAACGGCCGGCTGATGGTCCATCTGAACCCTCTCCCCTCCGGATGACCAGCCCTCTGTCCTGGCTGAGCGCTGCACGGCTCACAAATGTCACGCATACACTGAGCCTGCCAACTCTTTCATTAGCAAACATGACCTGGCTCCATCACATGACAAACAACCCTGCAGGTCAGCGACCCCTCGCTAAAGATCTCCCACCTGTTCTGCTGTAAACAGACCAGCTGTGCGCACAAGTAATGATTTTCAATCAAGCTGTTGTTTATCGTCTATCTTTTTACTGTCATTTTTGTTCTATGTGAACAACTGATGTGAAATGACTTGAGACTAAAAGGGATAATTCACCCAAAAATTTTAATTTAGTCATCATTTACTCACTCTCATGTCATTTTAAACCCGTAAGACTATCGTTCATTGGAACACAGATGAAGATATTTCTGATGAAATCCGAGAGATCTTTAATTAACACTTTTTAAAGGGTTTCTACAATAGAGATCTACGGCAGCCGATGCTGTTCACGTGAGCACCGAACATGCACTGTAAAAAAATCCCTGTAAAATTTACGTAAAAACGGCATCTGTGGTTGCTAGAACTTTACAGTGAAAAATACGGTAGCAAAATTTTAGGTTTGTTTACTGTCTATTTTACAGTTGTGCCGTGCCGTGGGGCGGCAGTGGCTCAGTGGTTCATGTGTGGGTTGTCTACAAACCGGAAGGTTGGTGGTTCGATCCCCGGTTCCACCTGACCCAGTGTCGAGGTGTCCATGAGCAAGACACCCAACCCCAGCAGCTCCTGACGAGCTGGATGGGCCTTGCATGGCTGACAGCACTGTCGGTTTATATTTTTCACGTTACAATAAAGGAAAACTAGTGCAAGGACTCAAGTGCAGTAATAAGGGGGATTTATTTATAAAACAAAACATAAACACAAACCAAAAAACCCACAAAGGGGCAAAACACAAAACCAAATAGTCACGGGGAACCGGGAGACGTAGACAATACAACGATCCGAACAAGACTGACAAACACAAGGAGTATATAAAGGGGAGAAATCAAGCAGGGAATCAGGGCACACAGGTGGGGCAAATGAACCAATAATCAGATAACAAAGGGGAGGGATCAGACAATGACAGGAGCACATGCTCAACACTAACAAACCCACATCTGGGGCCCGTACCATGATGGTAGATTCACAAACTCAGGGTTATAGGATTAGTTTTGAGTTGACAAAACCAAACCAATCAGTTCAGGCTTTGTTGGTCCCATGATGCTGATCATCAACTTTCTCTGTCAACTCAGGCTTTGATCCTGAGTTTGTGGAGCGTGTGCATGTGAAAGTGTGACATCAGCAGTAAGCAGCCAATCACATGCTTTTCAACGCACATGTGACTCATTTCTCAGAGAGAGCTAACATGATTCAAAACTCTTTGCTGAAAATAAAGACATTGAAGTATGTATAAAGAATTGAAAAGCATTTACAAAGAAGAAAATAATGTTCCATGTAAGAGGATAAATAAAGTAAATAGTCGTGAAAGTAGTTTATATATATATATATATATATATACTTTTATATATTTATAAATATATTATTTTTATCATGTAGTGACCTTTAATTTGGAGCAAGAGAACCAGGGGAGTGGCTTTATTGAATCAGAGATGAGTTCATGAGTTCACTTTGCTCACAGCTGATTGGTTCAAATTCAGTTTGCGATCTCTTATCCCGAACATAACCTGCTCCGAGCAGGTTAGCTGGAGCTTAAGTTACTATGGAGATGAACACTGCTAAAAGCCAAACCACTTTAATGGTACTTAAAACCCAGGATTGGTACAAACTAAGCTTAACATTATCTGGCTAGCTAGCTAAACCGGCTTCATGGTATAGGCCCTGCACACAAGACAGGACAGGCATGTGACAGTATTATAATAATTACGTGTACACTGTAAAACAATTCCGTTAAATTTACAGGAAAAATACGGCAACTGTGGTTGCCAGAAATTTACTGTAAAAAAATACGGCAGCAACATTTTAGGTTTTACAGATTTCAGTTAAATTTACAGTAAAAAACATATTTAATTCACTGAAATAATGTTAAATTACCAAGCTATTGAAATAGTGTTATGCACCTTTGATAAATACTGACATCCACCAATCGGAGTACTGAAAATCAGTCACATGATGAAGCTAAGCTTTTAGGAGGACAATACTCATAGAAGGTGCACAGTGTCATTCACACACACACACTAAACACCACCATAAACATTAATTTAACAACATTAGATGTAACCTAAAACCCTTATGATCATAAGTGATTAGAAAAAAACTATGAAGAAACAGTTATTTCAACGAAAAGGTGAAGTGTCACGCAGGGAATTCTGGGAATGTCAACATACAGTTTTTTCCACTGTAAATTGCACAACAACTTGTTCTTTTTCACTTCCAAAAACTGTAAATTTAACAATATTTTACTCTAAATCACATTAAATGTACAATCTATTACAGGTATTTACCATATGGAAACTTATGTGAACCAGGTAACTGTTTTTAACCGTAGAATTTTTACAGTCTTTTACTGTTAAAATCACCATCCTTTTTTACAGTGTGGCGTGAGAAAGTGACATACTTCGCAAAATCTGATTAGAATGGTCAGACTGAAACGGATTTCCAGAAATGGGATTGGAATATGATTTTAAGCCACATATAAATAAAGCTTCAAACGGATTCGTAAAAATAAAATTTTATGTAATTTTTTTTTTTTTTTATGTTCACACTTGCTAAAAAAATATTGGATTCCAATCGGAGTTTGGAATGAGAGTCGTTTATAAAGCCCATCCTTCCGTAAAGCTCAGTGTGCTCTGATTGGTCAGCTGGGCCAGTGTGCTCTGATTGGTCAACAACTTCAAGTGTGTTGTCACGCCCCCTACCGTCACCACGAGTGCCTGGTCCCCCCTTTATTTGCAAATGCTTGGGCGGGAATTATTTCCCAAAAGAAACCTCAAGACTACAATCGAGGCATTTCAGAGAGTTCAGAAGCAGTGTTTAGCCAACTGATATAGAGAATAACTCCCTGTGGAGTGACTTTGTGTTTTCAAACATTCTTCATGTTCAAACAGCATCATTTTACATGCAAAAAATGTACAAAAGCATAATAAATCCTCTTTGATTGGTAATACTAACAGTTTGTTCAATTTCACACATAATTATTAATATAATTTATAATGCTCATCAGCTGCAGATTTACCCAGAAAAATGTATTTATTTATCAATGTATATCAGATGAACATTATAAATAAGGTCAGAATTGCAAAAGTATATGACGCGCAAGCCTATAGGCGACGCATACTGTAAAATCCACTGTACCAACAGTCGGCTGTCTGAACAATAGCAAACAAACGATGTATTTGTGTTCTCCCTGATGCAACATACACCCTCATGGCCATATGGAGACGTAGCAGTGTTCAGCACTGCAGTTTCCACCGGGTCGAAGATCAAGCAGCTGGCTCGACGTTACAGCCGCCCGAAGAAACTTTTCTTTAAAGCATTTCTCACGTTGCTCCATCGATCCTTCCCAGGCCTGTGATGCCTCATGCTGGGCTGTCTCCTCAGCAGGAAAGCCAACCTACAGAGACAGGAGACCACTGATGGACCCTTTCCACACGGCCTCCTTTATGTCTGAGCCAATCACGCTGGCAAGCCGTGGCTGCTCTAACGAGCCTCTACAATCCTGAAGATCCACTGGAGGGATTCTTTTGCAAAACTTCATTGTAAAATTGCTGTCTTAATTAATCCAAGCTGAGAGAGTAGCCTACATATGGGTCATTTCTGTAACCGCCTTTAAAGGTGTTTATATGTTACACATATTCATTCTTGTGTAATTTAAAGAAATATTTCTATAAAAGGCTTCACCAAATTTTCAGAAGAATACACTTTAATTGCATTTAATTACACAAAGGCAAGACAAATGAACAGGGTGAAAATAAAGCACTAATGTTAGCCATTACTCCGTGAGGAATTTGCAATTAATTAAATTAAATGAAATTAAATTATCATTAAACTCCAACAAAGTATGAAATATTTTTGAAACACTGTTAATGTTGATGTATGATGTGGAAAGCGTCTTTAGAAAATCCTACAGAACTGAATTAAACTAATGAATTTCAAATTGGATACACTGTATTGCCAAAAGTTTTGGGACGCCTGCAGCTCTAACAGCTTCAGCTCTTCTGGGAAGGCTTTCCACAAGGTTTAGGAGTGTGTTTATGGGGATTTTTGACCGTTCTTCTAGAAGCACATCTGTGAGGTCAGGCACTGATGTTGGACGAGAAGGCCTGGCTCACAGTCTCCGCTCTAATTCATCCCAAAGGTGTTCTATCGGGATGAGGTCAGGACTCTGTGCAGGCCAGTCCAGTTCCTCCAAACCAAACTCGCTCATCCATGTCTTTATGGAGCGACGCTTTGTGCACTGGAGCGCAGTCATGTTGGGACAGGAAGGGGCCGTCCCCAATCTGTTCCCACAAAGTTGGGAGCATGAAATTGTCCAAAATGTCTTGGTGAAGCATTAAGAGTTCCTTTCACTTGTTTTAAGGCCAAGCCCAACCCCTGAAAAACAACCCCACCCCATAATCCCCCCTCCACCAAACTTTACACTTGGCACCATGCAGTCAGGCAAGTCCCGTTCCCCTGGCAACTGCCAAACCCAGACTCGTCCATGGGATGGTCAGACAGAGAAGCGTGATTGGTCACTCAGAGAACACGTCTCACTGCTCTAGAGTCCAGTGGTGGCGTGCTTTACCCCACTGCATCCCACGCTTTGCATTGCTCTTGGTGATGTAAGGTTTGGATGAGCTGCTCGGCCATGGAAACCCATTCTTGAACACCTGGACTCAGTGATTTGGAGGGGTGTCCCAATACTTACGGCGATAAAGTGTATATTTATTAACGGTGTTAAATGTAATGGTGTTGTGCATTAATTAAATATAATTTATTTTAAATTGAATTAAATCAGCGTATCAATTACATTAATTCATTATTCTAGTAATCTCAATGTGTACATCGCTAAAGTAACATTAAAGGATTTCCGTTTTAAGTTCGATCAGTATATTGATTATTGTACGTGTCAGTATTTGCAAACGTGTGTATTGTAGAACCATACTCTCGGTATGATTATATGAACACTAATGATGCTGCCCATCAATGTCTAATTATCTTTCCCGGTTATCCTATCTCCTGTCACAAAGCTAGCAATCTTGACAAGTCCTTGTTCAAAATATTATAAAGTTTTATTGAGACTCTGGCCATTTAGCCCATCTCTCATCGCCACAGAAAGCATTAAAATGTGACCTCTAATTGTTTTAGTGCATGCATTCAGACTTTAATGGACCTGTTAGAATAAGAGCGAGATTACTGTAGATACAGTTTCTTGCTGAGTCATTTGGATCGACAAAAATAGCTGTCATCTTTTGTTCTTGCCTCACTACAAATGCTTCTTTCAGTGCTGTTCAGCCATGCATATACACGACTTGAAAAGGAAAGATAAATACTGTATTTCCGTAACTGTTTCTCACACATGGAAAGCAGTGCCCTACAGAATCAAACAACAGGATCAGAGCTCACTATGCAACATCTGTCAGGATCACACATCATTCTCACGATCTTAGTCTGGAAGTATTTCATTCTCCATAGTAGACTGATGTTTTCTTCCCTTAAAAGAAGGAGTCAGCCATGCATGCATTGATAGTGACTTATCTTTTCCTGGAGTCTGAGCTCAAAGATTCCTGACTGCGAGAAAACTTAAAGCAAAGCAGATGCATCAGTGGTCTATCTTGTGTACAGTACAAACATCCCCATGTCTTATTTATGAGTTATAATTACAGGAGCTGTGATGTGATGAAGGAATTAAGACGATATATAATAAATAATTTAAAATAGCATAATCTTTCATCTTGGTGTAATCACAGCTTGCATTTTGTTTATCTTCCTTAAGGTAGCATCTGCTGTCTGTGACGTACTTTAATGAGACTTGATTTGTTTCCACGTAAATTAGAGGATCCAGTCTATCCACACTTATATTATGCAAATGAGAAGAGTAATGAACTGTGTGCATGGGATTCTTCTCAGGTGTGGTTGTTTTCTTCCTATTAACATATCATATGCCATTTCATGTGCAATTATTGCATTTTTTTCTCATAAAATAAACATTACTCTATAGCAACTTTTATCACCAAAATGATTGGTAAAAGGGATTGGATAGGACAATATTTGGGTGCAAGAAAATAGCCTTTAAAATTGTCCAAATGAAGTCCTTAGCAATGTATACCACTACTTATAGTACACTGTAAAAAATGCTGGGTTGTTTTAACCCAATGTTGGGTCAGATATGGACTAACACTGGGTTGTTTTAAGCAAATATTTAACCCAACCGCAGGGTTAAGACAACCCAATCTCTGGGTTAAAACAACCCAATGCTGGGTTAGTCCATATTTGACCCAACATTGGGTTGTGTAATTTTTTTTTACATATATTTATAGTAGGACATTTACAAAATGTCTTCATGGAACATGATCTTAATATCCTAATGATTTTTGGCATAAAAGTAGAATGTAGTAATTTTGACCCATACAATGTATTATTATAATACAAATACACCTGTGAGACTTATGGCTAAAAGAAAAAGTTTAACCTTTGATAAAGTTATGAAATCATCACGTTTAAGTGCTGCAGTTTACTGCAAAAAAAAAGTAGCTGAAAAGAAGTCTCTGTCAGAGAGTGTGTTGTTTTTACACGCAGTAATGACAGACGATGCAGTCCGCAAGCGGTCTAATGTGATTACGACACTTAAAAGAGAAACCATCTGCCCTAGAAAGAGAGACCAAGCTGTTTTCGAATCTATTTTCCGGCATTGGTTTTCTTGAATCCATGTGCCTGTGCTGTGTAGGTGTCCATGCTGTGCACTAGCGTTTGGCCTTGGCTTGCTGTCGATCTAGTGGTGCAGTGTGAGAGTGTGTCTGTCAGAAACAATTTGCATTCTCTGAAGGACAGACAAGACAGCAACTCTTGAAACCCTGACACCTGAAATGTCAATGAAAACCTTTCAATAATAATGATACAGGAACACAAGAAGCTCTTCACTTGACATGCAAGCTGGAGCACCTTTTGTAGTAATGATTGCTTTTCTTGAAATCACCCCCACTATTACACGAACAACAAGATCACAGGTCTCAGGGTGCCCTGTACTAAATTTGCATGCAGGAATGAGGCTGTCAAGCGTGTGCGTTAGCTCGACATCTCAATAGAACCGGATGTTCCCGAGGGATACTGTACAAACAGCTCGAGCTTGTAACCTGACATGTCTCATTAAAACCAAATAAATAAATACAGCCTGTAAACAAGCAAGGAAGTTGTATCAAGTAGCCTACAACTTTGATATTAATGAACCCCTTTAGACTGTGATGATGTATTTTTTATATATTTGTGTTATTTTGCCATATTTGCTGTAGTCTCCCATTCACCGCTATTGAATTTGATCCAACTATGATGGCGTATGCTTCACAGGAATCTGGAAATGTAAAAAAGGGTCTATTGCGTGAATTTGGAAAATGTAGCTTTTTATAGCATATTTTCTCACTCAGGTTTCTCACAACAACCAGATCTTATCGGAAAAAGCAATTTTGTATAAATGTATACGATGTGATTTGTGCTGAAATTTATGATTTTATTTTAAAAAGTAAAGCTAAATCCCAGCGCTAAGCCTAATCGTCATAGGTAGATTGTATGAATACACTGTATTTTCAAGATTTGTAATCACAAAATTTTTTCTTTGGACAAACCAAATTAGATCATTTGTGTTATTCAGATAACATCATATTTTGAGTTTCTGTTGATTAAAGCTGCAGTGTGAATTTTAGTGGCATCTAGTGGTGAGGTTGTAAATTGCAATCGCCCACCGCTCACCCCTCCCTTTCAGAAACACACAGTGAAGATACGGTGGCCAACACAGGACACAGATGCCGTTGTCTGAGACAGCCGAGAGTGACTAGCGCTCTGTTTGTCCGTTTAGGGCTACCGTAGAAACATGGCGGTGTGTGTCGATAGAAACGGCTCACTCTAAGGTAATAAAAACATAACGGTTCATTATTTAAGGTCTTTATACTCCACTGAAAACATAGTTATGTATATTATATTGCATTTCTGTCAATAGATCTTCATGAATACTACACACGGCACCTTTAAACCAATTTCCTTTATTGTATTAACTTAAGTTTTTAATGTCAATGAACTTAACATTTTAAGGCAAACTTACTTACTTTAAGTTGAACCAACAGTAATTGTTTACAGTATATGTATGTACAAATTAGATTTTTACAAATTCATATGCATTAGGAACTGAGGAACTTTCCTAGAACGTGTGTGTGTGTGTGTGTGTGTGTGTGTGTGTGTGTGTTTGTGTGTGTGTGTGTGTGTGTCTCTGTGTGTGTGTGTCTCTGTGTGTGTGTGTGTGTGTGTGTCTCTGTGTGTGTGTGTGTGTCTCTGTGTGTGTGTGTGTCTGTGTCTGTGCGTCTCAACTGCAGGAACTGGGGTCTAAATAAAGGCCCTGCTCGCAAAAGCCAGTTTCCACCGAATCTACCCAAAACAATTTGTACCAGGAACTTTTTTTACAGGAACTTTTTTCCTCCCAGACCTGCTACTGTCTGCATTTCCACTTTCCTACCGTGAAGATTAGGCAAATTATTAGTCCAGTAAAGTAGGACTGCGTGCGACTGCTCCTCCCAGTCAGCGACGGACAGTAATCATTTTTGTTCGACACTGTCTGCAACAATAACAAGTATGGAGGAGATTCAAGCTGTGCAGTTTTTTCTGGTTATGTATTGGTTTACACAAGAGGTAATTAACAAAATGGCGAAAGAGAGACGAGCACTGATACTTAAGCATATTCTGAAAGCTCATAAAGCTAGATTTAAAATGACCACGTATTTTAACAGTCATCACGGACTTTGATTGATGGCTCAGACGAACGCGCGCAATCGGACAGAAAGAGCAAGACTGATATTTACTGACCGCAGAAAGAACCTCACAAAAGACTTTTAGGTTCAAATAAAATGCTGCATGAGCTCAACCAATCAGCACGTTCAGCACCCAAGCCCCACCCCTGAAAGTTCCTGAACTTTTGAAAAAGTACTACCTCGCAAGCAGGGACTTTCGGAGGGGGAAATATTTACCCGGAACTTCATTTAGACCCCGGTTCCTGCGGTCGAAACACACGAGTACCACCCCAAAGTTCCTAGTTCCTGGTGAAAGTTATACGGTGCAAACTTCAGGAACTTTCGGGGGTGGGATTTGGGTGCTGAACGTGCTGATTGGTTGAGCTCATGCAGCATTTTATTTGCGGTGTGTGCAGTAAGTGCCGTTTGCTATTCAAATCAACAATTGAGTTTAAAAAATACGACCGATGACGAGGTTCAGGTTTTATTTGTAGAGTCACGCGCAGTCCTAGGTCACCGGACTAATCTTCACGGTACTTTAGACCACGATGGAAGCGCAGACCGCAGTAGGTCTGGGGGAAAAAAGAGTTCCTGGGGAAAAAAGTTTGTAGGAGCCGGATCTTTTTAGTTCATTTAATTTATAGAGCAAGATCAGTGTTCGCTCAGATAAAGGCCATGTGTCCACCAAAGTGTTTTTAGCCAGCTGAGAACGCCTGTTGAGAGCGTTTTGGCAGCTTTGCTTGCTATATGTTATATACACGGAACTAGTGTTGTCAGAAGTACTGACTTCAGTATGAAGTCTGTACTGAAATTAAAAAAATGTGATGTTTTGAGCACTGTTGAGCTGGAATCGTAAAGGCCTCTGACTGGCTATAGTGCTCACACACTCATCGGATATGTCTGTGATTGGCTACAATGATAAACGCACAGCAGCGCTTGAAAGTGTTTTGAAAGCACAAGCAGACACTGATCCGCGGACCGGTCCTGTAAGCGTTTGGGGAAAAGCGTCATTGATGTGTATTTACAACATGTTGTCAAAGCGCTGATCATGTTAGCCAATCACAGACATGTTTGATGAGCATGTGAGCACAATGGCAAAATAAAGGATGTCTTGTCATCTGATGATACACAGATTTATCTTCCTTTGAGAGTGGGAGAGAACAATGGCTCTAATTGCTATTTGCATATCTTGAGGAGGTTCAAGCTGGATGGCTCACAATGTGGTTGAGTTGAACCAAAGTAAAACTGAGATCATGCTTTTTAGCCCGGCCAGAGGATATTTAGATATGTCTATGTATTTAGGGTCATGGTCTGAATATTGTCATGACCAAATAAAGAACTTAGGTGTTGTGTTTGACCCAGCTGAAATTTGATAAGCAGATTAGAGCTGTTTTTTTCCCGATTAGGTCTGCTCGACTACAGCCTGTTCTGTTAAGAGAAGGTTATTAATGCCTTTGTTCTGTCTCGTCTGGACTTTTGCAATGTGTTGTATGTGGGGTCCTGCCAGACCTCTATTTCACGCCTGCAATTAGTGCAGAATGAAACGGCTAGGAGTTATTGGGAGCCAAGAAAAGACATCATATCTCCCATATTTTGGCTTCTCTTAATTGGCTAGCAGTGAATTACAGAATAAAATATAAAATTCTGCTGTAAGTTTTTGAAGCAGTGCATGGGACCGCTCCTGGTTATGTCTCTGAGCTCATTGCTTTCGCCAAGCACCTAGGTCTCAGATCAAATAATAAATGACTGCTTACTGTCCCTCGCACTCATTTAAAGTTAAAAGAGGATCAGGCCTTTGCTGTTGCCGGTCCGAGTCTCTGGAACAGTCTTCTTCAGGAACTTAGAGAGGTTACGCTTTTAAAGTTTAAGCCTTTGAGAGGGTGGGCTAGTTTTTTGTTGCCTTAATAAGTTGTGTGTTGTTTTAATGGAGTGTCTCTTGGTTGTACAGCCCTTTGGTCTGCAGCTGCAGTTTTAAAGTGCTTTATAAATACAATGAATGAAATGAATGGCCAGTCAGAGGTGATTACGCTCAACAGCGCTCAAAGCGTCACATTTTTAATGTCTTTTTGTCAACACTATGCAGAACTGTCATCTCATTTCACAGATAGTTTGTTTCTGTATTGGTTCTGTCTAAAAATAGAGCTGTGATTGGTCGGCTGGGTGAAAAGTGACAGTGATGAGCGCTGCAATTCATCGACTGGCCACTAGAGACGGGGCTCAATGAGATTCTGCTCTCTTTTAGAGCTTGTGTTAAAATGCCCAACTTTACAGCAGAATAAAACATGTTTACAGTCTGGGACAAATTAGGGTTTTGGTCTAAACGGCTAATTTTGCCCTTCATGACGACTGTGAGGGGGGTGAATTTTTTTATAACTCATCCGTTTACAAAAAAAAAAAAAATCTGCATAATTAAGGGCGTGGCCACTCTGAGTGACAGGTGGATTGCCGTATGTCTGCTGTCTGTTAGTCATCACCTCAGCTCCGCCTATAGGACCAAATTACCCAAAATGAAATAATTAAATAAATAATGAATTCAATAAAACAACAATTAAATGTGCCAGTTTATTCTGAAGTAATTAAATAATGAATTAACTAATTAATTTAATTAAATATTAATAAAATAAATGTGTCTATTTTGTAAAATTACATGAAAACACAACATTTATTGTTTAATATATTTCACAATTACCTCTTCCACACACACTATTATGTTTAAAAATCTATTTTTTCATTATTAAATGTGCTTTTTCAAAAAGCTGTTTTAATAACGATACGCTGCATTTACGAATGACGCCTATTTGATGAATCATGCATTTCCAAAGGATTTTTCCAAAGATTTTTTTTCACAATAATAGAGGACATTTCACAAATGCCAATCAACAGGCAGTGGGCGGGGCTTGGCTCTGATTGGGTAATCCTTTCAGATTGATTACTTTTGTCTGTCTGGGTCTGAATAAAACGAGTCCAACAGTCTTTCAGTTGACTCTTCAACTTCAAACCAATCAGAGCCAAGCCCCGCCCACTGCCTGTTGATTAACAAACATGCTTACACACAATGTGTTCAAATTCATTTTATTATGGTCAGTTACTATGACTGAGATGACTGACCGTTATATTGTCAGTCAGTGTTGAATAAAAAGCTTTCAAAATATTTTTTTTATCATAATCCTTATTTCATAATGTTACATCTCAGCCCAGGGTATGTTACAAGTGACCAAGACTATGGGGTGAATTGTAACATTTCACTCCTCGTCTTTGAAACTCAACCATGCATTTTCTGTGTGGGTTGCAAAGATAATAGCCATCTCATTTAATAGCAGACACTTGTAACTATTTTGAATCACATTTTGAACACACTTGCTGAAAAGGACTCTAAGATATAGACAAGAAAGGTCAAATATGTTACAGCCAATATGCTTCTGCGTAAAATAGATGCTCCGTGCCTCGTTAAGCTCCTGGATTTTTGAAAACACAGCGCTCCCATAGAAAACACTTCTGGGAGTGCCTCTGGGAAAAAGAAAAAAAAACACTTTGGGGGACTTTTTAGAGAAAGCAGCAGCTTACAACATCTGTGAGACTGAAATCAATGTAGTTACTGACTACATATTACATTATATTTATCATGTTGTTTATAGTTCATCTATTTATTGCACTGCATTTCTGTTGCCTTTGTGAAAAGTCCCCCCCCCCACCCCCCAATATTGATTTCTTAAAAATATTAAAATAATTGCTTATGGAACAGTTGAAGAAAACACAAACTGAATTCTGTCAAATCATCTGTCAGTAACAGATAATATGTGTTTATTAACTGAACACAAGTCCATTCCTGGCATATCTAGTCCACACTGAAGACTTTCTGCTAATCTTGTGAATTTACAGTTTGATAATCTAGCTATTAATTCAACACTTTTTGGTTTTAATAAGATTAGCCTTGCCTCTTTCTGTTGTCATGGGAAGTGTTTCTGACAGCTTAACAAGAGCTCAGCTCCACTATAGTCACCACTTCTTTTAATTCAGTATATTGTGGTGGTAGTTAGGCTTATATGGTGATGTTTGGGCTCTTCGGACCATGTTAGCATCATTCATATTTGATGAGCATGGTGCTTTCATGAAAAAAACAAGACAGCGTAGATGATGAAATCTACTGTCTGAAGGCACATGATATGGAGAAAGACTCCAGCATTTCAAGAAGTGTGAGAGGCACTTCAGGATCTTCCGGGAAATATTCTCGAGTCATAACTCCTGTTCATTACTGCTTCCCTCTCGAGCAATCTCCGAACACAAAGAGTGCCATTCAGAAGGAACTCATTTGGACAATATTTAGTGCTTCAATTCAGCAAAAAGTCCAGAGCTCACTCATGTTGGATTTTTACTGCAGGTGTCTTTCCCGTATTTATGACATTTTAATATGGTAATCTTACCGATTTTTCACTGCAATGCATATGAATGTCTGGTGTTAAGCCTCATGTCCTGTTTGGACTGGTTAAAACAATTAATGATTTAATCATACATGCCTACTGGGTTTTGATTTAGTCAGTAATTTCAAAATTTTACACATACATTATTGGGGTCTCTGGGAGCACATAACGACAAACAAGCACAAATACAGTAAATGTTTGCATGAATAATAATATAATTTACTGTGTTACAATAAATGTGCTGAGGCTAGAAAACCCTTTATAATTATTATTAATAACATCCAACTCCTTCCTTTTTAAAGCCTCAGGAAACCATTGATATCATCACAAATCATTCAAGGACAATCCAACACTTGAGAAGCTTTAATGGTAGAAAGCAGAATATAAAAGAGATGGAAATGAATCAAAAGATAAACAGTGCGGTAGACAGTCTGAGGGTTTTGTTGATGTGGTGATGTCTTCAGAAAACCTACAATTTAATATATTCCTCTAATAAATAAATAAATAGCCTTGATTGTACTGCATTATGGGATCCTAGACTAATGGAATATCCATAAGCTTATGCATTTGAATAATTGAATTGGACAAAACTATTAATAATTTAATAATTTAATATTAATACTATTATTGTGGTAAGTTGAGTGGAGGTATTAATATTTTTTAAATGAAATTAATAAATAAAAGAATAAGTGAACAAACACACACACACGTATACAACATACACGTATACAACATACACACACACAAAAAAGAGGAATGCAAAGGAATGCAAAGGCAAATACATGCACTTTTGAACACGATTAAACTTTAATTCAAAGAGATTTCATGCAGTATAACTGATATTCATAAAAAAAAAATTCATCAGGTGCTTTTCATTTAATCTGAGAATCTGCCTGGAAAAGCATGTCCTGAGTTGTTCCTTGAATTCGTTTTGAATGTGAATTTCATTTAATTAACGACCTATTTTCTCTCAGGCAAAACACAGTAACTAAACCAACACTACAGCTTAGAAATTAGACTTCAGAGTTCTCTGGTTGAAATTTGTATTGATTTGATATGAATTCTTACGCTCTGAACTCAAGCATATTAGAGGCAAGCTATCTATCAGGGGGCAGATCATAGTGTAGACACCAGATTTCACTAATGATTAGCATATGTGTGCGTGGAGTCGTCTGGATAGCTTCTTTCATCCTCTGTTGGAATCACTAAAGGAATTTAAAGCATTTGTAAATTTGCATGTGGAATACCAATAATTCAATTAATCTGCATTACTTGCATTTTTCTGTCTTAGCGTTGGAATGCAGACTTGTCTTTATGATTGCTATCCACCTGACATCATGAAATCCCTTTTTTATTTTAAGATCCGACACACTTAGGCCTTTTGACTGTGAGAAATGTCTTATTAGAAGCTAGAATTATTTCACACATCAGAAGAGCTTCTTGCAATGTTTTTTTCTTTTTGTGATCCTGTTATATGATGGATGATGTGACATGATTATATTCAGATGAAGTTGTCATCACATTCTCCATAAGGGATTTAATGTCTTTCAGTGGGATTGGATTGGATTGAATATCTTTGATGCTCACTTGAACTTGTAACTAAAGTAAACATGCAAAAAAAAAAAAAAAACCCTCCATTCTGTGTATTTTATGCTGAATATGATGAGATTAAGATGTTCTCTTTGCAGAAGATGTGAGGAAATGGTAATATACATAAGTGCCTAATTTCCTTTTGATGTGGGAAACTATTTGAGTGTTATTTGTTTCTGTTTGATAGCACAGCTGATACTCCAACATTATACTCCGACACGGCCACTTTTATACTAAAGCATCATCTAGGGCCTATTTAAGTAGCAAATGAAGCCTGGTAACAGACAGCGCTGCTAAAGCTGGCCGAGTCCAGATGGAGCCTGGATCAGAGCCTACCTATACACAAGCTCACAGTGGCTATTCTGGGAGTCAATTAACCTCCATCCCTTCAGCTCCGTAAGCGGTCTTGACTGTGCTACAATTTTATGCAAAAAGTACTTTGCTTTCCACTTTTGAAGATATTTTTTGCTAATCTCCCTCCCCCCTCCATCCATCCATACATACATCTATACATCCATCCATCCATCCGCATACATCTAAACATACATGCATCCATACATCCATACATACATCTATACATCCATACATACATCTATACATCCATCCATCCATCCATCCATCCGTACATACATCTAAACATCCATCCATCCATCCTTACATCCATCTAAACATACATGCATCCATACATCCATCCGTACATACATCTAAACATACATGCATCCATACATACATCCGTACATATATCCATCTATCCATACATCCATTCAGCCATCCATACATACATACGTACTTACATTTATACATACATCTAAACATACATGCATCCATACATACATCTATACATCCATCCATCCATCCGCATATACATCTAAACATACATGCATCCATACATCCATACATACATATATACATCCATCCATCCATCCATACATACATCTATACATCCATCCATCCATCCATCCATCCGTACATACATCTAAACATCCATCCATCCATACATCCATACATACATATATACATCCATCCATCCATCCATACATACATCTATACATCCATCCATCCATCCGTATACATCTAAACATACATGCATCCATACATACATCCGTACATATATCCATCTATCCATACATCCATTCAGCCATCCATACATACATACGTACTTACATTTATACATACATCTAAACATACATGCATCCATACATCCATCCGTACATACATCTAAACATACATGCATCCATACATACATCCGTACATATATCCATCTATCCATACATCCATTCAGCCATCCATACATACATACGTACTTACATTTATACATACATCTAAACATACATGCATCCATACATACATCCATTCAAACATACATACGTACATATACCCATCTGTCCATACATCCATACTTACATCCACATACATACATACATCTATCCAAACATACATCCTTACATATATCCATCTAGCCATCCATCCAGCCATCCGTACATACGTACATACATCTATACATACATACATCCATCCAAACATACATCCGTACATATATCCAGCTATCCATCCATCCGTCCATCCATCCATCCGTACATACATCTATACATACATCCATCCATCCAAACATACATCCGTACATATATCCAGCTATCCATCCATCCGTCCATCCGTCCATCCGTCCATCCATCCATCCATCCGTCCATCCATCCATCCGTACATACATCCGTAGACATACATCCATCCATCCAAACATACATCCGTACATATATCCATCTATCCATACATCCATCCATCCATCCAGCCATCCGTACATCCGTACATACATCTAAACATACATACATACATACATACATACATACATACATACATACATACATACATACATACATACATACATACATACATACATACATATATCCATCTGTCCATACATCCATACATATATCCATCTGTCCATACATCCATCCAGCCATCCGTACATACGTACATACATCTAAACATACATGCATCCATACATCCAAACATACATGCATCCATACATCCATTCATCCATACATCTATACATCCATCCATCCATACATCCATCCATACATACATATATACATCCATCCATCCATCCATCCATACATCCATCTATACATACATCTATCCATCCATCCATACATCCATCCATACATACATATATACATCCATCCATCCATACGTACATCCATCCATCCATACGTACATCCATCCATCCATTCATCCATACAGAGACACATGCATACACATACATCATCAGTTTGATCATGTTTGAATGGGGATGATTCCTCTGGGCAATCCCTCCAATGTGTGTTTAAAATTGTGAAAAATGCTTTTGTGAAAAAATTTTCTTAAGCCTTACGAACTTATAAAGAATGTGACACTCATGTCATGGTCAGCCTGTTTCTTCTCCCAGATCTACAAATATTGCATTTACACAGGTTTCAAGTTCATATTGCTTTGGTTAGTTCATCAGTGTGGAGCCCGACACTGTGACAGCCATATTGAGAGCTGGTTATCCTGTGATATTGAATGTCCTCCCCATTTTGTTCACATCGACCCTGAATTACTTCTTACCAGTCAGTGAAATGATTGCACTGTTCCACCAAACAGCAACAACATTACCAAAAAAAGATAACAAGAAGAAGGGGAAAACAACTATTCATTTCACAATTTGTGCAATAGGTCTCAGTGGAAAAACTGTTCGCCATTATTAAATGTGGGTTTGCAGTTTTACCACCTTTTATGTTTTTTTAAAGGTGCTGTGTGTAAGTTTTTGACTGTACTAAAGTATAAAAATACCATAATATGTTTGCAGATACTTAGGAAACATGCAGTCGCGCTTGCACCATGGCAGATTCGCTATTAACATGGTGGAAAACAGACACCCCCAACCTGACGACATGTAGGCATTTTTATCTTTATTGAAACAATAATAATCTTTTACATTTTTGAATATTTAAAAATGTGTGTGCTGCTGCACGTCCCTGTGTGTGTAATAATCAGAGTGTGCGCGTGTTGTGCACTCCCTATAGCTCTTAGTACTAACACACCCTTTAAATAACACCTTTTGACTAGAGCAGGTGTGTGTTGGTCAATGGTCAGTGGTTTTCAGTTCCTCACAATAGCAACACTCCAGCAATGCTCCTGAACACACCTGGTGTACACACACACACACACACACACACACACACACACACACACACCTGGTGTTCAGACCAGATGCCCATGGGTGAACAGATGCGCCAATGCATTTGATATTTAAACAACGAGGAGCTGGACGTGAACATGAGAACCTTACTCAACCCTAAATGGTACATATTAGTACCTTTGAGAGTGCATATTTGTACCTTAACAGTACATATGAGTACCTTTTCAGTTTTGTACCTTAGGGTACCGCCCCAATGACAGCAATGCACCTTTTTTTCTGACAGGGTAACAATGAAACTATTGAAAAGTATAAATGCATATTTTAGTATGTGGACAGAATCTGCTCTTTCAAGGTCAATTTTGAATGTCTAACAGAGCCTGACTTCAGGTCCAAAATTAGCATATTGTGATAAAAGTTCATTATTTCCCGTAATGTAATGATAAAAATTAAACTTTCATATATTTTAGATTCATTGAAGAATATTTTAGACCAACTGAAATATTTCAGGTCTTTTATTGTTTTAATACTGATGATATTGGCATACAGCTCATGAAAACCCCAAATTCCTTTCTCAAAAAATTAGCATATCATGAAAAGGTTCTCTAAACGAGCTATTAATCTAATCATCTGAATCAACTAATTAACTCTAAACACCTGCAAAAGATTCCTGATTCATTACTCAAAACCGCAATCATGGGTAAGACTGCCGACCTGACTGCTGTCCAGAAGGCCATCATTGACCCCTCAAGCGAGAGGGTAAGACACAGAAAGACATTTCTGAACCAATAGGCTGTTCCCAGAGTGCTGGATCAAGGCACCTCAGTGGGAAGTCTGTGGGAAGGAAAAAGTGTGGCAAAAACGCTGCACAACGAGAAGAGGTGACCTGACCCTGAGGAAGATTGTGGAGAAGGACCGATTCCAGACCTTGGGGGACCTGCGGAAGCAGTGGACTGAGTCTGGAGTAGAAACATCCAGAGCCACCGCACAGGCGTGTGCAGGAAATGGGCTACAGGTGCCGCATTCACCAGGTCAAGCCACTTTTGAACCAGAAACAGCGGCAGAAGCGCCTGACCTGGGCTACAGAGAAGCAGCACTGGACTGGCGCTCAAATTTTGCATGTCATTCGGAAATCAAGGTGCCAGAGTCTGGAGGAAGACTTGGGAGAAGGAAATGCCAAAATGCCTGAAGTCCAGTGTCAAGTACCCACAGTCAGTGATGGTCTGGGGTGCCATGTCAGCTGCTGGTGTTGGTCCACTGTGTTTTATCAAGGGCAGGGTCAATGCAGCTAGCTATCAGGAGATTTTGGAGCACTTCATGCTTCCATCTGCTGAAAAGCTTTATGGAGATGAAGATTTCGTTTTTCAGCACGACCTGGCACCTGCTCACAGTGCCAAAACCACTGGTAAATGGTTTACTGACCATGGTATTACTGTGCTCAATTGGCCTGCCAACTCTCCTGACCTGAACCCCATAGAGAATCTGTGGGATATTGTGAAGAGAAAGTTGAGAGACGCAAGACCCAACACTCTGGATGAGCTTAAGGCCGGTATCGAAGCATCCTGGGCCTCCATAACACCTCAGCAGTGCCACAGGCTGATCGCCTCCATGCCACGCCGCATTGAAGCAGTCATTTCTGCAAAAGGATTCCCCACCAAGTATTGAGTGCATAACTCAACATAATTATTTGAAGGTTGACTTTTTTTGTATTAAAAACACTTCTTTTATTGGTCGGATAAAATATGCTAATTTTTTGAGATAGGAATTTTGGGTTTTCATGAGCTTTATGCCAAAATCATTAGTATTAAAACAATAAAAGACCTGAAATATTTCAGTTGGTGTGCAATGAATCTAAATATATGAAAGTTTAATTTTTATCATTACATTATGGAAAATACTGAACTTTTATCACAATATGCTAATTTTTTTTAGAAGGACCTGTATATCTATTACTGTTATATCCGAGGAATTTCAGTTTAAATTACAAATTGTATTATTTGAAAATAAACTCACTCAATATCTTTATAAACTGCTATTTTACTATCCACCCTTTAATCCCACTAGGGAGTATATAAAAGAGGAGGTGTGTTTGTATACTCAACCTTTAATGAGTTTGAATTTGAACTCCTCACACAGAAGCATTTACAACATAACATCGCTTTGAGATAACGATGAGATGGGAGACCATTTAGTAAGGCAAGCTAAAGGCCTTTAACCAAAGAAGATGGCATTGATGCAGATGTCATAGTATCAAATTGACATTATAGTGTGTGATTAGACTTAAACAGTTCGCTTGAGATCAACCCCTTTTTATATAAAATTAGGAACTTGTTTTAGAAGTAAAATCTTAATATGACTGGTGTTCCACAAAGTCCTTATGAAGGTCTTAAAGTCCATTAATTTGATTAGTTGGGAATGACAGACATTTTAAGTCTGGAATTTATAATAAATGTCCCTCATAAGTGTCACATAAACTTTATTGAGTATCAGCTGGTTCTGGCAGGTCTTGGAGGAGTTTTGCTTTGATGAAATGTTGATCCGTGAGAGGGAGCTTTGAAGACACAACAGACTGTAGTACAGTAGGATCCAGGTGAGGTGGGTTGCAGGATCAAAGGACAAATTATATTACCACCGACTGTGAGCACAACTTGCTCTCAAAACCAATCGCTGTTCTGAAATACAACATATGGGTAAAAATGATACCATATGCTACTTCCTCTCGACACTACCTTGAAAGCCCAATATGATGATGTGTCAGTTTCTTCTGAACATTATTGTTTTTGCAGATGGCAGAACATTTTGATCATAATGTATCTTTGTTCATTTAATTATTTTTATATTGATCTTGTATTTCAGTTGTTTCATTCTTTTTCTAAACCTAAAATATTTACTGGCTCAATGCATTTCAAAAGCCTCTACGTCCTACACTATCAGCGATGCAGCTCTGTTAAAAAGATGCACATCTGCGATTTTGTGCATCTAAGTTCTTCGGTGAATAAAAGAAGACATTGCCTGAGGAGGGGAGTGAGCATTTGACATACACTTTTTCATCTTCTCCATACCCATTTAAGGATCGTGATCGCATGGACAGGAACCTATCAACTGAGCTGCACGCTGGAAGGAAAAGAATGACCTGAGCAGAAGGCAGTTAAGATGAGCTTGTGGTCAAGTGCCCCAAAGCCTCGATAAATCCCCCAGAGAGGCGGACAGCCCAGACTGGACTGATTCCCATTCATCTCAATGGCAGTTGCTCAGCTGGTGCAAGAGCACCCCACAAACGTGTGATTCGACATGTGCCATCTTTGCTTCACTACAGGGCATGAGAAGATTTTTCTATTTGTATTTGTATTCCATTTTAATGCTCGAACTCTAGAGATACTGATATATAAATCTCGCTCTGTTCATGAAGAATATGAATGCATGTTTGAATAATAATTTAAAAAAAAAGTTAAATGTTGTGTAGATTGTGGTTACAGTGTCATTCACTTCCAGTTATTTTGCTAGATATTGCAGGTATTATTCAAATTTAATATGATTATTATAAACACACTGGTTTGTAATGCAAATAGATATACTGAATCAGAAGTCTCAACACATTTAAAGACAATAGCATACTTCTGAATTGTAAAATAAGGTAGAAACAACGATCAGTTCCAGTTCTCAAATTTGATTGGTCGAGCATTCCAAATGCAACACGTTCTCACACCCGACTCATCACTAAGGCCGCATTTACTCTGCAGGTCTTGATGCACAATTACGATTTGGTGAATATATCCACTTTTTTTTGTTGATGTCCCGGTTACATCATCTTTTAAAAGTGACCCGTATCTGATATTTGCATTTACACTATACACTGGTAACACAGCCCAAGACGTTCTGACCCGGAAAAGGAAGTAAAACAAGCGCAATATGCAATGGATGCAGACGAAATGATTATTCAATGTTTTGCTTTCCGCACTCTTTAAAGGTCAGCCTTGCTCTCGTAAGGCGGAGGAGAAAGAGGAGAGCCCTTGATCGCAGTTCATGTCCACCTGAGATGACATCATTCGCCTCCGTCCCTTTTTCAATGACGTGTGTGTGTGTGTGTGTGTGTGTGTGTTTATGGAGCTTGGTTGTGTAAACAGCCCCTGAGTAAGTCTGATTAAACTGCTAAAGGTGCCGTCACATTAGTGAAATTTTGCAGGCAATCAAGGTCCATCAAAGTCACTTTTAAACCAAGAAGCTTTGGATGATGCAGTGAATGTGAGTAACAAACTTGAACCAGTTGCAAAATCTGTGTGTGCAACTCTTTCGTCCCTTATGCGATTCCTATTGTAGTTATTTCTGAGAACACTTTTTAAGGAATCAAATATCACAGTTCATGCTGTGTCCATTGTGCACTGACGTGCCACAACAAAATGTTGAGCTACATTAAAAAACTTTTCTACTAAGCCTTTCTCCTAAAATTCAAACAACAAAAGAGACCCATTGTTCATTTATACTGCTTGAGGAAATCAGAAGAATCAAACCAGGGCAGTATTTAAATCAAGATCATAATGTAACTACCTATTAAGAGGAGACCGTGTAGTTGTCCATATTTAATATCGGCCTTTTTTTTTAATTTTTTTTCAGGAATATTCAAACTGCACTTTGATAAGAGGCCAGGCTGGAAAGCTCTAAAGAGTTTTATTCCTTCCCTCCAGCCTCTTCCTTAAATCAAGAGATTAATTGAAATTGCCCAGAGGCATTTCGTTTCTCCATCTTTCTTTACGACTGTGTTGAAACAGCTCTTTTTTTATTTAGGGGTTTGAATATTTCTTTTTGAAAGGGATGAATGACTCAATCACAGACCTTATTACTTGTTTTCAGAGCTTTTGGAGATGACTGACACGCTCCGGGGTGAGAGTGCGAGCGGGATTTCACGCTTAGATCTTGACTCGCACTACTCAGAGTTTCGGACCGTGATTAAAGTCTTCCTTCTTACTTTCGGGCCAATTTTGGGATGTGCTCTCCTTGAAATATACATACTGACTGATCAGCATATACTGAGAAGATCATTCATCCTTTCTCAGAGCCCGTTTATTGACCCCAGGCTTTAAGAGCTCTACAATCTCAAGTCTTATTTGCAACACAGCGGACTGAATGCTTAATAACGGATCATCTGTTAATAAGCTGTCGCCCCCCGCCTACACTATGGGTCAAGTGTGGTTTTTCTATCCATCTCAAGTGTTTGTGATATTGCTATTGTTTGTGCTGATGTGTGTGTGTGTGTAGGGTTCAAAACAAACGATCTCCAAGAATCGAATGCAAGTAAAACAATTGGTTTGAAAGTCAGTTTGCTTGTTGCAAATAAAAAACAGCTACATTTTTTCCCCCCCACTAATAATATTTATGCATATTTAGGCACGTAGTCTCATATTAGCAAACCACACTGATACAATATATACTGAATTTCTTTCACGTGTTGTGCTCTTGGGAGACACAACACTGTCTCACTTCTTTAGCCTTGAATCTGCGTCTGTGAACGGCTGGCTGGATCCCAGTGTTTACGGGGGTCCTGGCGGGTGGTGAGGGTGTTCTGGGAGGCGGCCCGCGGAGAGGGACACGCTGAAGTCAAACCGAGTTGAGATCACACCATTAAAGCCAATGTTTATTAATTCCTCCTGTCTTGTGGAAACACAATAGTTTTTGCTAGCACAGCAAGATATAGAGGAGACGGGCTTTTTTCCAGCGCTGCGATGGCTCCCAAAACCTGAGCTTATCGATGGGTGCGCTCTTGCTCTCACTTTTGCTATGGTTGATGTGTGTGTGTGTGTGTGGGCATGTTTTTGTGAAATATCAGGACACAAATGTGTATAATGACATGGGAATGACACAGGTATTACAAAAAGAGGGTGAAATTTGAGGACGTTCCCCATGTCCTCACTTTTCAAAATGCTTATAAATCACACAGGATGAGGTTTTTCACAGAAAGTAAACTGCAGTCTCCTGTGATGGGTAGTGTGTGTGTGTGTGTGTGTGTGTGTGTGTGTGTGTGTGTGTGTGTGTGTGATGGGTAGGTTTAGGGGCAGGGGCAGTGTGTGTGTGTGTGTGTGTGTGTGTGTGTGTGATGGGTAGGTTTAGGGGCAGTGTAGGGGATAGAAAATACGGTTTGTACAGTATAAAATGCATTACGCCTATGGAATGTCCCCATAAAACATGGAAACACAACATGTGTGTGTGTGTGTGTGTGTGTGTGTGTGTGTGTGTGTGTGTGTGTGTGTGTGTGTGCAAGCGCTCATCCGGGAGAAGTGCCCATACAAGGAATTCCGCCCTTTATGATGTCATACAGGGCCTTACACTGAAAATTCCCTTGTTTGAATCCTAAAGGATTGTATTTGACACAAGCTGTGTCTCATTTCATGTAATTTCGAAGGCTGCGTCTTCCGGAGGACACATCCTGTGAAGGATGCAGTATATGGAGTGTCCTCAACCAGAATTAAACGAGACATCCTTCGTATGACACAGAGGCAGGAAGTATCGCGTCGTAATAAAAATTATTTATAACTTGAAAATGACTATGCTGTCAAGGCAAGAAACATTTCACAGTACTGTTGTAAATGTTTAAAAAGCACTAAGCACAATCCTGTTTAGCACCTGTTTGAGTTATTACAGATTAAAAAACAAGTTTGAAACTACTGCACCACATCTACGCTTGCATGTATATCTGGCGGTGGTGCCATTTTTTTTTTTTTTCAAATAATATAAGAAAAAATATGACCAGTTGTTAAAGCCGGCGCAAATAATTGTGTGTTATCTGCAGCAGTGAAGGATAGGGGAACGCTTTCTGACTGTCTCAGTTTGTGTAAATCCACTCGGGGTTCAGAGTATTTATTTTATCCCACATTAATTTCACACATGTCTAGTACAGTTATGTGGTTGTGTTTCATTAATACAGTGTGTACTTTATTCTTGATTTACCCCGAAAGAGTGGAAGTGAAATGTGACAACATGCCCCATAGGTGAGGAACATTGTGACATGAGCAAATGACAGATTAAAATGTCATCTGATATAATAAAAATTTATCCAAAACACACTAAAATATGTTGTGAAATAAAATACAATATGTAACTTTTTTTTAAATAAAAGAAATGCAGTTTTTTTATAATTAAAAATACATACATTTTTTATTTTGACAAATGCATGGCTAAATACAGCTCAAAACATAATAATAATGAATAACTCTATCTGTTGATGGTTTCTCAAAAGAATTAACAAATGTATAGAATATAATAGTGTATTTCTAATCGGGGCTCATTGTAACGCAGTGTGACAACATGCCCCGTCTGCTCCGCTGGGATTAACCCCGGCTCGTGTCTTCTGATCTCAGATCAGCATTAAAGAACCATCTCAACTGTTCAATAACAGATAGAAGATTACAATAATATCACATTAGTCTAGTTTTAAATAAACACAAAAAACAGAGATGAAAAATAAACTTGAGTAAGAAATGTTCTTTTGCTGGTTAAATAAATGTTCAGTGATATCTTCCAAAGATTTTTTAATTTTGGCACAATTTTTCTCTAAATAACGTTGATATGCCAACTAGTAAATACACAAAGTTTCGTCATCCTGGCATGTGTGGAAAGTGTTAAACGTGTTACATCTAACCCCGCGCTCCCCTGCACATCATGCACACTCCGAATTCCTGTAAAACAATGTATTATTAGTAGTAATATGCATTGCTAAGGACTTCATTTTGACAACTTTAAAGGAGATTTTCTCAATATTTCGATTTTTTTTTCCACCCTCAGATTTCAGATTTTCAAATATTGTCCTATCCTAACAAACCATACATCAATGGAGAGATGATTTATTCAGTTTTTTTTTTTTCAATTCAATTGACCCATATGAATGGTTTTGTGGTCCAGGGTCACATCTAGGATTAGTTGGTGGATAAAATTCACTAAACAAATATAGAGAGGATCTGAACAAGGTGTTTGAAACCAACATTAAAAAAACACTGCTAGAGAAAACACACATTTGTGTTCTTGCCTATACACTGAGATATTTCACTTGTTGTGGCACATTCCTTGTGTGACCAAATCAAGCTTCAATCTTTCCTCATCAAATCTCTGTGAAGTGGGTCACATTAAACTGCGTTTCCAGCCCACACTTCCTATTTAATGTAGTGATGTGTTCGTGTTCGTGCAGTGAGCTCTGCCATCAGTGATGATTTCTCATAGCAGGAATTATTAATTAGGTGGAGTTAATTATGAGGATTTGACGGCAGTAACACTTGTGCGCATGTGCGTTTGTGTCTGTTCTCTTGAAAATGAGTCACATTTCAAGAAAGGTGCAATATTTTCATCTTTAATATCTCTTAATTTCTCACTTCTTCCTACCCTACAATTTTCTGTGTGATTTCATGATTTGATATTTATTCTTATTTTTTAATCTTTTTCATCCTGGTTTAAGTTTTTGTTGAATTATTAGGTAACATGTCATATGAGTTTATTAATGTGTTCACAAACTAATATTGAACCATTTTTACAGCATTATATTAATCTTGATTAATGTTAATAAACTGATTGATTGTTTTTTGCGACCACTTTCACTGGAAATACAGACAAATGCACATTAAATGGAAAGACATCAGATGCATCCAACGGTAGGTTCAATGACAAGACATGCTACAATTAAACACAAATATGATCCGGTAATAGAATATGGAAGTTCTAATTTCAATGAAATTGTAATTATATCATCATGCAAGCAATTATAAAGACTATTTCAGTGAGCCATCTGGTAACGCAGATGAGTTTAATCACTGCTATTGTCACGGCGACCTTTAGTAATGCACTTTTCTGCTCCCGAATGCTGTATCATTATGTGTCTGTAGTTTCTCATTCAAGTTATAATGTCAATTAAACTTTATTTATGTTCATGACTACATTCTTTAAAGGGTGCCAATGCAACCGGTGGTACGGTACTTATCTCTTAATTCGGAGCTGACGTTTACTTTATTACGGGGGTATTTAATTAACGTTCCAAGAGGTCGAGCCTCTACATTTCATGTGATTTCCTGATATGAGAAATTAAATAAGTTATGCATTTCAGGAATGCTTATTGTAAATCGTCAAGTTGGCATTCATCCATCCATACAAGCACATGCTTATAGTGTAGACAGCGCTTTTGATTTACAATGGGACTGATCTCTGTTTGTTGCATCGCAGCACTCGCACACACTGTGAGTTTTTATTCATGTTTATTTATGACAAATGATTTGATCACAGGGTCTGGGCCAGGGGCTGCTAATGGGTGATCTTTGCTCTATTTTTATAATTTCGTTTATGAATTGAATACACTCATTCCTTTTTGCATTATGCATACCACTATAGTTTCTATCCATGGCTATAATTAAAAAAAGAAGAAGACACAAAATCAAAAGCAGAATCTCAATTACATAATAACTGTCTAAGCCAAGAAACGTATTTAATGGAAAAAAAAAGTAAAACACATTTTGGCATCATTTACTCACCCTCTCGTTGTTCCAATTACAAAGTAAATATAGCTGGAAGCAGCAATTAATTCAAGCGTTTTAAGGCCTTTAAGCACTTGTGTAAGAAGATATTATGTTTTATTTAGCAAGCACTTAGATCATAGATGGAAAAGACAATTTACAGCCAATACAGACAACTTACCATAGACAATATATGGTTTTTAAAGCTTCTAAACAGTTATAATGCCATCTATGGTCTGATTTCCATAAAAAGTTTGCATTCTTGTTTAGAATCATATGTCGATTGTGCCTAATATTGTTTTTGAGTTTTTGTTGATCTACATGTATATTATTTTGCCAGGCACTTTTTCTAATACATATGCAAAGGGTACATTTCTCATTTTTGTTGATATAATTTACATAGAGAGCACAGAGAATTGTACTGCAGTGGTTTTATTGAGCTTGGCTAGTTTTTAAAATATTCCCAACGAGCGATTCGATTGACAGCAGCGGTCCAAGGTGACGTTGCTCAGAATGAAGAGTTCTACCAGGTGGTGTGAATGTTGTGGCCGTGTTTTGGCACCTTTGACAAAGACACTGCATGCCAATTTTCAAGTCATTCAGACTTAGGGTTGCATACTTATAGACATCGTTTTATTCCCCATGTTATAGCACCACTATAGTGGCTGTGCTCTCTTTCATGTGACCACAGAATGAATACTTATATGTGTGTGCAGAGTTTAGTGAAAAAAACCCCCAAAAAAACATCTTATTCCGTTCACGAGTTATAGCCGGTTTAATAAAAGTGGCTCCGCCCACTTCTAGCATTTTGGTGCCACTTGGAGACTGTGAATCAAATTTATTTGATCATTATTGACAATCAGACTCCATAAAAGCTTGCTGCACTGGTTTGGTTCCAAAAGTTTTTTCAAGAAATCTGAAATACCCGAAATCCAAGGACATTCTGTCTGTCTTGAGCCAAGGATGCAAACAATATAATACATGAGCCTACGCCTTGCAGTTTAGGAGTTATGAGCGATTTCGGTACTTTAACCACTGTAGAGCCCCCGTCAGGCCGATCAGGGCGAGCTGTGGTGACGTTGTAGAAGATGTGAGAACTACCAGCTCTCAAGGCTTCAAGTCTCTAAGGGCCCTGTTTTAACAATCTGAGTGCATGGTCTCCCAATCTACTTTTGCTAGTTTCAACGACTAAAAAAACGGTCACCACGCCCGGCGCATGGTCTAAAAGGGTTGTCCCTCGTCTCTTAATGAGTCATGAGTGTGTTTTTGGGGCGTAATGTGCAATAAACCAATCAGAGTCTCATCTCCCTTTTCCTTTAAAAGCCAGTTGTGCTCCACCATGAGCGGATTCACTATTGACATGAGGAGAGACTGAATGCTTCTCCAGAGAGGAATCCTTTATTTTTAATCTTTAAAAATGTGTGTTTGCTGCTGCGTGTCCCTGTGTGTGTAATAAGCAGAGTGTGTGTGTGTGTGTGTTGTGCACCATCTATAGGCTCATATTACTAGCACACCCTTTAAATGACACACAAACACTGCACTATTGACTTTAGAGCAGGTGTGTGTTGGTCAATCGTCAGTGGTTTTCAGTTCCTCATAATAGCAACGCTCCTGTGTTCAGACCAGACTCCCATGGGTGAACAGATGCGCCAGTGCATTTGATATTTAAACAACGAGAGGCTGGAGGTGAACATGAGAACTGCGTCAGGATTAAACTAGCAAAAAACACTTGCGTCGGGCCTGATTGCGCCGGGTGTATGATAGGGCCCTGTGACTTACGGTTTGGTCTGTCTGATCACTTTTAGGGGAGAATCCTGATCCTTGGAAATGTAACAATTACAATAGGGATTCAGTGCTACGCTATGTTTTAGCTGTTTTTGTCCATGAAGTTCCTGATCGTGCACACCTCAGAGTTGAAAAAGTCCCAAGAAATAGACGTGCAAAGCTGTGGAAAATTGGGAGTGTAGACAAGGAAAGAGGGGAGACATTAATCAATAAACAGACCTACAACACACTTATTATTCAGGCAAATGCATATTAAAATATGACCACAGGGAAAATCACATCGCATTCATGATCAGATGTACCGCTGTACCAGTGTCCTTATTTGCACATATATATTTCATTTGAAGAAGACATGATGAAATATGTGTGCATACACGGTGTTGCTTCATGTTTAGAGCACTAAAGGATATGAAATATGAATATTTGAAGTTCAAAACCACACTGGACCCCATTGACGTTCACTGCATGACAGCAAATAAAAAAAGAAAGTCATAAATTTCAAATGACATGAGGGGGAGTAAATGGTGACAAAATTTACATTTTGGGGTGAACTGTCCCTATAAGTTAAATGCAATTCCTTCTCTTTGCTATGAAAAGTTTAATTTAGCATGTTGGACCCACTTTATATTAAGTGTCCTTAACTACTATGTACTAACATTTAAATTAAATATTTAATGCAATGCTGCAGCTTTTTATTTGCATACATGTTTTTACAATTTACTTACAGTACATTAAAAAAATTACCTGCATGCAATTACATCTGTAATTAATTTCTGTAATTAGATTTTTAATTACACTGTTGACCCTACCCTTAAACTTACCCACACCACCACACCTGTCCCTAACTTTACCCTTAAACTTACCCACACCACCACACCTGTCCCTAACTTTACCCTTAAACTTACCCACACCACCACACCTGTCCTTAACTCTACCCTTAAACTAACCCACACCACCACACCTGTCCCTAACTTTACCCTTAAACTTACCCACACCACCACACCTGTCCCTAACTTTACCCTTAAACTTACCCACACCACCACACCTGTCCCTAACCCTACCCTTAAACTTACCCACACCACCACACCTGTCCCTAACTTTACCCTTAAACTTACCCACACCACCACACCTGTCCCTAACTTTACCCTTAAACTAACCCACACCACCACACCTGTCCCTAACTTTACCCTTAAACTTACCCACACCATCACACCTGTCCCTAACTTTACCCTTAAACTAACCCACACCACCACACCTGTCCCTAACTTTACCCTTAAACTTACCCATACCACCACACCTGTCCCTAACTCTACCCTTAAACTAACCCACACCACCACACCTGTCCCTAACTTTACCCTTAAACTAACCCACACCACCACACCTGTCCCTAACTTTACCCTTAAACTTACCCACACCACCACACCTGTCCCTAACTTTACCCTTAAACTTACCCACACACCACCACACCTGTCCCTAACTTTACCCTTAAACTTACCCACACCACCACACCTGTCCCTAACTTTACCCTTAAACTTACCCACACCACCACACCTGTCCCTAACTTTACCCTTAAACTTACCCACACCACC
This sequence comes from Gobiocypris rarus, assembly GCA_023029165.1. NCBI lineage: Eukaryota > Metazoa > Chordata > Actinopteri > Cypriniformes > Gobionidae > Gobiocypris > Gobiocypris rarus. The sequence continues at coordinate 34,483,647 of CM040915.1, read as the reverse complement.
ACACCTGTCCCTAACTTTACCCTTAAACTAACCCACACCACCACACATGCCCCTAACTTTACCCTTAAACTTACCCATACCACCACACCTGTCCCTAACTTTACCCTTAAACTTACCCATACCACCACACCTGTCCCTAACTCTACCCTTTAAACTAACCCACACCACCACCTGTCCCTAACTTTACCCTTAAACTTACCCACACCACCACACCTGTCCCTAACTTTACCCTTAAACTTACCCACACCACCACACCTGTCCCTAACTTTACCCTTAAACTTACCCACACCACCACACCTGTCCCTAACTTTACCCTTAAACTTACCCACACCACCACACCTGTCCCTAACTTTACCCTTAAACTAACCCACACCAGCACACCTGTCCCTAACCCTACCCTAAAACTAACCCACACCACCACACCTGTCCCTAACTTCACCCTTAAACTAACCCACACCACCACACCTGTCCCTAACTTTACCCTTAAACTAACCCACACCACCACACCTGTCCCTAACTTTACCCTTAAACTAACCCACACCACCACACCTGTCCCTAACTTTACCCTTAAACTAACCCACACCACCACACCTGTCCCTAACTTTACCCTTAAACTAACCCACACCACCACACCTGTCCCTAACTTTACCCTTAAACTTACCCACACCACCACACCTGTCCCTAACTTTACCCTTAAACTTACCCACACCACCACACCTGTCACTAACTTTACCCTTAAACTTACCCACACCACCACACCTGTCCCTAACTTTACCCTTAAACTTACCCACACCACCACACCTGTCCCTAACTTTACCCTAAAACTTACCCACACCACCACACCTGTCCCTAACTCTACCCTTAAACTAACCCACACCACCACACCTGTCCCTAACTTTACCCTTAAACTTACCCACACCACCACACCTGTCCCTAACTTTAACCTTAAACTTACCCACACCACCACACCTGTCCCTAACTTTACCCTTAAACTTACCAACACCACCACACCTGTCCCTAACTTTACCCTTAAACTTACCCACACCACCACACCTGTCCCTAACTTTACCCCTTAAACTTACCCACACCACCACACCTGTCCCTAACTTTACCCTTAAACTTACCCACACCACCACACCTGTCCCTAACTTTACCCTTAAACTTACCCACACCACCACACCTGTCCCTAACTTTACCCTTAAACTTACCCACACCACCACACCTGTCCCTAACTTTACCCTTAAACTTACCCACACCACCACACCTGTCCCTAACTTTACCCTTAAACTTATCCACACCACCACACCTGTCCCTAACCCTACCCTTAAACTTACCCACACCACCACACCTGTCCCTAACTTTACCCTTAAACTTACCCACACCACCACACCTGTCCCTAACTTTACCCTTAAACTTACCCACACCACCACACCTGTCCCTAACTTTACCCTTAAACTTAGCCACACCACCACACCTGTCCCTAACCCTACCCTTAAACTTACCCACACCACCACACCTGTCCCTAACTTTAGGCAAGGCAAGGCAAGGCAAGGCAAGTTTATTTATATAGCACATTTCATACACAATGGCAATTCAAAGTGCTTTACATGAAAATGAAATTAAAATAGTGATAAGAATTAAGAATACCACGTGTAAGACTTAAAAATAAAACAGGATAATTAAAAACAGTTGTAAAGAGAATTTTTAAAATAAGAAGACAATAGAAATATATAGTTGTAAAGATATTTAAAAAGAATAAAATTATTACAGTGTATATATAGATAAAAATAAAATAAAAATAAAAATTAAGATGATGCATAGACTAGAATAGGTGCAATCAGTCGGACAGTGGCACAGTGCTCATTCAGTAAAGGCACAGCTGAACAGATGTGTTTTGAGTCTAGATTTGAATGTGGCTACTGTTGGAGCACATCTGATCTCTTCTGGAAGCTGGTTCCAGCTACGGCTGGCACAATAGCTGAACGCAGACTCTCCTTTCTTTGAGTGAACTCTTGGTATTTCTAGCTGACTTGATCCTGATGATCTGAGTGATCTGATGGGTTTGTATTTAATCAGCATATCTGCAATGTATTGAGGTCCTAGGTCATTGAGTGATTTATAAACAAGTAATAATATTTTAAAATTGATCCTAAATGTAACTGGAAGCCAGTGTAAAGACCTGAGGACTGGCGTGATATGGTCATATTTTCTTGTTCTGCTCAGAATCCTGGCCGCATTCTGTATGAGCTGCAGCTGTCTAATGGTCTTTTGGGAAGGCCGGTTAGAAGACCATTACAATAGTCCACCCTGCTGGTGATGAAAGCATGAACGAGTTTCTCTAAGTCTTGCCTGGAAACAAAGCATCTAATTCTTGCAATATTTTTCAGATGATAGTAAGCTGATTTAGTTATTGCTTTGACATGACTATTGAAACTCAGGTCTGACTCCAAAATCACACCAAGATTCCTGACTTGATTTTTGTTATTAGACCTTTTGTCTCAAGATATGCGTTCACCTTGAGAATTTCATCTTCGTTTCCAAATGTAATGATTTCAGTTTTGTTTTTGTTTAACTGGAGATAGTTTTGGCTCATCCAACTGTTAATTTCATCAATGCATTTGCACAGGAGTCAATGGGGCTATAGTCATTAGGTGATAGTGCTAAGTAGATCTGGGTGTCGTCAGCATAGCTGTGGTAAGCCATTTGGTTCTCTCTCATTATTTGGCTCAGTGGCAGCATATACAGGTTGAATAGGAGTGGTGCTAGAATTGACCCTTGTGGGACTCCGCAAGTCATGGATGTCCAGTCAGACTTATGGTCACCTATACTCACATAATAACCTCTCCCTTCTAAGTACGACCTGAACCATTTAAGGACCATCCCAGAAAGTCCGACCCAGTTTTCCAGCCTGTCAAGAAGTATGTTATGGTCAACAGTGTCGAATGCGGCACTGAGGTCGAGTAGCACCAGAATTGATGTTTTGCCTGTATCTGTATTGAGGCGAATATCATTTATGATCTTTATGAGCGCTGTTTCTGTGCTGTGATGTGGTCGGAAACCAGATTGAAAATTGTCAAAGTATCCGTTTGAGCTTAAGAATTTGTTCAGCTGACTGAAGACAACTTTTTCAATGATCTTGCCTATGAAGGGAGATTTGAGATTGGTCGGTAGTTGTTCAATATGGAGTTATCCAGATTTCTCTTTTTCAGAAGAGGCTTAACTACTGCGGTTTTAAGGAGTTTGGAAAATTCCCATTGAGAAGTGATGAGTTTACCACTTCTAGCAGATCTGCTTCTAAACAGTTAAACACACTTTTGAAAAAGAAGTGGGAGTGTGTCAAGGAGGCAGGTTGATGTTTTAAGGTGCTGCACCGTTTCTTCTAAAATTTTATAATCAATTGCTTCAAAATCAGACATAGTAACTTTCCGAGGTTGTGGTCTGATCTGACTGACCCCAAAGCAACTCACGGATGTGCTGATCGCCTTCCTGATATTATTTATTTTCTCTGAGAAGAAGGAAGCAAACTCACTGCATTTGCTGTCAGAGAGCATTTCACTGGGAATGTGACTCGGGGTTTGTCAGTCTCTCTACAGTAGCAAAAAGAGTGCGCGTGTTGTTTATGTTTCTGTTTATAATATTTGAGAAGAAGGTCTGTCTAGCCTTGCCTAGTTCCACATTGAAATCATGAAGGCTGTCTTTATAGATGTTATAATGGATTATAAGTTTTGTCTTCCGCCACATGCGTTCAGATTTCCTGCATTGTCTTTTCATTATTTGCACTGCCGTTGAGTTTCTCCAAGGTGCTTTCTGTCTTCCACTCTTTTCTTGACTTTCTCAGGAGCAATATTATCAATTACACTCTTAACTTTTGAGTTAAAGGAGTCAAGGAGAGAATCAACAGAGTCTGCAGATATGCTTGGTGTTAGAGATATAGCCTTCATAAATAGCTCACTAGTGTTCTCATTTAAGCTTCTCTTTTGACAGCGACAGATCTAGCTTCAATGGCAGGAGAGATTGAAATATCAAAGAAAATACAGAAATGATCAGACAATGCTACATCTTTAACAACAATTGATGAAATGTTTAGACCCTTGCTGATAAGTAAGTCTAGAGTGTGTCCACGATTGTGTGTGGGACCATGTACATGCTGTGTCAAATCAAAAGTGTTAATAACAGTCATGAGCTCTTTTGTTGTACTGGATTCAGCATTGTCTATGTGAATGTTAAAATCCCCAGCAATGGCAAAACAATCAAACTCTGAGGAGATTATTGATAACAGCTCTGTAAAGTCCTCAGTAAAGGATGGAGAGTATTTTGGAGGCCTGTAAACAATGATAAGCAGGATGCGTGGAGCACCTTTTAACACAATACCCAGATATTCAAAAGACAGATAGTCACCAAATGACACTTGCTTACACTTGCTTTACCCTTAAACTTACCCACACCACCACACCTGTCCCTAACTTTACCCTTAAACTTACCCACACCACCACACCTGTCCCTAACTTTACCCTTAAACTTACCCACACCACCACACCTGTCCCTAACTTTACCCTTAAACTTAGCCACACCACCACACCTGTCCCTAACCCTACCCTTAAACTTACCCACACCACCACACCTGTCCCTAACTTTACCCTTAAACTTACCCACACCACCACACCTGTCCCTAACTTTACCCTTAAACTTAGCCACACCACCACACCTGTCCCTAACCCTACCCTTAAACTAACCCACACCACCACACCTGTCCCTAACTTTACCCTTAAACTTAGCCACACCACCACACCTGTCCCTAACCCTACCCTTAAACTTACCCACACCACCACACCTGTCCCTAACTTTACCCTTAAACTTACCCACACCATCACACCTGTCCCTAACTTTACCCTTAAACTAACCCACACCACCACACCTGTCCCTAACTTTACCCTTAAACTTACCCACACCATCACACCTGTCCCTAACTTTACCCTTAAACTAACCCACACCACCACACCTGTCCCTAACTTTACCCTTAAACTTACCCATACCACCACACCTGTCCCTAACTTTACCCTTAAACTTACCCATACCACCACACCTGTCCTTAACTCTACCCTTAAACTAACCCACACCACCACACCTGTCCCTAACTTTACCCTTAAACTTACCCACCCCACCACACCTGTCCCTAACTTTACCCTTAAACTTACCCACACCACCACACCTGTCCCTAACTTTACCCTTAAACTTACCCACACCACCACACCTCTCCTAACTTTACCCTTAAACTTACCCACACCACCACACCTGTCCCTAACTTTACCCTTAAACTTACCCACACCACCACACCTGTCCCTAACTTTACCCTTAAACTAACCCACACCAGCACACCTGTCCCTAACCCTACCCTAAAACTAACCCACACCACCACACCTGTCCCTAACTTCACCCTTAAACTTACCCACACCACCACACCTGTCCCTAACTTTACCCTTAAACTAACCCACACCACCACACCTGTCCCTAACTTACCCTTAAACTAACCCACACCACCACACCTGTCCCTAACTTTAAACTTAAACTTACCCACACCACCACACCTGTCCCTAACTTTACCCTAAAACTTACCCACACCTGTCCCTAACTCTACCCTTAAACTAACCCACACCACCACACCTGTCCCTAACTTTACCCTTAAACTTACCCACACCACCACACCTGTCCCTAACTTTAACCTTAAACTTACCCACACCACCACACCTGTCCCTAACTTTACCCTTAAACTTACCAACACCACCACACCTGTCCCTAACTTTACCCTTAAACTTACCCACACCACCACACCTGTCCCTAACTTTACCCTTAAACTTACCCACACCACCACACCTGTCCCTAACTTTACCCTTAAACTTACCCACACCACCACACCTGTCCCTAACTTTACCCTTAAACTTACCCACACCACCACACCTGTCCCTAACTTTACCCTTAAACTTACCCACACCACCACACCTGTCCCTAACTTTACCCTTAAACTTACCCACACCACCACACCTGTCCCTAACCCTACCCTTAAACTTACCCACACCACCACACCTGTCCCTAACTTTACCCTTAAACTTACCCACACCACCACACCTGTCCCTAACTTTACCCTTAAACTTAGCCACACCACCACACCTGTCCCTAACCCTACCCTTAAACTAACCCACACCACCACACCTGTCCCTAACTTTACCCCTTAAACTTAGCCACACCACCACACCTGTCCCTAACCCTACCCTTAAACTTACCCACACCACCACACCTGTCCCTAACTTTACCCTTAAACTTACCCACACCATCACACCTGTCCCTAACTTTACCCTTAAACTAACCCACACCACCACACCTGTCCCTAACTTTACCCTTAAACTTACCCATACCACCACACCTGTCCCTAACTTTACCCTTAAACTTACCCATACCACCACACCTGTCCCTAACTCTACCCTTAAACTAACCCACACCACCACACCTGTCCCTAACTTTACCCTTAAACTTACCCACACCACCACACCTGTCCCTAACTTTACCCTTAAACTTACCCACACCACCACACCTCTCCTAACTTTACCCTTAAACTTACCCACACCACCACACCTGTCCCTAACTTTACCCTTAAACTTACCCACACCACCACACCTGTCCCTAACTTTACCCCTTAAACTAACCCACACCAGCACACCTGTCCCTAACCCTACCCTAAAACTAACCCACACCACCACACCTGTCCCTAACTTCACCCTTAATCTAACCCACACCACCACACCTGTCCCTAACTTTACCCTTAAACTAACCCACACCACCACACCTGTCCCTAACTTTACCCTTAAACTAACCCACACCACCACACCTGTCCCTAACTTTAAACTTAAACTTACCCACACCACCACACCTGTACCTAACTTTACCCTTAAACTAACCCACACCACCACACCTGTCCCTAACTTTACCCTTAAACTAACCCACAACACCACGCCTGTCCCTAACTTTACCCTTAAACTAACCCACACCACCACACCTGTCCCTATCTTTACCCTTAAACTCAATATCAACCTCAATATCAGCTAAATGGTTTTGCAATGCAATATGAACTCAATAAGTACATTGTGTTTTTTGATGCAAGTACGTAGTAGTTAAGGCCACTTAACATGAAGTGGGACCAGCACGTTTGTGGATCTACTAAAGAATGCTCAGCAAACCCATTCCGTCAGCTCTTGTTTTCCTCAGCTGGTCTAATCAATTTTTGCTCCACTGCTTTACTCCAGAAGGGCTCAGCGTGACTTTGACAGTCTATCATTCTTTGCTCTGTCACGTTACACTCTGTCAACCAACCCATGCATTCCTGTGCACAGAGAATCAGAGCCGACTGATTCATGTTTCCAGAGTCCGGTTATTACCGTGTGGATATGTGGCCCTGGAATTCCATCCATCCTCGGACAGGAATCTCTAATGGAATTCTCATGTGTAACGTTCCACAAAAATATCCGCTAAAAACAGTCTATATTCTCCAAATGAGCCTGACTCTCTGTATCAGCCGCTCCTGTTATGAATGAAACTTTGCAGCCCGAGCTCTCTGTCCCTAACTTTACCCTTAAACTAACCCACACCACCACACCTGTCCCTAACTTTACCCTTAAACTAACCCACACACCACCACACCTGTCCCTAACTTTAAACTTAAACTTACCCACACCACCACACCTGTCCCTAACTTTACCCTAAAACTTACCCACACCTGTCCCTAACTCTACCCTTAAACTAACCCACACCACCACACCTGTCCCTAACTTTACCCTTAAACTTACCCACACCACCACACCTGTCCCTAACTTTAACCTTAAACTTACCCACACCACCACACCTGTCCCTAACTTTACCCTTAAACTTACCAACACCACCACACCTGTCCCTAACTTTACCCTTAAACTTACCCACACCACCACACCTGTCCCTAACTTTACCCTTAAACTTACCCACACCACCACACCTGTCCCTAACTTTACCCTTAAACTTACCCACACCACCACACCTGTCCCTAACTTTACCCTTAAACTTACCCACACCACCACACCTGTCCCTAACTTTACCCTTAAACTTACCCACACCACCACACCTGTCCCTAACTTTACCCTTAAACTTAGCCACACCACCACACCTGTCCCTAACCCTACCCTTAAACTTACCCACACCACCACACCTGTCCCTAACTTTACCCTTTAAACTTACCCACACCACCACACCTGTCCCTAACTTTACCCTTAAACTTAGCCACACCACCACACCTGTCCCTAACCCTACCCTTAAACTAACCCACACCACCACACCTGTCCCTAACTTTACCCCTTAAACTTAGCCACACCACCACACCTGTCCCTAACCCTACCCTTAAACTTACCCACACCACCACACCTGTCCCTAACTTTACCCTTAAACTTACCCACACCATCACACCTGTCCCTAACTTTACCCTTAAACTAACCCACACCACCACACCTGTCCCTAACTTTACCCTTAAACTTACCCATACCACCACACCTGTCCCTAACTTTACCCTTAAACTTACCCATACCACCACACCTGTCCCTAACTCTACCCTTAAACTAACCCACACCACCACACCTGTCCCTAACTTTACCCTTAAACTTACCCACACCACCACACCTGTCCCTAACTTTACCCTTAAACTTACCCACACCACCACACCTCTCCTAACTTTACCCTTAAACTTACCCACACCACCACACCTGTCCCTAACTTTACCCTTAAACTTACCCACACCACCACACCTGTCCCTAACTTTACCCTTAAACTAACCCACACCAGCACACCTGTCCCTAACCCTACCCTAAAACTAACCCACACCACCACACCTGTCCCTAACTTCACCCTTAATCTAACCCACACCACCACACCTGTCCCTAACTTTACCCTTAAACTAACCCACACCACCACACCTGTCCCTAACTTTACCCTTAAACTAACCCACACCACCACACCTGTCCCTAACTTTAAACTTAAACTTACCCACACCACCACACCTGTACCTAACTTTACCCTTAAACTAACCCACACCACCACACCTGTCCCTAACTTTACCCTTAAACTAACCCACAACACCACGCCTGTCCCTAACTTTACCCTTAAACTAACCCACACCACCACACCTGTCCCTATCTTTACCCTTAAACTCAATATCAACCTCAATATCAGCTAAATGGTTTTGCAATGCAATATGAACTCAATAAGTACATTGTGTTTTTTGATGCAAGTACGTAGTAGTTAAGGCCACTTAACATGAAGTGGGACCAGCACGTTTGTGGATCTACTAAAGAATGCTCAGCAAACCCATTCCGTCAGCTCTTGTTTTCCTCAGCTGGTCTAATCAATTTTTGCTCCACTGCTTTACTCCAGAAGGGCTCAGCGTGACTTTGACAGTCTATCATTCTTTGCTCTGTCACGTTACACTCTGTCAACCAACCCATGCATTCCTGTGCACAGAGAATCAGAGCCGACTGATTCATGTTTCCAGAGTCCGGTTATTACCGTGTGGATATGTGGCCCTGGAATTCCATCCATCCCCTCGGACAGGAATCTCTAATGGAATTCTCATGTGTAACGTTCCACAAAAATATCCGCTAGCAAAAACAGTCTATATTCTCCAAATGAGCCTGACTCTCTGTATCAGCCGCTCCTGTTATGAATGAAACTTTGCAGCCCGAGCTCTCTGTTTTTCTTTTTTTCTTTTTTTTTCATGCTTGAGGGAAAGATTAATTTAACCAGAGAGAGTGGCTAATGGATTTCAGATAGGAAATTATGCTTGAATCTGTATACACTGCGATTCTTATATTTACTGTATTGCATGGCTGACTTCAGCTTCTGAAATTGGCTGCCTCCAAGCAAGAGGGAATGACAAACAGAAAGAGTAAAAGAGAGAAATGGGGTAGCTGAGTTCTATGGTCCATGTCAGGCAGTCTCTCTTTTCTCACTCTATTGCCAAATACAACACCCGCAAATCCTGTAATTGATACATCTCAAATAATGACAAGCACCCACCATAAAAAGTATTGGCTAAATTCATCTGCAATGGAAAAATGGATGATATCGGAGTTTTCTTGGATCTGGTGTTTGTTTACATGTTTTGTGCATCCTGTGGAAACGCAGCATCTTCATATGTTCCATCTGTCTGCAAACGGCCACCTGCCCCCAACAAGCTGTGCTCTCCCCTGGGTTTTGCTCTGTGCCGTCTGCCCTGTGACCTGTCTGTAGTTATCACTCTATCCTCCTTCTATACCCAATTAGAACCCAGGTTTTTAAGTGTGAAAAGTGACAACATGTTCATCATATACATGTCACTGTAGCTGAAGTGATGATTAGCCATAACGGGGCTAAATCAGAGCTGCTGTGGCTCAGAGGAATACGAGTGAGAGGCCAAAAGTTAGATTTTTGACTGAATTATACATTTTTTAAAATAGACATAAAAACTGGATCAGTAATTGTGGTGCATGTGGTTGCAATTTATTTATGATTTTGCTAGAATAGAGAGCATGCACTTCTTTATTCCTGTTTATCTTGTTCTTTGATTTTAGTTTAGCTTTTCATTTTTTTTTCTCGATTTCTTTATGATTTATATACCAATTAAAAGTTTGAATTTTTTATGAAATGTTTACTCTTATTCAAAAGTGACAGTAAATTGTTTTAAATTTGTTACATTGAAGGTTTATGTCTCTAATTAATTGAAAGTTAAAAATAACAGCATTTATTAAAGAATCATGAAAACCTGCATTCCACTAAAATATAAAACAGAGCTCTTTTCAACATTGTAATAATCATAAATGTTTCTTGAGCACCAAATCAGCATATTATAATGATTTATGGAGGATTGTGTGACACTGAAGACTGGAGTAATAATGGCTACTGAAAATGAGAAGGAATATATATGTAACCCTCTTTGTTGATGTGCTTCCCCGACTGTCTCTGCGTTGTGTGGGTGTTGGGGGGTAAATAGGAAGGAATTTTTAATTACAGGAATAGCTTCCTTTTATTAGGCTCTTTTTTCAGTTCAGCCACTTTTGATAAAGGAAATAAGACTGTGGTGGTAAGGAAAGGGCAACTCCCAAAGAAACACGTCAGACAGCCCCCATGGCAGGAGAGCACATTACATCTTCTCTACATATATATACACAGATTTTGTGTTGTTCCCCCTGACCCGTTGAGGCATAGACTCCACTAGACCCCTGAAGGTGTGCTGTGGTATCTGGCACCAAGATGTTAGCAGCAGATCCTTTAAGTCCTGTAATTTGCCAGGTGGGGCCTCCATGGATCGAACTTGTTTGTTCAGTACATCCCACAGATGCTTGATTGGATTGAGATCTGGGGAATTTGGTTTGCTCCTTTGGTTTGCTCCTCAAACCATTCCTGAAGCATTTGTGCTTCGTGTCAGGAGCATTATCCTGCTGGAAGAGCCACAGCCACCAGGGAATACCGTTTCCAGGAAAGGCTGTACATGGTCTCAGCAATGCTTAGGTAGGTGGTGCGTGTCAAAGTAACATCCACATGGATAGCAGGACCCATGGTTTCCCAGCAGAACATTGCCCAAAGCATCACCTCCGCCGGCTCGCCTTCTTCCCATAGTGCATCCTGGGGCCATGTGTTCCCAGGTAAGCCACGCACACGCACCCGGCCATCCACGTAATGTAAAAGAACACGTGATTCCTCAGACCAGGCCACCTTCTTCCATTGCTCCGTGGTCCAGTTCTGATGCTCACGGGCCACTGTTGGTGCTTTCGGCGGGGTCAGGGGTCAGCATGGGCACCCTGACTGGTCAGCGGCTGTGCCGCCCCATACACAACAAACTGCGATGCTCTGTGTATTCTGACCCCTTTCTATCAGAACCAGCATTAACTTCTAGAGCAGTTTGAGCTCCAGTAGCTCGTCTGTTTGATCGGACCACACGGGCCAGCCTTCGCTCCCCACGTGCATCAATGAGCCTGGGCCGCCCATTACCCTTGAGCTAGGGAATATGCAGTTTGTACAGTTTTACAGTGTGTGTGTGTGTGTGTGTGTGTGTGTGTGTGTGTGTGTGTGTGTGTGTGGCATGTTTTTGTGAAATATCAGGACACACATGTGTATAATGACATGGGTATGACATAGGTATTACAAAAGAGGGTGAAATATGAGGACGTTCCCCATGTCCTCACTTTTCAAAATGCTTATAAATCACACAGGATGAGGTTTTTTCACAGAAATTAAACTGTGCAGTCTCCTGTGATGGGTAGGCAGGGGCAGTGTAGGGGATAGAAAATATGGTTTGTACAGTATAAAATGCATTACGCTTTGGAATGTCCCCACATTTCACAAAAACAAACGTGTGTGTGTGTGTGTGTGTGTGTGTGTGTGTGTGTGTGTGAGTGAGGTCATCAATGCAGAGCAGTATTTAAGTACATCTGACAGTGCCCATTAAGTGTAACTGAATCGTCTGCTTCCTCTGCTGGAGTAATTTACAGTTTAATTCATTGCTTGAGGGGGTCTCTTACCCCCTTATTGACACACAGTGTTTGTTCAATGTGCTGAGCATGAGCATATGTTCTGAGTGGACACCAGAGAAAATGGATGGAGAACTGGCACAACCGCACGCCGCATCTCCTCAAACTGATTAACATAATAGCTAACCGTTTGTCTTTTTCGAATACTCTTCCATTTAGCTCCAAAATGACCTTGAAGCATCTCCAAGCATATGAGAGCCTGCATGATGCAATGAACGAAATAAGGCTGTGTTGCAAAAGCAGATTTCATTATCTTTCCAGCATTATGGAAATAGGAGTAAATAGCTGGCGGAGAGAAGGCTTGATGTTTTTTTTAAATACTGTATATTTGGTGGTTTTTGGAGGAAAAGATACAAATTTAGTCACACGACAAACAGGAACCTTGATCCTCAGGGCGATGAGGTAAAATCAGATTGCGATTCTAAAATGTTAGTGTTATTAAATGAAGGCATTTATACAGATATAACTGGAGTTATGCTCACAGACTTGTTTTGTTTGAAGTAAAATAATGTATTATTAATAAATCTAATAAAGATATCAAGGTGAAAAATAGAAAAATGTGTGGTGTACGGCTATGTAATCCTGTAAACAGCCATGGATTCTATTAAACGCTTAAATTTCATGATCTGTGTAGGATTTTAATCAAAGTTTGAGAAATAGAAAAATGTTGAAAGATGTGCTGCATGCTGATATTACCAAAAATTGCACAAATGTGAAATTGCTTTTATACAACAGTTGGATACATGTAAAGTTGAAAGTTAGTGACTTGCCTTTTGACACAATATTCTCAGACTGTTTTTGCTTCTGCCAACAAAAATAAAAGCTAAAACCAACAAAAATAAAAGCTAAATTATTATTATTGTGTCTCCGAGCAACACACAGTAGGTGGTGTTTCGTTCCTGAACAAGTCAGCCTTTTTGAACGAATTGCCTGAATGAATACAGTTGTAAACTGCACTGTAAATCAAACAATGAATTATACCGTACAGTCTCAATATGCAATTTATGTCCTAAATGTACTAACAAGCATAGCATTTTGCTAGATTATGTTTATATTCGTTTGGCAATTTGCCCTCTAGGGTAAAATCATGCTAATTTGTCTTTGTCGATGAAGACGAAAACACCCATTGTTCTTAATAATGCAACTGTGCATATTATGAGAAAAGCATCCTCTGTTTGAGCATGAATTATTCGTTTTCATTAGCAGTGTACAGACTACCGGTCCACTGGGGACTAGCAGAAATAAAAGCATCATTGCGATACAAGCAATATCTTTTACATGACTTAATCATTATATTAATTTTTGACTGAAGTATAGGTTGAATTCGGGTAATCTGAGACATTGGGTGATGTGGGACACCTTCAGTGTGTGTATTTCCTTTTCCAACTACATTTAGTCAACAGGACTTTTACTATAGGTTTAGCATGGATGGAAATCACATGACTTGATGGGGGTGATCCCACAGAAAGGGGCAGGGCACTTGCCAATCAAGAAGCTCCCCTGGGAAATGCATGACAAGGACCTAAATCTGTCATAAATAAGACAATCTTCCCAATTGTTGTCAAATTATGTTAGTGATCTATTCAAAATATATATTAAAGTGTTGAAAATGTCTTTTAGTTTTATTGTCCCACTTTCTCAAATATGATTGAGAATGTGGGACAGCATGCTTTGGGGAATGTGGGACAGTCTTCAAATGGGGGAAATATGCATTTAGGGACTTCTTAATTGCCAAGGGCGCAAATCTCATTACATCTTAGGGGTAGACCACTGATATACTTTAAAATGAACTGTAATGTAACACTAATATATGCCATAATGAGAAATGGGTGTTAATGGAGGCTCCTGGTGCAAGGAGTGTTTGTTCGACGAGTATGGAGAACTTCAATCAATAACCGAATACTTAATTTGTTGCTTGCTGTCGCTTACATTTTAGTTGATAAAAAAATAAAAATAAAAATACAATTTTAATAGAGTTTTAAATTATCCTGTGTACAGATAAACAAATTTTTTCTTGATACTGGACATTCTTTTTATGAAAAAATATGATTAGCCTGTATGTGTTTGAATTAATGAAATTTATATGAATAATATACATTTTCTTATTGAGATTTCTGTACTTGTCATTTGTTCCAAAATACTTTTTAAGAATTTGTGATATTGTGTTTGGCCTGCATAAAGTATGGTGAATATAGAGTTTTTAAGGCCCAATACACGTGTCCCAGATAATACAGTGCCCCCGGAGGCCATCAGCAGTGCTGCGTCTCACGGGTATATCTGGGGCAATAGCCAATAATGCACTGTATGGGTCAAAATTATCCATTTTTCTTTTATGACAAAAATCATTAAGATATTAAGATCATGTTCCATTAGTAAAGTTCCTACCGTAAATATATCATAAATGTATTATTAGTAGTAATATACATTGCTAAGGACTTCATTTGGACAACTTTAAAGGAGATTTTCTCAATATTTCGATTTTTTTGCACCCTCAGATTCCAGATTTTCAAATAGTTGTATCTCAGGCAAATATTGTCCTAACAAACCACACATCAAGTTTTGTGGTCCAGGGTCGCATATTCAGGCAGAGTTTTATTTTTTTTATTTTTTTGACACAAAAACACTAATAGTCTCCTGTCTATCATGTCATTATTTCTTCTCTCAAATGAGTCGCTATGGTACTTTTAGTTCAACACGTATGTAACTTATGTCACAAATTGACGCTTGGTCAGGACCCCTATACGTAATTTTTTTAACGCACAGGGTACCCCATCGATTTCAATGAGAAACCTTTGGTGTTATACACAGACGCGTTGGGCATGGGAATGCTATCGATCGTCATGATAAAATTATGTATTGGGTATTGATTTTGCCATAATGACATGTTGGCTTGTGATTCTAAATGTAATCAGCCAGGATAATTTCATTTACATTTATTGTATTTTGCTATTGAGACACGTTTGAACACATAACCCCATCCCTACACCTACAAAAGTGCTGCCGAAGAAACGCGTTACGTCAGCTTTGATCGTGAAATTTCATTAGCTCTCGTGTGTCTCGTGACCGATTGCATCATGCTGTGTGTGTATCTTTTGAATGAGATATGACTGAGTGTGTGTGTGTGTGTGTGTGTGTGTGCGTTCACGGAGCAGCGGGATTTTAAGATCAACTCTGTTCTTCACATAAAGATATCATATGACTTCAGAAGACTTGGTATGCAATAAGTTAATTCTTTTATAGTGTTTTTGGTCAGTTTTTGCAGTAAATACCTGTGACTGTGCTTTTATTTGCCTGTTGTGTGTTTTATATTGTTGAGAAGTGTGTAGGTTTAGGGTAGGGGTGGGGTTAGTTGCTCCAAAATATAAAAGTAGCCTATAAATATTCATAAAATCATGTCTGCTTTTACAAATGCAAAGAATTAAATGTGTCTTGATCTGACGCATTGGGCAAACGACTGAAATCAATGGAGTACCTGTGCGTTAAAGCGGTTCTGACCAAGGATCAATATGTGAAGAGTTGGGAGTGAGAACGTGCTGTTTAGCTAGCAGAGGCTGATACCACAGTGTAACACCAAATTTATTTCAGTTCACATAACTTAAGGGCCTGTTCACACCTGGACACTTCATGCGTTTTCTCTGAAATATATACACTTCGACTACATAGGCTACATTTGTCTCTGTGCTATAGGGTACAAACAGGGCTAAAGGCCCCATGGGGTAAAAGGCTCCTTTGATTTGATTTTCCTCTAAACCACTAAATAGCACAACTTGCCTCAGCCCTTTCCAAAACATCCGCTTTTCAAGATGCACGTGGAGATTTGTCCGATCTTTGACGCGATCACGAGCAGCAGCGGAAAGTAGACTCTGCGCTCATTTTATCTAATATTTAATGTTTTTAAAAATGTTGTAGATCTAAATAAGAATCGCTAAAATACAACCCCAAATCAGAAAAAGTATTTGTATCAATACTGTGTGCCTTTTGCCCCATGATGATGTGTCTTTTACCCATGTGTGGGGTAAAAAGCCCCCCTAGACACCCCATACATTTTAAAGATTTTTAAATAAAATAAATCACTTTTATGATTTATTTTCACACAAATTCTATTGCTCCATAAATCTTCAATACAAACATATTTTTCTGTATATCACACATTATAGGAGTAATGAAAAGCACATTTATCTTAAGGTGTGCCTTTAGCCCCGTTGTAGCCTATGCAAAATGAATGGCATCACATCAATGAAAGAAAACAGTTTTATTTATCATCAGCTAATTTCAAGACAAAAGACTGCATTAGGAGAGAGAGTGGCATCAATCTGGATATAACATAACATATGACAAAGAGTTCACACATTTATTTTTGTAACATTGTAGGAGGAGTACAATTTTAGTTTTGGCATCTATGATTAGCTTCCACAGTACAAGTGTAATCTTGAAATGTATGTGTTTTAAGTTTGAGGCTATAGGCAAATCAGAGCCACTTCCTCGAGTGCTACAACAGACGGATGTGATAAAACATCAGGACAGTGAACATGCCATGCTGTTTATATGCAATCAGTTCCTTTAAGTATTTTGTCTCATGTCATATTCCTCCCTGGGAGGAGAAGCGTGTGCATAGAGACTAAACGTACAACATCCTGTTCACTGTTTGCTTGTCGATGCCATTTGAATCAGACAGGGTGTTTTGGCTTGACCTTGGGTGTTCTTATTCTCCACATCAACTGTGAATGCTCATTTCTCTCCTTCCCGCCAGAGGCTGCTTATTATTAACACCTCAAAGCAAGGGTTGCCAAGCTTGCCACATCTATTTGATGTATGGAAGAGAAAGAGAGAGAGAGAACTGCGAGGCAATTTGATTTAAACAGTCTTTTACTTTGACCAGACACAAAAAAAGGGCTTATGTTCTTGAAAAGGGCCGACAAAGCCCATAGTATTGTGGGATAATAACGGGGATCAAGTCTGAAGATGTGAAGCACTGCAAAGTCATGCAATGAAATTAATCATGCTAGATAAAATCTTAATTATAATTGCAGTGAAATGCGCTAAATCAAGGGTTTTAATGTTATAATGTAAATAGATTCCGGGGCTTGTGGCTCCATGGTATGATTATTAGATATATTGCCAAAAGTTTTGGGACACCTGCCTTCACATGCACATGAACTTTAATGCCGTCCCATTCCTAATCCGTAGGGTTTAATATAGAGTTGGCCCACCCTTTGCAGCTCTAACAGCTTCAACTCTTCTGGGAAGGCTTTCCACAAGGTTTAGGAGTGTGTTTATGGGGATTTTTGCCCATTCTTCTAGAAGCTCATTTGTGAGGTCAGGCACTGATGTTGGACGAGAAGGCCTGGCTTGCAGTCTCCGCTCTAATTCATCCCAAAGGTGTTCTATCGGGATGAGGTCAGGACTCTGTGCAGGCCAGTCAAGTTCCTCCACACCAAACTCGCTCATCCATGTCTTTATGGAGCGACGCTTTGTGCACTGGAGCGCAGTCATGTTGGGACAGGAAGGGGCCGTCCCCAAACTGATCCCACAAAGTTGGGAGCATGAAATTGTCCAAAATGTCTTGGTGAAGCATTAAGAGTTCCTTTCACTGGAACTAAGGGGCCAAGCCCAACCCCTGAAAAACAACCCCACCCCATAATCCCCCCTCCACCAAACTTTACACTTGGCACAATGCAGTCAGGCAAGTCCTGCTCTCTGGCAACCGCCAAACCCAGACTCGTCCATGGGATGGTCAGACAGAGAAGCGTGATTGGTCACTCAGAGAACACGTCTCACTGCTCTAGAGTCCAGTGGTGGCGTGCTTTACCCCACTGCATCCCACGCTTTGCATTGCTCTTGGTGATGTAAGGCTTGGATGAGCTGCTCGGCCATGGAAACCCATTCCATGAAGCTCTCTCCGCACTGTTCTTGAGCTCATCTGAAGGCCACAGGAGTTTGGAGGTCTGGAGCGATTGACTCTGCAGAAAGTTGGTGACTTCAGCGCACTGTGACCCTTCAAGGATTTGGAAGGGGTGTCCCAATACTTTTGTCAATATAGTGTGTGTTACCCTGGAGCACAAAACCTGTGGTGCGTCTCACGGGTATATTTGTCAACAATACATAGTATAGATTAAAATGATCTATTTTTCTTTTATTCCAAAAATTATTAGGATATTAAGTAAAGATTGTTCCATAAAGATATTTAGTACATTTCTTTATATGTATCATTTATTATTAGTAGTAATATGCATTGCATTTGGACAACTATAAAGGTGATTTTCTCAATATTTACATATCAAATCAAATCGATCTCATCTGGTATTTGCCAGAAAAAGAGTTCTGATTGGACCTTTCATCATCACGCAAATATTTTTGGTTAGTTTCAGCTATATTGATGAATAATGAGATTTATCAGGCAGAACCATTAATAAAACTGTATAACTGGGTAACAAAAGCTTTGGTGGAAATGTGTACGGGTTTCAGTCCTTTTTAATTATATTCCAGAAAAAAGAATCTTTGCTCTAAACATGGAACAGTAATTGTTGGAGTGGAAATCCAATTATTTTGCCGATGTTCAATTTTAATATATTATGGTCAATTACCAAACTAATTAGAAAGCTAATCAGAACACGCATTCTACACGTTCCAACTGCTTTTATCATTCTGACTGAATTTCAATTTAAGAGCCACGTTCATTTCTGCTCAGATTTTTAAATATTGAGATATTAAATCTTGCAGCTGAAATTGTAGCTGTGTGAATTTGATGTAATTGCATTCAGTCCAGAATCCATATTAACTCTGTTAGTACAATATTCATAATCCAATGAAATATGATAGTTGGTAATAAGTTCATATTCTAGCATTAAAAAGTTTCAATACTTTGGCAATTATAATAGGTATTTGTATTTGTACAAAACATATTTGAAATAAATGCTGTTCTTTTGAACTCTCTATTCATCAAAGACTTCTTAAAAACTGCATCACTGTTTCAACAAAAACAGCACACCTGTATTCAGCACTGATAATAATAAATGTTTCTTGAGCAGCAAATCTGCATTTTAAAATAATTTCTGAAGGATCATGGAGCAATGGCTGCTGAAAATTCAGATTTGCCATCACATTAATGAATACAATTTTAAAATAGCGAACATTATGTTAAATTGTAATATTTCACAATATTGCTGTTTTGTATTTTTGATCAAATACATGCAGCCCTGGTGAGCCAACACGTCATGAAATGCGTATGTATGCATATTTATTGTGTGATTTATACGCCAAAATAAATGTTAACGTGCATATGAAATGCATTGGGTTTGGTGGTGTGGGGTACGTGCATATAACACGTTATAAAGTGTGTATCATATGCACACGGCAACTGCGTGACATATGCAAGTAAAAACTCGTTTTAGCGATTAACACCATTCGTGCTATAGACACATTTTCATGAGATCAGGCTTTGTGAGCATAAGTGAATAAGAGAAAGCATAGAAAAAATCTCACCAACCCCAAACTTTTGAACAGTATTCACAGTTTGTTCAATGCAAATATACAAAATGTTTTAAATTTAGCTTGTTTACAAAAAGAGAAGTTTGCATGCACCAATGTTTCAGGACAAACACTGAGAGTGTTCTCTGATGTCAAATATTTGTATACAGTAATCTAGCCTTAACAAAGCAAGTTAAGAGAATCATAAACATAGAGAAACCTAATCTATGAATCTTCTGTAATATCAGAAACGGCTTGACTTTCAACTTTCAATGCAATGCTAGTTCTAAACATGACATTACAGTTGGGTTCAAGCTTCTTCTGCAATGCTTACACCTCTACCTGCAGACTCTCAAGTGCTTGACACGAAGGCTGATCAATAACATCAATGTCACTCCATTAAAAATTTAAAAAGTACTAAGCTGGGACATCTTAATCATATTCACTGATTCCTGTCTGTAATCTAGCATGGCCAGGTTTCTTCGTTTTTGAAGCAGTGAATGAGAGATTGTAGGAGAAACTGTGGATCGTTAGCAGACTTAAGACAATTTATTTCTATTTAAATTGTGAAAAAAAAGAAATGATTTGCATTTGCATTAACCTTGAATGAACATGTGCAGTAATGCATGCAGATATCAGTATGACACAGTCTTGTTTTTATTACTCTCTCAAACCTGTTTTGATGTTTTTACAGTTTTCCCCCCTTTCGTGTCTTTTTGCTGCTGATTTTGTTCATTTTTGTTCATAAAAGCAGTTGCCAAATGAATAATGTGAATGTTTGTAAAACCTGCCCAATGACTGTAGATGCAATTGTTGTGAAGAAGCTGTAATAGCCAAACTGGTACTTTTACAGAAATGCTTATTAATGTGCACTGCTCCTATACATCTAATTTGAATACATTAAAGTAAAAAGTAAAGGTTTGACTTGCCATCTTTGAGAAAGTGCACTTTATTCGTTAGGTTATCATTCAGAAACCAGGAAAGATCAGTAATTCTCAACATGGAATTTTTCACAAAAATGTGATATTCCACAATTGCACATTCATGTTTATAAATATATATATATATATATATATATATATATATATATATATATATATATATATATATATATATATAGTTTTAAAATTGTGTTCCTGCAATTTATTAATCTGTTCCATTTTTTCCTGACTCTAAACTCTTGTGGAGCACATGTGAAATCCTAGTCTAATAAAGTAACTCTCTCTCTCTCTGAAGATAGAGCAGTATAATTGATTAGTGTACTCAGGCATATTTCTGTCCCATTTATGATTCTGTCATTGAGCTGAAATCACTGCAGGCTTAAAGAGGTCCAGCTAACAGCACTGTGGTGCTCTCCGGGTGCTGCCACATTCTTTTGAAGAAAATGAAAAACTAATGTAGATGAGCATGAAAGAGAGAAGGAGAGTGATTTCCATGACCTTCCATGATACATTTTTGATGGTGACTAGGGAGGAATGGAGTGCATCAGGAATAATTCTGATGTGATGTGTTAATGTAATATACTCAAATTCCCAGGCATATCTGTCTTGCTTCTGTCTTAAATGTCTTTAGCAATCTGCAGGAGGAAATTGAAGACTAGGGGCAGATTTACTAAACAGGGCAAATTAGCGTGAGAGCGCAATTCCAAAACAGCGCCGACAGGAGTGGACAGTTCTGCGCGTGATCTACCTTACGACGTGCAAATTAGCCGGACCATTTCCCTAATGACAACACAATCCAAGAGCAGCGCAAATTAGCCTCTGGTTTAAGACATACTTTTCTGGGCGGTAAATAATGGTGCAAACACCAGTTAATTGACGAGTGCAAACCTCAGTAAATCTCATTTATTTAAATACTCTCCTCCCCTAAATTTTGCATCTGAAAGGGAAACTCTTACAAATGTATATGCAATAAGATCATCTGCACAAATAACCCTGTCCACGCCTTTTCAACACTAATTTATCACTGCGCGTCTTTAGTAAATCCTCACAGTAATTTTTTAATGCCAAAAGAAGGTTTGAGTTGGCTGTTCATAAATCTAGCCCCAGAGGTGTTTTCGAATACACTAAGTGATAGAAAATGCATCCACTATTCCCACTATATCGCTTTGCATGCACACTTTTCTTCTTCCTAAATATTGATTCAGACCTGCTTATATGTGACTGTCTAATGAGACACATTCTGACTTCTGTAGAGTTCGGTTTATTGATATGTCGACTCATCTCTTGATTGTTATAAAAATCCAGAGAGCACTTTCAATAGCTTTAGAGAGAGACATTCTGTCATTTATTCACCCTCATGTTGTTTCAAACCCATGACTTTCTTTCTTCTGTGGAACACAAAAGGAAAGGTTTTGAAGAATATTCAAGCCACTCTCTGTGTTTGAGTAAAAGTAAATGGAGACAGCGGGTGTCAAAATAATGAAAAACACTCAAACTTTGCAGACCTAAGCACTACCTATAAACTGCCTTCCAAATCATCTAAAGTCAATAACTCTGTGAAGATTAGACTGCAATGCAATATTTGCTGAAAAACTTGCCTGACATCTGCACTTACATAAAAAAATAAGTACAATGTACTTACTGTGTTCATATTGTGTTGCAAAACACCTTTGCTGATATTGAGGTGGGACAGGTGTGATGGGTAAGTTTAAGGGTAGGGTTAGGTGTAAGGGAAATGTCAACTGTGTAATTACAAATGTAACTACAGAAATTAATTACAGATGTAAATACATGCAGGTATTTTTTTAAATGTAAGTACAATGTAAAAACATGTATGTACACAATAAGTGCAATGTATCAAATTATTAATTAAAATGTTAGTACATAGTAGTTAAGGACACCTACTATAAAGTGGGTCCGATTTTCTTTTGAAGAACCTGTAATGAAACTTCAAGAACTTTTATAATGTCCAAACAAGACCAACAGCATGGCAAATTATGTATCACTTTATTACTTTATAACTCTGTAAACAAAGAGTCATATCAATCACAAGTTCAGTATGGAGTACCGCAAGGCTCAGTGCTAGGACCGTTGCTTTTCACCCTGTACATGCTAAACTTGGGAGATATCATTGGAAAACATGCCATACATTTTTACTGTTACGCTGCTGATACTCAGCTCTGTATTTCTTTGCTGCATGACGAAAAATACCAATTCACAAAACTAACAGAATGCATAGTCTATATACAAAATATAATGACTAGTTATTTTTTTTAAATTACTAAATTCTGAAAAAAAAACAAAAAAAAAAACAGAGGTTTTAATGTCATATACTCTATTTTAGAATAATGTTTAACACTTGATGTCTGAAACTTGGGTGTGCTCTTTGATAGCAATATTTCATTTGAAAGCCACATTTCTAGCATTTGTAAAACCTCATTTTTCCACCTTAAAAATATGTATACAGGTATGTATCCTTCCCAAAAAATTTGCATGATGTGATAAAAGTTCATTATTTTCCATAATGTAATGATGAAAATTTAACTTTCATATATTTTAGATTCATTGCACACCAACTGAAATATTTCAGGTCTTTTATTGTTTTAATACTGATGATTTTGGCACACAGCTCATGAAAACGTCTCAGGTTACGTATGCGGGTGACATCATTGACCAGGAAACTATAAAGCACCTCTGAACCAAACGATGTCAGCTTCTGTTGTCTTCAGCAAGGTGCTCTGTGTGAAACTGTCTTTGTCTATTTATTGTTGTAAGAAAAAAGAAAAGAAGAATGAGCATACGAAATACATATAGACATGAGATATAATGGCGAGCAGACAGCATTTTTGATCGTGTGTTCCTCCCTACCCTCGCTTCATTACGAGTGGGGATACACGCGATTAATGTGTTGTTTGTTTGGAGTGGAGAATGCTGCACGGTCAGCTCGAGTAAAACGGAGCTGACAGTGTTCATTCATAAAATTCCCGACGTGTAACTTGCACTATCGAGAGTCTCTGCTCCTGTTGGCTTTCTTCTCGAGGTGAGAAAGTCAACAAAGGTCCTTGGCTCGGATCTCGCGTTTGCCAAGGCAGCGTGTAGATCACGGGTCTGCAATATAGATTCTGACTCGATCTCGGGTCTCGCGTTTGCTCAATTGGCCTGCCAACTCTCCTGACCTGAACCCCATAGAGAATCTGTGGGATATTGTGAAGAGAAAGTTGAGAGACACAAGACCCAACACTCTAGATGAGCTTAAGGCCGCTATCGAAGCATCCTGGGCCTCCATAACACCTCAGCAGTGCCACAGGCTGATCGCCTCCATGCCACGCCGCACTGAAGCAGTCATTTCTGCAAAAGGATTCCCCACCAAGTATTGAGTGCATAACTGAACATCATTATTTGAAGGTTGACTTTTTTTGTATTAAAAACACTTTTCTTTTATTGGTCGGATAAAATATGCTAATTTTTTGAGATATATGCTAATTTTGGGTTTTCATGAGCTTTATGCCAAAATCATTAGTATTAAAACAATAAAAGACCTGAAATATTTCCGTTGGTGTGCAATGAATCTAAAATGTATAAAGTTTAATTTTTATCATTACATTATGGAAAATAATGAACTTGAATTACAATATGCTAATTTTCTGAGAAGGACCTGTATTACAACATATGCAATGTCAGATAAAGAGATGTAAATTCATCCGTTCGTAAACTCAAGGCTAGATTATTGTAATGCTCTACTGGGTGGTTGCCCTGCACGCTTAATAAAGAAACTCCAGCTAGAGTTCTCACTAGAACCAGGAAGTATGACCATATTAGCCCAGTTCAGTCAACACTGCATTGGCTCCCTATTAAACATCGGGGATGTTGTGATTGTCTAGGTGCAGGTCCAGACCGGATTTGGCTGACTACGGTAACCTTTGGATAAGGATGAAACAGATTTTTACATCTTACAATGTAACAAGTACATTGGGTGTTTTGGAAAATGTTTTCAGTTCCGGTTGACCTAATTTATGCAACCTAATCCTTTAACGGATTTGAATGATTTTTGAATTCTCCCAGGACGACCGTCAAATTATCTTCGTTTTTCAAGACAAACTATGACCAAAATGAGCACTAGAGATTTTCTTTGTAGCCACAATTTCAATCCCGTGTGTAATGCAGCTCAACCTCACTGAACGCCATTGATTGATGATATTAAACTCCGGACGAGTTTTCTTGCGTTTGTCCATTTTTAGCGCGCCTTGACTATCGTACAGTCTGACATTAATGACCACTGAGATCTTACAGTGTGACATGGCTTACAGCGGGGATCATGTTCATACAGTCTGACAAGGAACAATTGTAAAGCACTATTATAAATCGCACAGTGTGCACCCGGCTTTACAAAGCTCTAAAATGGTTTGGCTCCTCAGTACTTGAGCAAGCTGCTATTGCATTATAGTCCTTCACATGTATTGTGGTCTCAAAATTCTGGCCAGTTGATAATACTGCAGACACAAATCTAGATTTAGATTTAATCTCTTTAACCTAACATACACGTATCACATTTCTATCATTCGAATCCGTTAAAGGATTATTAGGTTGCATAAATTAGGTCAACCGAAACTGGGAACACTTCCCATAACACCCAATGTTCTTGTTTCATCCCTATCCCAAGGTTACCGGAGCCAGCCGGATCCGGTCTGGACCTGCACCTAGACGATCACAACAGCCCTGATTGTCAATGGAGACCATGTCTACTAGAGGAGCCCAAGAGACAGATCCCCTGTGAAGACCTCGTTGACACGACAGCCATCGGCGCAAATTCTCAGTTAAGACTATATGAGAACCAGAACCAGTCCTGTGCGCAGACACTATGGCCAGCTTTGATGACTCCCCAGGATATGCCGGAGTGATGTATCCAAATCTTCAAGCAGAAGGAACTGAATGAAATATTCTACAATATTCTACAATGATCTGACTTGATGCAGCCTGGAATCACCCTAACCCTAACCAGACCATATTGGTTCGTCTGGCCAGAGCAAAACTGGTCATCCGAATGAGCCTGATTTCTCCCAAGCTTATTTTCTCCATTTCTGTCATAAATCAGACATTTTGATTTAAGGTCATTTTTTCTTTAAAGTGATACATGTATGGGTTAAAGTGTCCCGGAACGGTCCGGAAATGCATTCCGGCACCTCAGATAAATTAATAAATGAATAGATCCAGCAGTCGCAGCGCCAGAGCAGCTGGACCGTCTCATGCACAGCACTGACAAACTCGTTCACCCCTTTATTAAAGTGATAACGAGTGCCAGGCAGTCGTTTTACATCGACTGTGTACAGTAAAGGCTCTGTGGTGAAACTATCTGAACCAGACCTCTAGCTCTGACCATGTAAACAGAAGCGTTGAGGTAACTATAGCCAGCCGACACGACTGTAATCATGGCCGTACCCAGCTATGAGGTCACCCTGGTCCAGACTTCTGTATTTTTCAGAGGTGTATTAATCAGATTAGGCATAAGATAATGAATGTGTGTGTACATATTGTGAAATAATTGATTTAATGTATTTACATAGCATTCATAGCCTTCAGTGAATATGCTTGTCTAAGAAAATGCTTAATAAAATACAGGCTAACTATCAGTTGACCCTATGTTTACATTCTTCACCGACACAGACGAAAATGAAAAGACTATCAGTCAGAGCTCAGCTTTAGGATGGAAAGAGACAGGGCAAGAGAAGGAGACTGAGAGAAAAAAGAAAGAGTGATGTAAATGAGACAGTGATGAAATGAGGAGAGAGCAGGTGTGACAGATAATCTACTGCCCACTAACATGGTTTTAAAAACGATTTACTATTCTTTTTTTTAGCCTTCAAACATCTTAAAATGCACTTGTATAGATCAGAGAAATCAAAATTTTCCTGGGGGACCATGAGCCCCAAAAAACAAGGTTGTGTTCCATATTGTGGTGCTCATCAGTTTTAAAATAGTATCATCATCATATCAGTAGATATAGATGGACCAAAATAAAACCATTAAAATATCAAATAAATAAGTATTGTGATCCTTGGTGCCACAGTGACGCTCTTATCCCACAAAGTCATACCACGATACTCAATATGTTGCCCACGGGGAGTCATTTTCCCTGTTGCACCTACACACAATTTGAGGGTTCCCCCACCTGCCAAATCCTACTTTACCACTGGATACATGCACAGATTCATTATTTTCAATAACATCAATAGCATGCATTTAGACATTTAAAACGTGATTTTTTTATTTATTTTATATTTACTTTAAAAGTGGACATTCCTTCAAAATAATAATGAAAGTCATCACACGATGCTGTGAAGAACCATTGTTGACTCTTTATTTTAAAACATACTCAGAAGAATAGGTGTTTGTTGAAAGCTCAGACCAAGAACTGGGTTTGCTTGAGAGACACATCTTTCCTTTGTTTAGTGACCAAAAGATCAAAAGAAGAACAAAACAGGTTAGCTGGCATGACTCCATCTGGAAATGTGTTTGTTATGAATGAGTTCCTTTGTCCCCTCTCAGTGAATTCTCTGTTCTGTTGCCATTTCTGATGTACTCATTCAAATGCAAATGTGGTGTAGGTGCTGAAGAGCTGGTAATTTAAGCGAGTAGCACAGCTGCATGAGTGGAATTTTGTTTGGGCTGTTGTGTTGAGTGTGGATGGGTGGGGGCGGCAGGTAACGGGATGTCATCCAATGCCTCAGTTGCTGAAAACTTCTGTCTGCTGCCTTGTCATAACTCCCCAGGTTAATCAATAATTCACAGATTGACTTGTTCTGTGGCTGCCTGGTTTTCTCTTCTTCTGCTGCAGGGGCCCCCGTTCTCAGCTCCGCCAAATCAGTCATGGTGTATTCATTTAGTTTTTTCCAATTTCTAAATAAGAGGAAAACCCTGTATTGTATTATTCATGAGATATGAATTATGTTTGTACCTCTCTGCATACAGCTTGAATAATAGCCCATCTAAAGTTAGGGATAATAACTACCATTGAAGGCATGAAGACGTGGTTTAGGCTGCTTTAGGGCAATCTATTGAACACATCAACTTCCAGTCAGCCCCAAAGAGAAGAGCCTTATTTTATTACTACCTAACTATTGGCCTGACAATTTTCCGAAAAGAAAAGAAGATTAAAAGTTTCTTATTGCAGTGATTTCCCATATAGAGGATGCTCATGATATTTAATTAAATTCTTAAACATAAAATCACCCCCTTTAGCTTTAGGACCAAGATCTAATGGAGACCCAACACATTATTGAAAGCAATAACTTTGCTGTTCAGTAAGTGAGTCACATCTTGATTCCTTAACGGCCAAAACCAATTAATTCTGTAAACAATATCTCAGACGGATTCAAACTGGCACTCTTGAGTTTGTGAGCGGTTGGAATGATTCATTAAAGGACCTGTCTCATTTACTTGTGAATTGGACTAAACTGTTTGTGTTTTATGTGTGACATCTCAATAGGAAGACATGTTTTCATGCCGGTATTTTGCAATTAGTTTTCTTTTTTTGCATTTCGCTGAACAAAAGTGCATCAAGTGAATTTGCGGTTAAAT
The DNA here is from genome assembly GCA_023029165.1 of Gobiocypris rarus. NCBI lineage: Eukaryota > Metazoa > Chordata > Actinopteri > Cypriniformes > Gobionidae > Gobiocypris > Gobiocypris rarus. The sequence continues at coordinate 34,455,092 of CM040915.1, read as the reverse complement.
ATTGTAGCAAAGGTGTAGTCACATTTACTCTTCTCTGCAAAATGTTGCAGATGAAATACAGTCATTTCAACACAATAGACCTTTATCACATTCAGCAGAACTGAATATGTGTCGAAGCAGTGTGTCGATTTTTCCAGTTATGTATATTTTCAATGTGCTATTAACACAAACTAGTTGAACAAACGCCTCTTAAAATTAGCATCCGGAGGATGATTTCAAAATCCAGACACTTTCAGTGACAGGAGAAGAGAGAAACTGAAATTTTATGGTATTTGTAGTACAACTGGTGATACAAATAGTAATAAATCCACAACCCCCCCCAAAACAAACAAACAAACAAACAAACAAACAATCAAACATGGTTACTACATTTTTGCTGTAATAAAACTTTTAGAAAGGCTGTAAAAATCACACACAGTTTCTGTCAATCTCATATCAATCTTGAGTTCCTATAGAGTAGTATTGCATCCTTCATATCTCCCAAGAGTCTTTAGTTTTATCATATTTATAAAAGATACGCTGTACAGAGTCTTTCCAAATAAAACAGAGCCGCTGGAGGTGTATCGTGTGGCGGAGCTAAAGAGTCACGAGCGTGCACAGCTATTGTGCTGAGAGCGTCTGAAAGCTGTGACATCCTTAAAACACGTGGACAAAATGTTGTCCTAAATAAACGATGGCTATCAATCAGATTCAGATTCCATACATATACGATCCAGAGACTGAAATTGACCAGGAGTTGCAGCAACGACGACTACAGCAGGACGTCTCTCTGTGATGTGTTCTGTAACGTGCCGATAGCCAACAACACACAGACATTTGAAGCAGTTTTACTCATCGCATGTGGTTCCAACGCACAACCGTGAACCTTTGTCATTGGGACCGCTCCATCTTTAAGCATTAGACGATCTGCAAATCCAGAGTTGAACTGGGCCTTGTTTATAAAACAATCGTTGCTGAAATGCAGGGAACAAACAAAAACCCCTGCGCAACTCTGTTGCTGCTCCGGAAAAACAAACTCCATTCACTCCAATGCTGGGTTCTTTGGGAAGCTGAACAGGGTTGTCTTGCCCGGACAACCAAAAACACACTTTGGTGACATTGTTGATTTGGTGAAGTCCTGTAACCTGTGGGGTAAAGCCGCCGACTTTCCTAAAGTAGAGCAAAGCATGTTGATGGGCGTGCTTTTGCCCTCTCGCTCTGATCAACGTGTGCGCGAGAAGTACGGACTGTACAAGGAAATTCAGCCCTCACGCAGGCCCATACTCGAAAAAACGTTCTGAAACCGGAAGGAATATTTTTGGCACAGAAATACTCCATCAACTTATTTTTTGAAACTTTGACAATGTTTAGCATGGGGATCCAAGTCTTTGACAGTGTAAAAAACTCAGAATGCATGAAATAGCATTACACCACCCTTAAAAAATGTAAATTCAATAGGTATGAAATATGATAAAACAACACGATCTCATGACAATGCGTATAAATAGTACGAGTGTGCAATCTCGTAGAATGTATACGGCAAAACTCATTTTGGCGTGCATATGATACGCACTTTATGGCGTGTATATGACACGCTTTTGGGTATGGTGAGGGTGGGGTGTGGGGTTCGTACATATAATACGCCATAAAGTGCGTATCATATGCACGCCAAAAACGGCGTACCATATGCACGCCAAAATGAGTTTTGCCGTATACATTCTACGAGATTGCACACTCGTACTATTTATACGCATTTTCGTGAGATCGGGCTCGATAAAAACACTGTTAATGAGACTCTGGCAGGTTAGTTGGGAAATACATTTCTGCACATTCGGAAGGGAACATTTCAGCAGGTTGAAGATCCATTTGAAAATGCATAGGTCTACTACACACAAACATACTCCCGCAGATTTATTTAAAAGAAGGACCTTCACCCCGCCATATCAGTCTCATCCATGCTTTCCTAAATTACTTTAATGTCAGGAAATGGTAAGTGTCATTGTTTAGAATTAGAGGAACACTGAAGGAACACCGGCGAGAGGATTTCGATTGCGTTGCGATGGGACTGGAAGAAGCGTTACACTGCTCTCTTACTAGAAATAGGAAGTGTGATAAAGATCTATCTCACAGCAATTTGTACTTACCAAACTAGTATGCTTTGTATGATTTGTCTAGACTCCAGTGAGGGGTAGGTTTAGGGGCATCCTTCCTGATGACGCTTTTTGAAAAATTGTAGCACCCTCTTAAAATACTTTGAATTGCTGTGAGATCAGGTTGATCATTTCAATAAGAATCTGCACAATTTCACAACACAGATATTGCACTGGGTTCTTCATGTGCCTTGGATATTTCGAAGGAGGGCATAAAATCGCGTCCCCCACATTTCTCCACAGGTTTAGCAAGCACGCAAATTTATTTATACAGCACATTTTCAAACAACAGACGTTGCCCCAAAGTGCTTTACAAAAATGAAGACATTAAAACCAACATTTAATATTGCATACAACAACGCAAACACGACTTATTCAAATGCTGAGCTGACCTCACATGGAATGGGAGACTATTCCAGAGTTTCGGACCTACCACGGGAAAAAACACAATCTTCACGTAAATTCTTAGTGTTGACTTGTGTGTGAGCGGTGCTGCATTTCCACACTATTGACAATAGACAAAGGACGTCTTTATTCATTTAGACTGTTTTTATGATGTTTTATAAGTGTTTTCCCTTTATACGTCTCTGTGTTTTCTAACAAGGGTTGTTGTTGGTTTTTTGCTACCTAAAAGATAGACAAGTTGGAGTAGACTAAATATATGTGTGAGGAGGTAACCATAGCAACAGCTCCTTGATTTGCTGTCTGTATCAGATACCTTGTCAAAGCTTACTGTCATTTTTGCACAGCATTATAGATTTACATCAGAAAAACATTCATATTTTTAAAAAGCTGAGCCTCTTACAAATCATTAATTCACATGCGGTCTATCGTATAGAATCCTATTCATTATCTGGAGTCTAAAGTGTACTAAAGGGTTCTTCGGAAAAAGAAGAAATGCAGTGCTGGACCGTAATACACACACGCGGAGTCCAAATAATAGAACTTATGGAGCCTAGTGTTGTGATCCCAGTAATAGGCTTACATCAAAGAGAAGAATGCTTACTACAGGAGGCAGGGGAGGGAGGAAATGGCGGCTAGGTATCGGTCTCCTCACACTTCTGCCCTTTTCATCCTTTTAACCGCCATCATTTCTCCACATGGGACTTGTCAATTTCCTTCAAGAATTATAATTGCTTTCCTTGCCGTTGCACTGCGGCCTCATGCTATGTTATCATGGGCCGGCGCTGTAACGATGAGCGAGATTACTTTATTGATCTCCACGTCTTTGACAATTTTACCCCTCAGAATGCACAGTGCAGACTTCATGAGCCCTGGTTACCTTCCCATATCAGTTTTACTGAGCGCTGCTCTTTTGTATTCAGACCGAGAACTGAAAAAATCCTTCATGCAACCTTTAGAGCACTTCCATAACTTATGGAAAAGTTTATTATGCTGAAGATTACCCTTGGAATTGCATAACAGCAAAACACTTTACAGCAAAGTATTGTGCATCTGAAATACTAATATCACTTTATAATGTTGATTTCATAACACTGTCTCTGAAAGATGTAGAATTCATGACTAAACATCTGCGCTGATATTTTTTATGCAATTTCTCAGCTAATCTCCGAGCTTCAACAGATTGTGTACTTGTCAATCATGTATGCATTATTTTCTTTTGCTTGTTAGGCGTCCTCTAAAGCCAAGTGTTTATAGATTAACTGTCACACATTTCTTATGTAATTCTCAGGCTGCTGCGTCGCTGTCGGCTTATGTTTCCTCACAAATTGGAGTTTTACAAGAATCAACATTTTAAAACTAAAGATGGTAGCACTTATTATTTCACATAGCTGACCACACTCAATATGTAGATGTCATATCGATATTTGGAATAATTTGATTTTTTTTTTTTACAGCAAAAGATCTGGAATAAATGAGTTTATTTTCTGACTTGAGATGGTAAACTGAGTAAACAGTTTCTGTACTACAAAAATCAGCCATAGAAAAGATTGGCTAGTGGATGTGTTATCCTCCCTTTTTTACATTCTCCTGAGCTCTGTTACCTCGACAACCAGGTCTCTGTAAAGCTTTGAGAGATTGCAGCATGATCCAATTAAGGTACATGTCCTCACACGCTGCACTGCAAACCATCTCTTGGGTCAATGATAATTACCCTGGGGGCTCTGCAACTCCAATAACCTTTTTCAGTCTTTACCAGGCAGACAGCATCTTCCCCTTAGTAACTTCCTGTCAGCGTGTGCCCCTGGGTTCAGGGTGTTCACCAGTGCAAGGCATTCTACTGGAAATGTTTATTGATGGAAACCCTGATGCACAGCAGAGACTGGGATTTAGATCAATATGTTTATTTTTTTTTTTACTGTACTTGCTGTCTCACTACTGTTATGCATTGAGTGTTTCTTTTTGTAAAAGCACTTAAAAGAGAGAGCCTAGTTCACCCAAAAATGAAAATTAGCCCATGATTTACTCTCCCTCAAGTCATCCTAGGTGTGTATGACTTTCTTCTTTCAGACGAATACAATCAGAGTTTTATAAAAACATGTCCTGGCTCTTCAAAGCTTTATAATGGCAGTGAATGGCAGCCAAAATTTGTAAGCCCACAAAAGTGCATCCGTCCATCATAAAAGTGCATCTATCCATTATGAAAGTGCATCTAATCATCATCATAAGTGCATCTATCCATCATAAAAGTGCATCCATCCATCATAAAAGTGAATCTATCATCATAAAAGTGCATTCATCCATCATAAAAGTGCATCTATCATCATAAAAGTGCATCTATCCATCATAAAAGTGAATCTATCATAAGTGCATCTATCCATCATAAAAGTGCATCCATCCATCATAAAAGTGCATCTATCATCATAAAAGTGCATCCATCCATCATAAAAGTGAATCTATCATCATAAAAGTGCATCCATCCATCATAAAAGTGCATCTATCCATCATAAAAGTGCATCTATCATCATAAAAGTGCATCTATCATCATAAAAGTGCATCCATCCATCATAAAAGTGCATCTATCCATCATAAAAGGGCATCTATCCATCATAAAAGTGCATCTATCCATCATAAAAGGGCATCTATCATCATAAAAGTGCATCCATCCATCATAAAAGTGCATCTATCCATCATAAAAGTGCATCTATCCATCATAAAGGGCATCTATCCATCATAAAAGTGCATTTATCCATCATAAAAGGGCATCTATCCATCATAAAAGTGCATCCATCCATCATAAAAGTGCATCTATCCATCATAAAAGTGCATCTATCCATCATAAAGGGCATCTATCCATCATAAAAGTGCATCTATCCATCATAAAAGGGCATCTATCATCATAAAAGTGCATCCATCCATCATAAAAGTGCATCCATCCATCATAAAAGTGCATCTGTCCATCATAAAAGTGAATCTATCATAAGTGCATCTATCCATCATAAGTGCATCTATCCATTTTAAAAGTGCATCTATCCATCATAAAAGTGCATCTATCCATCATAAAAGTGCATCCATCCATCATAAAAGTGCATTCATCCATCATAAAAGTGCATCTATCATCATAAAAGTGCATCTATCCATCATAAAAGTGAATCTATCATAAGTGCATCTATCCATCATAAAAGTGCATCTATCCATTTAAAAAGTGCATCTATCCATCATAAAAGTGCATCAATCCATTATAAAAGTGCATCTATCCATCATAAAAGTGAATCTATCATAAGTGCATCTATCCATCATAAAAGTGCATCTATCCATCATAAAAGTGCATCTATACATCATAAAAGTGCATCAATCCATTATAAAAGTGAATCTATCAATCATAAGTTCATCTATCCATCATAAAAGTGCATCTATCCAGGTTTAATAAAGGCCTTCTGAAGCGAAGTGATGCGTTTGTGTAAGAAAAATATCAATATTTAACACATTATAAAGTAAAATATCTAGCTCCCGCCGGGCCGCCGTTCTTATTCAACTTATGAAAAAAACGTGTTCGCATCAGAATGCCTTTATTAACCCCAGGAGCCTAAGTGGAGCACTTTTATGATGGATAGATGCTCTTCAGAATCATTACTCTCGTCTTCAGTGTCACATGATTCTTATCTATTTTACATTTTAAATAAAATTGTATATATTAAATATAATATATTTATAGTTCAGCAACAAACAGTAAATAACTAATCAATCAATAGAAAGCAGAGGTGATTCATTGTGAAAGGCATAGCCTACACACACACACACACACACACACACACACACACACACACACACACACACACACACACACACACATGTTGTGTTTCCATGTTTTATGGGGACATTCCATAGGCGTAATGCATTTTATACTGTACAAACCGTATTTTCTATCCCCCTACACTGCCCCTGCCCCTAAACCTACCCATCACACACACACACACACACACACACACACACACACACACACACACACACACACACACACACACACACACACACACACACACACACACACACACACACACACACACACACACACACACACACACACACACACACACACACACACACACACACACACACACACACACACACACACACACACACACACACACACACACACACACACACACACACACACACACACACACACACACACACACACTGCCCCTGCCCCTAAACCTACCCATCACACACACACACACACACACACACACACACACACACTGCCCCTGCCCCTAAACCTACCCATCACAGGAGACATGCTGCATTTTTACTTTTTCAAAAACATCACTTAGTGTGATTTATAAGATGTTTTCCTCATGGGGACCAAAAAATGTCCCCACAAGGACAAAAATTTGGATATTGCCATCTTTGTGGGGACATTTTGTCCCCATACCGTAGGGATTACCAGTCCACAGACACACACACACACACACACACACACACACACACACACACACACACACACACACACACACACACACACACACACACACACACACACACACACACATCCTCTCACAAACGGCTCTCAATATAAATGTGGACCTCAAGTGTCACAGTATAAAATGGTGAAAGTGCAACAAAAAGAAACCGGAAACTAGACAAAGTGTGCCATTACATGCTCTCATGGCATTTTGAGTTGTGCTGCAGTCTTTCAGAGTCTCAAACCTTTACTCAGAAACAGCTGCAATGTTTTTTCAGTGCATCTAATGGTGTGTTTTTTTATTTATACCATTGTGTAGGTTTCAGTGAGGAAGGGATCAGGCGTGTGTCAGTGTTTGTGTGAGAGGTGAGGCTGTGTGGGAAGAGGTTGCTAGAACTAACTGTACATGACTTGTAATAGCTTACAGCTCCCACATAATTACTTTCTTCATCTGAATAGACCCTAAAAGGCTTTATTGTTTTACTGGCTGTGAGTCATGACCTTCCCATTTGTGTTAATTTAAGCTATTTGTGTCTGAGAGAACAAATAGGAAGGTTAATTCAAAGGTAATTTTTAATAATGCATTATAATCAGCTTGCTCTACATCCCCTAATTCGAAGACTAATTAAGAAACACTGTCAATTTAATACTGTCAAAGAATCATTTTGCAATTTCATATTCCTCTTTTGAATGCCATATTATTAACTGAATGATATACACACTATGCATAATATTCATGATATGAAGTTTAATATTTCATATTTTTCTGTTTCAATAATCAGAGTAAAAATGCTACATGCTGCATAAATCATGACATTTTTCTAAGCTAAGATATACATTGTTTAATAAATGTGACCCTGTACCCACAAAACCAGTCCTGCATCTCACGGGTATATCTGTGGCAATATCCAACAATACATAGTATAGGTCATAATTATACATTTTTCTTTTAATGCCACAATTCATAATCAAATAAAAGGATATTGTGAGGGAGAACCCAAGAGCAGATAAGTTCAAACTTTATTTATTGGACAAAAAGCAAAGTAGAAGGGAACAATATTTAATCGGGCAGCCGAGCCACCAAGCAAAGGGAAATATCTGATGTTGAAATCCAAGGACAGGCAAACGTTAGCAATGCAATAATGCAAGAGGGCAAGCCAGGAGAGTGGTCAAGAGGCAAACGACACAGTCCTAGGTGCAGGACAGAGAGTTATCCAAGCACAGGCTCAGACTCCATAACAAAGGAAAATCCCAAAAACAGGGGAAAACTGAGCTGCAGGGCTGGACCAGACTACACTGACCAATTGGGTTTTGGTCAGAAAATGAGAAAATTCCCTCCCCTCATGTCGTTCGACACCTATAAGACGTTCATCTTCAGAACACAGATGAAGATATTTGTGTTGAAATCCGATGGCTCAGCAAGGCCTCCATTGGCAGTGATGTCATTTCCTCTCTCAAGACCCATAAAAGGCACTAAAGATGTTGTTACAAAGTCCATCTCACTACAGGCGTTATACAATCGTTTTATGAAGCGAGGGGAATTCGTTTTTGTGTACGCAAAAAAAACCCCTAAATAACGACTTGTATAGAGATGGCCGATTTCAAGACACGGCTTCCTGAGGCTTCAGAGCGTTATGAATCAGTGTATCGATTCATGATTCGTAACGCGTGTCAAACTGCTTTGGACTTTGGTGATCCGAACCGCTGATTACACAAATATCTTCATCTGTGCTCTGAAGATGAACGAAGGTCTCATGCGTGTACGCCTGAACTAACCCTTTCATCATATTATTTGTGATCTACGCAACAAAATTGTGTTTCTCTTCTAAACGTGATTTATTTTGCTTTTGATTAATGTAATTCTCTAAAATGTGCAATCTACTAGATGACATTATTTGGGGTGAATGTGAACCAATTAAGCACTCGAAAAGGAGCATGGATTTTTGCTGAAACTGTAGTTCCCAGCATGCTTTGCTTGGGACTTGACGAGAAGAGTAAATTAAGTGTTATTGTATGTCCTTTTGGGCAAAATTAGATAAGGGGGAAACTTTATATTTTTTAATAGTGTTTAATGTTTAATTATTTTGGAATAATTAGACCCATTTAAATGATACTGGGTTACCATATAGTGGAGAAGAGGCTGTGGACTGATACAGCAGTCATTAAAGAGCATTTCATACAGCACTTGACATGTTCATTCTGTGCTACTGCTGGCTAATAGATAATAAGCTAGTTAGTACAGTCTTATAAATCAGTCAAGTGACCAAAAAAAAAAAATACAAAAACAACATAAACGTGTAATTTGATTAAAGAGGCAGGGTCTCAAGCCCCCCTGTGCCCACCCCTGTCGTTAGGGAGCCATATTAAATATATTATTTTAAGACTACTCAATTGGGTTACTTAAAAATTATTTTATTCCATGATGTTGAAGTTACACTCTAAAAAAATCTGTGTAAAAAACAATCCAATGTTGGGTCAAATATGGACTAACCCAGCGATTGGGTTGTCTTAAGCAAATATTTAACCCAACTGTAGGGTTAAAACAACCCAATCGCAGGGTTAAAACAACCCAACTGCTGGGTTAGTCCATATTTGACCCAACATTGGGTTACACAATGTGAACAAATTATGTTCGTTTAACTTGATTCATGTGGAACCGATGTACACGATTAAAAATCCAACACACCTTTTTTGTTTCATAATTATAATTTTTTTGTTTCAGTGAACTATCAATGATGTTTATTTATTTAGTTTCAGATGATGTACACATCTCAATTACCAAAAACTGACCCTTATTGACTGGTCCACGGTCACAAATAGGGTTTGTTATTAAGAGCTTTCTTCATAATCAGAGACAATGGGCACAAGAAATATAATTCCCCATGTCTCCAGATACCGCTATAATGTGAGTGATTTGTTTTTTTAAATACTTCACCTATAGTGCTGTTTGTTTTGCCCCTTAAATAACGTGACAGCCTAGAGTTGGTTTGGCAGCAATACTGCAACTCTCTCTTCACAAATCTAGTACATCAGTCTGTTCTCAGATATCCACCTCTCTGACCTCCCACACTGGCACGGAGCTGTCGCCGTGTGCTGGAGCTTTACTTCCCTCCCATCTTTAATCTGATCTCCAGGGATTTCAGATTTCACACTGTCACACATGTGCCAGAAATTCCATGGCATCTCTCTCTCTTTTACTTCTCTCCGTGTCTTATACTGATGGCTAAATAGAAAGAGAGCAGAAATGATGGGGTGAAGCAGTCAAAGAGACAGGACTTGCAGAGGCTGGAACCTGCTCTCATGTTAATTCATGATAATTCATAGCCCTGCATAAAAGCATTCTGAAAATAAATGTCGAATATTAAAAGGTTTTACACAGTTGATCTTGCAACCAACAATTGTTGGCTGTAATTAATCTTGTGGCAATAAAAACACCATCCTCCACCCATGTGTTTGGGAATAACATATTTCCAGATATAAACTACTGGGGTCAATAATGAAATTAAGACTTTTGTGTTGCATTAAATTGATCAAAAATGTTAGTAACGTTTTTAAATTGTGACATTTGTGTATTTAAATGTTGTTCTTTTTAACTTTCTAGTTATTAAAATTCTATTAAAATATGAGAATAATTTCTGTAGGATCATGCTGAAGACAGGATCAACGGTTGCTGAAAGTTGAGTGTTGCTTTGACAGCAATAAATTACATTAAAATAGATTCAATTTGATTGAATCTTTTTTATATGAAAAACTTTTGAAAAGGTTATTTATTTAAATGAAATATATTTTCAAACTTCATCTTCTAAAACAGTATTTATCTAGGTCACTTCTCCTGAATAACCCTAGTGAAGACTACAAATATACAGGTCCTTCTAAAAATTAGCATATTGTGATAAAAGTTCATTATTTTCCATAATGTAATGATAAAATTAAACTTTCATATATTTCACCCTCTCTTGAGGGTGTCAATGATGGCCTTCTGGACAGCAGTCAGGTCGCAGTCTTACCCATGATTGCGGTTATGATGATAGATGTACTTTTATGATGGACAAGATGCACTTTTATGATGATAGATGCACTTTTATGATGGACAAGATGCACTTTTATGATGAATGATGCACTTTTATGAAGGATTGATGCACTTTTATGATGGATAGATGCACTTTTATGATGAATAGATGCACTTTTATGATGGATAGATGCACTTTTATGATGAATAGATGCACTTTTATGATGGATAGATGCACTTTTATGATGGATGGATGCACTTTTATGATGGACAAGATGCACTTTTATGATGAATGATGCACTTTTATGAAGGATTGATGCACTTTTATAATGGATAGATGCACTTTTATGATGGATAGATGCACTTTTATGATGGATAGATGCACTTTTATGATGGACAAGATGCACTTTTATGATGGATAGATGCACTTTTATGACGGATAGATGTACTTTTATGATGATAGATGCACTTTTATGATGGACAAGATGCACTTTTATGATGAATGATGCACTTTTATGAAGGATTGATGCACTTTTATGATGGATAGATGCACTTTTATGATGAATAGATGCACTTTTATGATGGATAGATGCACTTTTATGATGGATAGATGCACTTTTATGACGGATAGATGCACTTTTATGATGGACAAGATGCACTTTTATGATGGATAGATGCACTTTTATGATGGATAGATGCACTTTTATGATGATAGATGCACTTTTATGATGGACAAGATGCACTTTTATGATGAATGATGCACTTTTATGAAGGATTGATGCACTTTTATGATGAATAGATGCACTTTTATGATGGATAGATGCACTTTTATGATGGATAGATGCACTTTTATGATGGATAGATGCACTTTTATGATGGATAGATGCACTTTTATAATGGATAGATGCACTTTTATGATGGATAGATGCTCTTTTATGATGGATAGATGCACTTTTATGATGGATAGATGCTCTTTTATGATGGATAGATGCACTTTTATGATGGATAGATGCACTTTTATGATGGATAGATGCACTTTTATGATGGATGGATGCACTTTTATAATGGATGGATGCACTTTTATGATGGATAGATGCACTTTTATGATGGATGCACTGCCATTATAAAGCTTGGAAGAGCCAGGACATTTTTTAATATAACTCTTGATTGTATTCGTCTGAAAGAAGAAAGTCATACACACCCAGGATGACTTGAGGGAGAGTAAATTATGGGGTCATTTTCATTTTTGGATGAACTATCCCTTTGAGTATATCTTTAGTTGGACCTCATAAATAAAGTGCATTAAGTACAAAATTAGTTGTTCCAATTAAGCAGACTTTAAGTATACCAATTTAGTATCCCAAGTACATAGATATTTAAATGTATTTGTAGTATATGTATTTTCATAAATGTATTTTAAATACATTTTGGTATATTTATTTTTCACCAGGGAATGTGGCCACTAATATTGGCGCTGCTTTATCATTTCAGTCTGAAAAGTTCATAAATTCAGTGCACAGTGTTGTTGCAGCTGTGCCCTTTCAGTGCTTACAGTATGTTGTGACGAATCTCATTTCTATTCAGGAGTCCAGTCTGATGGCATTTCATTTATTGAGCACAGTGATGTTTGTTCCAGGATCAGAGGTCTACTTTAAAACAAGAATTACAAGCGAGCCATTAAATGATTGATCATATGTACATGCCGAAGGCTTTGCTACCGTGACTCCAGCCCACTTAGCAGCAACAGGTGCTCATTAATTAATAATCTCACTAAATACTTCTGACTTCAGGCATATTAATTCACTAAGTTCATCAGGGCACGTTTAATTATTTTCCAAATGCCAAAGCTAGGTAAGAATACTTTTATCCGAATACTTTGGGAGAGTAAATGTCTTTTATTTGCAGCTCTATGTGGAGGCATTGTGTAGAGTTTTAACCGAGGAGAAGAGCATGGAAAAACAGGGTGGAAACGACACCATCCACTATAATCAAACAACCACTTGAACAAATGCCAGGAAGTGATTCTTGTTGTCGAGTGAAAAATATTGAACATTACTCAGTGGCTTTCTGCAGTTTGGCCAGTGTTTATGCACTCAGAGACATTCACTGCGTCTGTCTTCATTTTGAGCTGCTCCTCGTCTTCTGTGAGGACCGTTGTGGGATTTGCAGCTCAGGAATCTCACACCCACATAAACCAAATGTCATAAAGCAAACGTCCACAAGCTTTTAAAACACATCGTTCCAAGGCCGTAACCATGTCTTAGACATTGAGGGAGACCAACGTTTGTGGTTTAGTTTTGTGTGTGGGGTGTTGGTCTTATTGGTTTATTTAAATAAATGAAATTATTAAAGGATTAAAAGGGATTTAGGAAATGAGAATGGTAAAAGTTCTAGTTGTAGTTATGAGGTTAACCATTTACCAAAAAAAAAAAAATTATATATATAAAAAAATATATATATATATATATATATATATATATATATATATATATATATATATATATATATATATGTGTGTGATATATATATATATATATATATATATATATGTGTGGATATATATATATATATATATATATATATATATATATATATATATATATATATATATATATATATATATATATATATATATATATATAAAATATGCACACATTCACTTATTCTTATTTTCGACTGCCTGATATGTAAAAATGCAAAACATTTCTTGTCACATAAATAATACATAAATAATGCCATATTGTCAATTAAAAATAGTCATATTAAATACCATATTAAATACATATGCATACCTTGATATTACTGTTGGTCGCTGAATGTTTCTATCGTAAAACAGCCACTCTTTCACTGCTATAACTTAAGTGTATGCTAACAGTAAGCCCCGCCTTCTTTGATCTGATTGGCCATCTCACTCATTCTGCCAGTGATGAGACGACTGAGGCAGACCAACCTAAAAATGTAACATTTCACTTCCTAGCAACAAGCAAAGCGGTGTGTGATGGAGTACAGCAGAGCACATCAACAATATCAAATATTGGGGGGGGGGGCAATTTGGCCATTTCTAATTATTCGTGGGGCCTCGTTCCCCTCAGTGTCTATGGTGTTACGGCCCTGTCATTCTGATCTAAGCCACAGATCAACACTGCCAGCGTTGCTCAAGCAACTACTTGTTTTTTTTGCATTTTCCAACTGGTGACAAAGAAATGATTGACTGTTCAGATTATTGCTCATTGATCACTGCACCGGTCATGAGAGTCCTGATCAGGAAACAAAATAGCTGAAAATTAATTTTCAGAATCACCTTCTTCTTTACTAGGATTTACTAAGAGGAAACGCCCACCTTTCTAAGAATATTCTTAGATTTGTGCCACTATAGCGACTCTTTGCATTCAGATTGTTCATGAATACGGGCCCTGTTGTTTATCCTAGGCTGCTGTCAGACTAAAACGGAAAACAAATTGAGACTTTTTTCATCCTGAGAAAAATATCCCAGTAATATGTTTACAAAAATACAATACATTTCTTCTAGAGTTTTAGAAAACATCTCAACAACTTTGCTCAGATTTGTCAACACGCAAAATTCTTCAATTTGAACATATATCCAAATTTTTCTAAAACCAATATATCTGAATATGAATATATTCATAGCTACTTTTATTGTTTATATATATATATATATAATTTATTATATCTCTAGTCTGAGAACTCTCCTATAAAATGGTTGTCCTTTTTTAACAGGGACCACTTTTTCAAAGTTTTGTTGGATCATCTGATAAAAAGAGAGGGATTAAACAAAACAAAGTTTCTGATGTTTCCTACTTTGTGCCAGGTTGCCGAGTTTAGAAAAGCCTATTAGTTTACCAATAGAAGGGTTTGCCTGTTTTCCAAACAGTAAATGATCTACCTAGATAATTGTCACTTTTTTGACAACAGTATATTTTATACCTCCGTTATCTTATTTATTATTCATTGTAAGATATGTTTTATTAGGCCTTAAATGGGACCACATAAAGTAAAACATAAGCTTTCGGGAAAAGAAAATAACACAAACAAGTCTCTGATCCATTTCTTAAGCTCGGAGGAAAAGCCTAAGAACTTGAAGTTTTGATATGAGTGACTTGGTTTCTTTGCACGGCTTTATTGCAGGAATCTAACGGAGTGAATGCGGTTGATCTTGTGGGGGAAACTCTGTCACTCTGTGTAGAAGTTCTTGTGTTGTGATCTGATCAGAGCGGGCTGAAGTTGTTTTAATGGTGGAAATGCTGCATTGCAGATTATTGTGGAAACTAGACATGCCTAGAGAAAACTACCAACTTGTCAAAACTGTCTGAAGGTTATATTGTATAAGTACGTAAGTGAGAAATGAGAGACGCTGATGGTAATGATAGTTATCTCCAGTGCAATGCGAAGTGCTACGAGAAATCACAATTATGTGATACACTTTCCACCGTACTGTAAATGATTTGAGTGTACCAACAGCTCACACTGACGGCTCTCTCGCTGCTAGACGAGATAGACTGTGCTGTGACTCTCTACAGGACCAACGTTTTGACTATTGCCATTTATATCTTATCCAAAAGCCATCCATTCGTATATAAAGGTTCTATTCAGTCATTCATTTTTGACATTTAGCGCATCAAATTTATCTTTTGATCATCTTTCGTCCCTGACCCATCGAGGCATGGACTCCACTAGAAGGTGAGGTGTGGTATTTGGCACCAAGATGTTAGCAGCAGATCCTTTAAGTACTGTAAGTTGTGAATTGCCATCACAGAAATAAATTAAAATAGACTAACTAAAATAGAAAAGAGTTATAAATAGCAGTTAGGCTATATGTAACAATATTACTGTGTTTACTATAATTGGTTGAATACGTGAGGTGTTGGTGAGCACTTTTACATACACAGATTCTTCAGGAACCCAGTACCTTCTCCTGCATTGCTCCACTTGGATCACTGGTTGTCTTCCATGTGTGCTTGTGCCATTCTCATCTTCCTAGCAGATCCTGAATCACACACATAAGATCACATATAACAGCACACACATGCCGCCTCATCCTCTGGATTTGCATTCTGCGTGACATGATCCACTCGTTTCTGTTCGTCTTCCTCCCCAGGGATTTTGACAGTAGTGATGTGGATTGGTTGCCGACTGCTCATTTTGGGTGTCCTTGGTTTTCCTCCTGACAGTCTGGATTAGAGGAACCCTCTCATGTCAGCTCTGGAGGGAGAGACAGTCTTTGGACATCTTCAGGGACGCTTCATTCTGGGACAGACACACAGACAACCCTGCCCTTGACGCGAGCGTTTCTCTCCAGCACACGCTGTCTCTGCGGGCATGCATGAGGCTCGCTAACAAAAGCAGAATTTGCTTTCACACACTGCTGCTCATGTCCTTTATTTCCCTGCTTCTGGACTTATCATTTGCTTCCTGTCACCATATGGCATTATTCCAATTTCAGTGAGACCTTACATTGTTTGCTCTGGATGCAAAATTTGAAAGCTAAGATGAAAGTTTTTTCTGCTTATTGGTGCACCTTTATTTAATTATAATAATGTATAAAGATGACCTATTATACCTTTTTTTTTACAATTTCAAATGCTGCTGTTTAAGCTTGAAAAAGGTCTGCAAAGTTAGAAAGCACTGCCATTTCAAAAGGAGTTATTCTCTATAAACCCCGTTTCTGAACTCCCTGAAATGCCTTAATTTTAGTCTGGAGTTATATTCTGCAAACATACACATCACAACGTTCCTCATTTAACTCTTTCCCTGCCAGTGTTTTTGAAAAAAGGTGCCAGCGCCAGCATTTTTTGATCATTTTCAAGTTGAATAGCCCCTAGAATATTATGTTGTATGAATATCTGAACATGCAATACATCAAAAAAGAGAAAAGAACAGACCATCTGCTTTAAAAAAGAAAAGTTTAATTTTAGCTTCATGCATTCTTTATCAACACTCGAATGTTTTATAAAAAAAAAAACACTTTTTTTTTTGTCAAACACTACGTCCAGATGGGATTCAGAACGATGATCAAAACATCGTTTTGATTTATATGCTGTTTAATGTTGATCATCGTGCATTTTATATATGCGTATGCTTACATATGCTTGTTTCTGCTGCTTCTTCGCCAGTGTTTTGATCAGGAGGTTCAGTACTCTTTCAGAAGATGTGTTATAGCGCCCCCTAGTTTATAACAGTGAAAACACTTTTACACCTCAATGGCTGGGAAGCATTATATCATAAATTATGGAAAGTTTTGACAAAGGTGTGGAAAGAGTTAAATAATTCCTGCTCAAATAAGCAAAAAAGGGATGAGGCCTGGTTAATAATAGGTGCGTTCGACTAGAATTGGGGTTGTGCAGACCGATCGGTGTGTGATTGCCTGCTCTATTCGCTCTCGCTGCACTTTGATGTCACACACCGATCGGTCTGCAGCGTCGCATCAAGTCGAACACACCTAGTGTGTTTAAGCAACAACATGTTCAAGGCTGATGTCATGTGATGTGATGCCTAGAAATTCATCAGAATTCAAATTCTGGCTCTTACCAATAATTGTTTCAACATTACCCCATTACCCATAAATGGATGGTCAGTACTAAAATTGTATACTATTTTGTCTAAATAAACTAATAAGCTAAAAAGTGAGTGTTAGGTGATGGAAAAATTAGGAATTAGGAGCATGCACAATTAAATATATATATTTTTTTACCAATATCTCTGAATGAAATATTGTCTGATAATCGATGTGGTACAGATATATTGTGCATATGAAACCTGTATCAGGGATTATGGGTCACATTTTTAATGAGAGTAATATAACAACAGTTTCTTTGGGAGCAACGGTGTGCTGAGTTTGTTCTTTGTGTTGACAATTGTTAAATCGGTAACACTTTATTTTAGGGTTAAAGTCTTGCTATGAACTGGTTGCTTATTATCATGCATATTACTAAGATATTGTCTGTTTATTAGTACTTATAAAGCACATATTAATGCGTTATTCTGCATGAACATATTCTACATCCCTTACACCTTCCCAGTACCTAAACTTAAACCCTACAAAAATTACCTTACAAACTATTAATAAGCAGTAAATTATATGTTAATTGAGGTAAAATTCGTAGTTAATAGTGAATGTGTTCCTCATACTAAAGTGTTACCGTTAAATATATACCATGCATATCTGCGTTACGTTTTCACTCAGTAATGTACATTACTTTTCTGTGTATTTATTTTATTTATTGACGATTACAATTTAAAATTTCACAATGTAGGGAGAAATGGTATATGTGACCCTGGAGCACAAAACCAGTCATAAGTCACTCGGGTATATTTGTAGCAATAGCCAATAATACATTGTTTGGACATTGTATTTTCTCAATATTTAGATTTGTTTGCACCCTCATATTCCAGATTTTTAATAAGTTGTATCTCAGCCAAATATGGTCCTAACATAACAAACAATGCATAAAAAAGACCATTATGACTGGTTTTGTGGTCCAGGGTCACATATTTAAAATATAGAGACAAATAGAGTGCATCAAATTTTACTTTCAGTTCACCGTGAGATTTATGTTTTAAGAGCCAATATAAACTTTGCCATTGGCTGTTGTCAAGTGCAATTGATTTCTGTTGGTTGTGTGCAATACTAAAACAACCTAACTGTTGTATAGTTATAGTACATTGTAAAATGTAGCATTTGTGATGCACAGTAGTGCATAATATGCATTCCAAAGCCATACAATTAAAAATATGAAATGCAGCACACCAGCAAATCCAGCTATTCTCTTTTCTAGCCCATCATTAAACGTCGTATTGGATGTGTGAAAGACAACATATTTCAAGGCCAGACACACATGAGAGTTTCCCCAAATGCTTCTTTCACTGCTTTTCTGCACCGCTTCAAATGAGCCAGTGTCATTAAGGAGTTACTCGCTCTCTTTGTCAGCTGCACATTGCCTGGAGCGCAAAAGAAGAAGATCAAGAAAGACTGTTGAAAAAAAAGTCCCTTTATTTCATTATTTTTGGTAGGGGATGCTTAGTTCTTGTACTTTCGGCTGGCCTTAGGATTACATTAGACGGTTGTCTCCGAGTAGATCTTGCATAACTTTTATTACCAATGTAAGAGGAGACGAAGACAAGAACTTCAATTATAATACCAGGACAGCTTATCTCATTAAAGGGAGAGTTCATCCCCAAAAAATGAAGAGAATTCTGTCTTAATTTACTAGGGGTATAACGGTTCGCAAAACTGGCGGTTCGGTACGGGTTCGGTACAGCAAGGGAGATATATATTAAACAGTGTTTACTGAACAAATTGTGTCTGTCCTTAAATGAATTCAATTATAACTCAAAGTTTCTTAAAGATAATGCTGTAAACTATAGGGAGATCTTACTTGCACATTACTATAATATTAAAGGTTAACAACAGAGCCTGAACTATTAGCCTAAATTCAGTTGATATTCATGTTTAGATATAATAATCATTATCTCAAATAACACATTGTGTGCAAACATGTAAACTTCACATAAGGCAGTTTTTGCATTAACTTCTAAATCGAATTATAAAATGAAGTTTTTATCCAGTTCGTTGTTGGAATATAATCATTTACACACAGTGGCTGTCATTCTCATAAACACACATTAATAATCCAGATATCAGTAACAGGTTCAGTGAATATAATGAATATATGGGCTAATGTCGGTCATATATTGAGTGAAAGAGTTGATTTCTGTAGTGAACTCACAGCTGTGGACACTGAATGACTCCTGAGGTAAATGTGATGCTCATTGTTCTCAAGCTGTTTTATTGACGTCTGTCCGCTGTTGAAACACTGATTGAGCGATTACACCACATATGATGCGCTTCAATGTATCCTCAACACACCTTCAGATGTTCATTCATGTTTATTCTTTGACTATGACGAGATGATCGCGTTCACTCGCATGTACAGTGATCTGTCCCGCCACATTAAAGAGCGTCAAAACAGCATTTATCGTTTGAATTTCATGATATGTACAGAATACTTAAAATGGTCGTGTGGGAACTTGGATCGAAGTATGATCCGTGTGTAAAACAAGCCGACTGTTAACGGTTAAAGACTGCATTCAGTATCGTTCGGTACACACGTGCTCTGTAACGGAAGTCCTTCACCAAAATGGTTTGGTACGAATATGTGTACCATTAAACCCCTTTCATTTACTCATCTTAATGTTGTTCGAAACCTGTATGACTTTCTTTATTCTGTGGATAAAAAAAAAGAATGTGAATCAAATGTGAATTGTTCTGTAGATAAAAAAAGCCATCAATATTAGGCTTGTATTTTTACCTTTGATTCGTTAAAAAAAGATAAGGACAAATATATTAGAACATTGTGATATCTTAGAGTTTCAGTCCAAGTAAAAGAGATTTTCTTCAAAATGACTCATTGATCTGGACTTTTACCCTCTGTGTCAGGATTCTCTCACTTCTTCAAACCTCCTGTTGGACTGAGGAGCAAATCACATCTTTATTCCTCAAGTGGGAAACGGATTTCAGCATTACAACCCACAGAGCGGTTTCCTTTGAAAAATAATTACTATTCATTAAAGTGTCCTGTCAGATTCTCTTCTACCCTTCCTCTTTTCCTCTCCCTCACAGGATGTCCTTCAGGACTCACGGTGGCTGTCATTCTGTCAACCCCCAACCATCTTATCGATTCACACATCTCTGCTGAAGCTGAGGAAGCTGGCGTTCCTCCCGTTCCTCTACCAGTGTCGACCTTTTCATTTCTTTTAAACCCCCGTTTTAGAGGGAACAAATAAACTAGGCTGGTGTATCCACCCTCAATGCCCATGGAAACCTGTCTTGTTAACTTTCTTCCTGTTCTCTGTTGTGCTAAACCGGTTTGTGGTGTCTCTTTATCTGCCTTTGAATCCTCAAATGTACACTGGAGGAGAATTGGGAAGAATTTATTTGCTCTGCGGTGTGGTGTGTTGAAGTCAGATTATATTTTGAACTCCCTGACTTGCTTATCTTCCTGCTTCCTCACAGGATTTCTGTTTGAGCAGGCACATATGGAGTCAGTAGGAAGGAGTGACTGAGTTCAAAATGTCCTCTCTCATAAACATACAGCCATGCACAGCAGTTTTGTCCCCTACATTTAATATTCAGTTTGTAGTCCTAAAACCTGAAAGAGAATCATCATCGCTACTGAGGATTGAAGGGTTGTGCAAAACTCAAAATTAAAGAACTGGCTCCCTTTCTGTTCATGAGTTTGATTTGACAGAGTGAAATAGGGTTTAAACAAGGAAGCGAAGAAGCGGAAAGAATTGATTAAATTACATTGAATTTACTGAAGTACATTTAGAAGAAACTCGACAAATAATAGCATTCTCAAAAGTGAAATGTCAAAATTCAACCTCCGAGATTTTTTTTCAATGTTTTACGCAAAATCAAGGTTTGTCTTGGAAAAACTTCCTTTTTTTAAATAAAATATTTTTGTTGGGGTGTTGGAATGGTCCCACTTTATAGGGGTTTATATAGTTAGGGAGAGGTGTGGTGGTGTGGGTAAGTTTAAGGGTAAAGTTAGGGACAGGTGTGGTGGTGTGGGTGAGTTTAAGGGTAAAGTTAGGGACAGGTGTGGTGGTGTGGGTTAGTTTAAGGGTAAAGTTAGGGACAGGTGTGGTGGTGTGGGTTAGTTTAAGGGTAAAGTTAGGGACAGGTGTGGTGGTGTGGGTAAGTTTAAGGGTAAAGTTAGGGACAGGTGTGGTGGTGTGGGTAAGTTTAAGGGTAAAGTTAGGGACAGGTGTGGTGGTGTGGGTGGGTTTAAGGGTAAAGTTAGGGACAGGTGTGGTGGTGTGGGTAAGTTTAAGGGTAAAGTTAGGGACAGGTGTGGTGGTGTGGGTTAGTTTAAGGGTAAAGTTAGGGACAGGTGTGGTGGTGTGGGTTAGTTTAAGGGTAAAATTAGGGACAGGTGTGGTGGTGTGGGTTAGTTTAAGGGTAAAGTTAGGGACAGGTGTGGTCGTGTGGGTAAGTTTAAGGGTAAAGTTAGGGACAGGTGTGGTGGTGTGGGTGGGTTTAAGGGGTAAAGTTAGGGACAGGTGTGGTGGTGTGGGTAAGTTTAAGGGGTAAAGTTAGGGACAGGTGTGGTGGTGTGGGTAAGTTTAAGGGTAAAGTTAGGGACAGGTGTGGTGGTGTGGGTGGGTTTAAGGGTAAAGTTAGGGACAGGTGTGGTGGTGTGGGTAAGTTTAAGGGTAAAGTTAGGGACAGGTGTGGTGGGGTGGGTGAGTTTAAGGGTAAAGTTAGGGACAGGTGTGGTGGTGTGGGTAAGTTTAAGGGTAAAGTTAGGGACAGGTGTGGTGGTGTGGGTTAGTTTAAGGGTAAAGTTAGGGACAGGTGTGGTGGTGTGGGTAAGTTTAAGGGTAAAGTTAGGGACAGGTGTGGTGGTGTGGGTTAGTTTAAGGGTAAAATTAGGGACAGGTGTGGTGGTGTGGGTGGGTTTAAGGGTAAAGTTAGGGACAGGTGTGGTGGTGTGGGTAAGTTTAAGGGTAGAGTTAGGGACAGGTGTGGTGTTGTAGGTTAGTTTAAGGGTAAAGTTAGGGACAGGTGTGGTGGTGTGGGTAATTTTAAGGGTAAAATTAGGGACAGGTGTGGTGGTGTTGGTAATTTTAAGGGTAAAATTAGGGACAGGTGTGGTGGTGTAGGTTAGTTTAAGGGTAAAGTTAGGGACAGGTGTGGTGGTGTGGGTTAGTTTAAGGGTAAAGTTAGGGACAGGTGTGGTGGTGTGGGTAATTTTAAGGGTAAAGTTAGGGACAGGTGTGGTGGTGTGGGTTAGTTTAAGGGTAAAGTTAGGGACAGGTGTGGTGGTGTGGGTAATTTTAAGGGTAAAGTTAGGGACAGGTGTGGTGGTGTAGGTTAGTTTAAGGGTAAAGTTAGGGACAGGTGTGGTGATGTGGGTGAGTTTAAGGGTAAAGTTAGGGACAGGTGTGGTGGTGTGGGTAAGTTTAAGGGTAGGTTTAGTTGTAAACAGTGTAATTATAACTGTAACTACAAAAATTAATTACAGATGTATTTTTTTAAATGTAAGTACAATGTAAAAACATGTATGTACACAATAAGTGCATTGCATCAAATTATTAATTCATATGTTAGTATATAATAGTTAAGGCCACCTAATATAAAGTCGGTCCATTGGAATTTATGTAAATTTAAATCTGAATAACAATTCTACTTCCTGATTGCTAGTGTAACCCATCAACCCAAGCTCACTGAAAAACATTACTGTGGTGGCGTTTCTTCAAAATGATATTATGCGGCTTTGTGCACTCACTAATAATTAAATAAATAAATAAATAAATAAATAAATATTGTTGTAATTTTGTTGCGTGAACTTATATTAAATTAGTCAAGACTATTAAAAAAATTGTCATTCCAACTATATAAAGTTTTGCCATGCCTGATAGAAGCTTGTGCTTAGGTTGTGAGTAGCTTCTGTACACACACACACACACACACGTTCCAAGATTGTTTGAGTGGGGTAGAGCTGATGACCCTATGTAGACTGCGGGAACTGAATCAAACTAATTTATTTGATTTATTTCTATAAAAACGAATAACCAACACAACACTTGTTCACATGCTAAGTGAAGTGTAACTTTTGAAGCATGCAAATAATGATCAAGTAAAACACTTGTCCTCTGACTTTAGTAAAGTTACAGCTCATTGAGAACAGATTTGTCACGTAGCCACCCACAGCCTAACCACAAGGTCTACACTTCACGACAGTGGTAACCTCAAAAATCAACACAACATAAACTCTGTTAAATGTTAAATATAACTGAACACCAAGCTTTAACGGCTCGCCTTACTAAAGGACACATTAAACAGCACTCAATTTCAACATTTATTCTCCTTATCTGTCCCTATGCAAAGCATGCTGGGAACTAGAAATACACTACACAACAGACATGAGTCATGTAGCCCCAACACAAATGGTTTAGATTAACTTAACATGTTGTACATTTAATTTAACATAATACAATTTAGTGCAAATGGCAATGGAGTAAAAAACTATAGATTTGTGTTGTTTCAGCTTATTTTATTTTATTTTATTTAAACTGAGCAAATAACTAGAGTATTTTATAGATATGTTCGTGTTTCATGGCACTTTAAAAAGTGAAATCTACAGTGAGTGACTGTAAAGGCACGGTCAGTTTTAATCCGAAATGGATGTTTTATGAAATTGTTTTACTGGCTGCAGTTGAAATTAAATGAGTGAGTGGCACTAAAAGCAAATCTGTACTATAAGGTTAATGCTCCATCTACCCGATAGAGTATATCGCATTTGAAAATAAGGTACCGTATAGGGTTAGGGCTAGGGTTAGTATAGGGGAGAGCAGGACACAATCCACTTGGGGTTCAGAGTATTTATTTTTTCCCACATTAATTTCACATGTCTAGTGCAATTATGTGGTTTTGTTGCATTAATACAGTGTACACTTTTTTCTTGATTTACCCCGAAAGAATGGAAGTGAAATGTGACAACATGCTTCTCGATGGCCACTGTCCTGCAGAGATGTCCTTCAACTTGCCTCAACACACCTGCCTTGAAGTTTTAAGATTTTGATTAGCTGGTTCAGGGTTTTGAATTGAAGTTGGAGGTGAACTCTGCAGGAGAGTGTCCCTCCAGGATCAGGATTGGACACCCCTGGCATACACTGATTCCTACCCTAAACCTAACCGATAGCATTAACAAAAGCAAGCATGAACTAAAAATGCATTTGCTGAAGTAACCATGCCACTCTAGCTTGTTTCTTTAAGTCTTTGAGCTCTTTTGTATTTCACGGGACTCGTATCCGAGCGATCCGCATTGAAGTGCAATGTATTACCAGGCAAGCTAAAAACCAAGTTTATAATGCCAGTAAAAGCCATATTATAGAGCTAGTTATGTGATGCCAACATGAATTAGTTTACAAATCATGCGCTGTGGTAAACGTTTTTTGAGGTCATAACATACTATTTTGAAAGGGGCTGTGCAAAAATAAGCCTAGTAATTGATTCTAATGCCCCGTAATCATAATTTGCCTTTACATGCACATGAACTTTAATGACATCCCATTCTTAAATCCGTAGGGTTTAATATGGAGTTGGCCCACCCTTTGAAGCTCTAACAGCTTCAGCTCTTCTGGGAAGGCTTTCCACAAGGTTTAGGAGTGTGTTTATGGGATTTTTGACCATTCCTCTAGAAGCGCATTTGTGAGGTCAGGCACTGATGTTGGACGAGAAGGCCTGGCTCGCAGTCTCCGCTCTAATTCATCCCAAAGGTGTTCTATCGGGATGAGGTCAGGACTCTGTGCAGGCCAGTCAAGTTCCTCCACACCAAACTCGCTCATCCATGTCTTTATGGGAGCGCTTTGTGCACTGGAGCGCAGTCATGTTGGGACAGGAAGGGGCTGTCCCAAACTGTTCCCACAAAGTTGGGAGCATGAAATTGTCCAAAAGTCTTGGTATGCTGAAGCATTAAGAGTTCCTTTCACTGGAACTAAGAGGCCAAGCCCAACGCCTGAAAAACAACCCCACACCATAATCCCCTCAATCCCCACCATGCAGTCAGGCAAGTCCCGTTCTCCTGGCAACTGCCAAACCCAGACTCGTCCATGGGATGGTCAGACAGAGAAGCGTGATTGGTCGCTCAGAGAACACGTCTCACTGCTCTAGAGTCCAGTGGCGGCGTGCTTTACACTGCATCCCACGCTTTGCACTGCACTCGGTGATGTAAGGCTTGGATGAGCTGCTCGCCATGGAAACCCATTCCATGAAGCTCTCTCGCACTGTTCTTGAGCTCATCTGAAGGCCACAGGAGTTTGGAGGTCTGGAGCGATTGACTCTGCAGAAAGTTGGTGACTTCAGCGCACTGTGACCCTCAGCATGTGCTGACCCCGCTCAGTGGCTGAGTTACTGTTGTTCCCAATTGCTTCCACTTTGTTATAATACCACTACTTTCCAGAGAGCTTGAATGTTGCATAATAGACCACATTCCATTCAAATTTGAACTATAGTTTAAAATTCAAATCTGAATAAGGGACAACCCTCTAAACCACAGACCTTTACTATTCTAAAAACCTATTAAATCTTTTCTATAAAAGTAAATGATTAGATCCATGGAAAAACAATGCACTGTGCAGGCTAAATTTAATATTTTAATGGTCGTCTGTCGCTGTATAACAGATCAAAGAGTAAGCTCTTCATGCTAGAAAAGAGATGGCACTTACCCAGTAAAGCATTTATTTAGAGACTCCATGTGGGGAAAAGAATTGCTTCTTCCTTTTATTAATTCATATAAGAACATTTACATCTTGTTAAAACATAGAGAGAGAGAGAGAGAGAGAGAGATAGAGATAGAGATAGAGATAGAGATAGAGATAGAGATAGAGATAGAGATAGAGATAGAGAGAGAGAGAGAGAGAGAGAGAGAGAGAGAGAGAGAGAGAGAGAGAGAGAGAGAGAGAGAGAGAGAGAGAGAGAGAGAGTTTTAAGAGTATAAAGATAATGTTATCTGACTCTGTACAGAATCATACGCCACATACAGAATCCCCTCTGCAATATTTCATGCTGGCACCTCACGCTCGTAACTGAGCTATATTGTCTCTTATAGAAATGGATGGGAGTAAAACTATTTACATTCAGCACTTTGGTTCTGGACATTGTTACCTCTCCAAAAAAAAAAAAAAGTCCCATATGTCCTACTATGGCAATGCATGGAGGCTGAAGGCAGGACCTTGGGCTGACCCCTCTGAGATTAAATCTTATTTGAACATTATTCATAAATTGCTAGATGTACAAGCATAATGAATTCGTCACCACTGTTTGTGAAATGGCAGAGAAACAATTTCAGTCACTTGATGTTTACAGCATGGTAAAGCTGTCTGGGATGCTGTACAGATACATTTGTGTCAGACTACCTGCAGCACAGAAGTGGATTCGCATGACAACACTTTGTTTCAGAGCATGCTCAGTAAATAACTACAGGCTTGAAATTAATTAATGCAATGATTTCACTACAAATAATTGTTGCACATTAGAGAATTTTTTTTTTTTTTTAAGGAATGGTAATGAGGACTGGTTTTGAAACGTTTTTCTGAAAAACCTCCCATTTTATTTATAAGTCACTGAAACGGCGTGCAGAGAAAGCCTGAAAGTAGGTCAAGTTTTACATGTTTCTAGAAAAGCAGAATTGTGTGTATCTCAGAAGCAAAATCAGAATAAAACCCTTGGCGAATTTCCAAAGAAGAAGAAGAAATAAACAAGGCTGCTTGTAAATGTTACAGTAAAGAATCTGCGAGCTGTCAGGCCTGTGTTGAAGGAAAAGCTTCAAAAGCAGAGCATTGGGTTGCAAGTTAACATCAAATGTGCTAAAGGAACACTTAAATAGTGAAAACTGGATTCCAAAAGATGGCTGGATTAGGCATACAAGAACGTTCAATTCGAAATGGGAGTGTATTACAATACACACATTCAGTCGATGGTCAGAGTCTTGGTAAATAATTTTCATCTCATGCCTTTGCACAGAAAAATCTAATAGCTTTCTCAGTCAACTGTGCACATAAACAAGAATGAGACCATGATGGCAGGAGCTATTTTAATCAGAAATATATTAGATTGGAGGATAGAAAAAACAAACTCCAATCTCTAAACTCCAAGTACAAAACAGTGAGTGAGATATTGACCCAATATTTATATCTCACATATCCATGAGATAAAAAGGGCACACTATTTAATAACTTTTTTGTATCATCCTTTTTTTCTAAGCAGGACATGTATGCTTCAAATATCACTTTTTAATACTGATAATTGTACATATTAATATACGCTACAGTTCAGAAGTCTGGGGTCAGTAAGAAATGAATATCTTTATTCAGCAAGTATGCTTTAATTTGATAGTGACAATAAAGACATTTACAATGTTACAAAGGATTTCAGATAAATGCTGTTGAATCCTGAAAAAAAAAAATTATCATAGTTTCCACAAAATATTATTTAACATTGATAAGAAATGTTTCTTGAGCACCGTATTAAAATGATCTCTGAAGGAACATGTGACACTGAAGAGTAATGATGCTGAAAATTCATCTTTAGCAATTACAATTTAAAATAGTAATAATATTATAATATGCTCTGTATTTTTGATCAAATAAATGCAGCCTTTTTCCAACCCCACACTTTTGAACAGTAGTGTACGGTATATTGGTTTAGTTTATGACTTCATAAAAGTTATTATAAAGTGTTTCTCAAAAAACATTGTAAATTCAGACAGTTTAGTCACAATAAATCACGAAATATTCAGATTGTTTATGCCTTCTCAAGAGGGAGGCTATGTCAGTTTACATAGGGCTGTTGTGATTGATTAGACGCCCTTCACTGTCTTGACAATTTGTTGAAGGGTGAAAACCGATTCCTGTCTTAGACATTAAGATAAACAACTCATATTTACAGACTCCCTGTGATTTCCATTTCTGAATTTAGTGAGAATGTTTTTCCCCCTTTGCAGTTGAGTCACATATATATCGTGACAGACTATGTGAAGGTCCTACCGCTCTCCATGACAACAGCATAAATTGCACTTTTTTATTCAGTGTTTTTTACCTCGCACTGTAAAAGTTGCTCCTCGTATATTGAGCGATCCATCTTATCTTGACAGAAAACTGATCGTTTTTTATGTTGATGCATATACGCAATTTTCACTGATATTTCCACACATTCCAGTTTTATAGAAAAAAGCAGTAATAAATGCTCTGTGTTGTCAAAGGCTGTAATTCTGCGGCTGTTTGTGTTGACGAATGCTACAACCCAAGCAACTTAATCAAGAACACTTAAGCAGTACATGTACGGTTATTAAATGCTGAGTGGAAATAATTGCCTCTAGATGTAGAGATACTAAAATGAATTCATGTATTACAGTAATGCTTCGTCACATCATCATATGTCTAATAGAAAAGCAGGTCGTAGAAAACAAAGCTAGTGAATCAGCCAGGTGATGTAAATGTTACTCTGTATTTGCACATAGATGACACGTAATGCACTCCTCATATAATACTTCAATTAAAAATTGACATTTACAGATTAGAGGTCACTGAAATCAGAATTTAGTATAGAAGAAAAAAGAAAGAGAAGAGAGCTTTTTTCTTAAAGAGAGAGACATACAGCCAAGTGTGCTTTGATATCAGAACAGAGACTTCATAAGGCAATTGTTTTGTGTTGAAGTGTGTGTGGTTTTTTTGTGTTGTTGTTTTTTTGGGGTCTTTGCACTTTCAAAAAGTACAAATACGGGTGTTTATCAGTATATATCCAATAAGCAATGTGAAGCTTTTCACGTTTTGAATGAGCAGTATTTACAAAGCGGCCAACATTTTTTTTTTTTTTGCTCTCTAAACAATATTGTAAGCGTGTTCCACAACCTTATGGTTGCCTTCTCAAAACATTAGAAAACCTGTAAAGAAATTTTGCCATTCGGTTTGCTTTCATGTTTACCTTTTGGTTTAGCCACATCTCTCAATACAAAGTATTTTATATCCAACATTCTGGCAATACAGTCCCACATTAAATACAGATATACAGATCTCACAATACAGGATTTTCAACTCCAGATAAAATAGAAAAGCACGAATTTGAATCTTTGCTGATTGTTATAACCGTTGGACCACTGTGCTCCGATACTTTACATCGGAATAGACTTCTTTTTGTCGATTCTCCATCTCAAGCATTGACATCCCCAAACTACAGCACATTTGTGCTAAGAAACCGCAGTATTCTGACTCCAAATGTTCTTTTTCATCGATCATGTACGCAGTCCACTTAAGAAAAAATATCCCCATTGTCTCAGAAGGAACCCTTACTAATGTAGGTTTGACTGTAGGCTAGATCCAGCAAGGGAATATTCTGCCAACGTACGGCTTCCACATGGTATGCTCCCGTATCAGTTACAATCAAAAATTCTGCTTCTTACAATTGTCGCCCAAAGGAAGAGGGTTCAAAGACAATCTTATCCACAAACATTTACACGCACACTGACAATACATTTCTTTTCCCTTTCTCTCTCATCACATTTACAAATACATTCTCACTGGCAGGCAGAAATGAGCAACACGGGCTCATTTGAGCTAGCTGCACAGCTGGCTGAGTTCTGGCTCTGTGGAGTTGGGGAGCTTGGTGTTAAAACTCTGGAGCGCTTCCCGTATTCGCACCACCTCGCTGGACGAAAGCTTGAGCCTGTGCCTCAGCAGGCAGGAGAAGAGGTCCAGCGGCTGGGCTCCCGGCGGAGAGAGCCGGTTGATGCGGTCCCTCATCTCCAAAAGCATCAGGAAGGCCGCATCCTGGGATCCCTGCGTGTATGGGTAGTCCAACTGCAGGATCAGGTCCTTGATCCCCTCTGGATCAAAGTGCATGCTGTAGCCAAAGACCTTCAGACTGTTGATTTTCATGTAGCCCAGGTTGGCCGAGTGGTCATCTAGATCCAGTGGCTCGTAAAACAGCGTCTCATTGATGGCAGGATCATCAGTGATGACGCGACTGCGCAGATAAATGTGCACTGTTTCGAAGAAGGACTTCCACTTGCTGCCAAGAGGGATGGTCCAGTTATAGCACTGGAGCGAGGCATCCAATTTAGTTCTTTCCCAGTCTGGGAAGTCCTGCTGGTTGACGGGCATAAACCAGCTTTCGGAGTGGCTGCCCCCGAAGGGGTTGACATAGATAGCAGGCACGGGTTCCAGCGTGCTGTTCTTGGTGGAACAGATCTGGAAAGAGATCCCCATCAGCATGTGGATGAGGTTGGACTTGTTCTTGTTGCTCTTGAGGGTGAGCAGCATACGCTTCCTCCACGCCGGGTTGAACCAGCTGCCTAGGCGCACGTCGTTGCTGATGTAGATGGCGTGGACCTCCATGCGGCTATCGAGCCTTTGGAGGAGGTACCGCAGCTCTGCGTCCGGCATGTCAAAGTCAAAGTTGACGTAGTGGTCCAAAGAGTTGGCGATGTTGGGGCGGCAGAAGCCCATATGGAGGATGCTGCCTGGGAGGCATGTGCCACAGCGGGTGATGTTGTCCGGGGCGCAGGATGAGCAGAGGGTCCCCTCACCAACCCTACATGGCACGGTGCCCTGGCAGACCGCGCGTTGCTCTGCGGCGCAGATGCAGCCCTGCACTTCCTCAGAGAAGGTGCCGTGCACACCATGCTCACTGCAGTATAACAGAGACTGGGCTTTGTTGAGCCAAAAACCCAGAGTCCTGCAAGAGAGAACGTGATAATTACAGACATGATTAGTTCCTGAAATGACAGGTTAGGCTTTAATAAATGAAGATGAAATCGAAAGACATGAAAAATTGTTCAGCTAGCATGTTACAGTTTGACATCAGCCTTATTTTCTTTGTGGTAAATGAGGCATTTATTTCCTCTTGCTGATTGATACGAATATTAATCGAGTGCTGATGGCATGTTCTTTGACAAATGGAAATTGTTCTTAACCAGTGGAGGAAGTGAGTCTTAAAAGCCTTTGGGGATGTGTGTGAGGAGATTCCTTTTTTGTGCATTCTTTTCAGTCTCTTTTATCCAATTTAGCAAGAGACAAGTCACTTAAATAAATGCTCCAACTCCATGGGCTCTCCATTATCTTCCTACTCACTTCACAACTGTTGACGCATACTTAATGCCATGCATTCATCAATAAAATGTCTCACATCCCATGCCCTCTCTGCCGGCTGCCTCCCTGTGGGATTTCATTTCATCTCGCCTTCTTTTTGTCCTGGACTCATGAGTTTATTAATAATCTTATAAATCCACTAATGTAACATATTATTCTTGTTCATGAGAGCATTTGATATCAAGATGTAATTCAGGAAGTAAATAAACCACTAAGCAGTGCTCAAATGTGTTGACTCAGAGAAATGCACATGCAAAAAAATGCTTTCTCTTTATTTTTTGTTTGTTTGTTTTGTTTTATTTTATAAACTAGTTAATTTTTTTAATAATAAACACATTTATTTTCCGTACCCCATTGGGAGATAATTTTGCTTGTTTTATGCAAGACCTCACTTCATTTTGATTTTATTTTCCAGAAAACAAAATAAAAAAAAATATCTTATTGAACTTCTCAAGTAAATGCAATAAAAAAGCCATTTTTATTTTTTTGCATTGGTTCAATAATTACGTCCTGGTTGTCTCTTATGTGAATGTGAATTAAAAAAAAAAAATAAATTACAATAAAAAAAAAATTTCATATATGAATATTTCATAAAACAAAGATAATTATTTTACAAACGTATTGTGTCCATTTCAGTTCAGAAGATCTCAAACTTGGCCAGACTTACACTGTAAAAGGTATTTCTACCTATAAATTCAGATTTAGCTGTTGTAACCTAATTCAATCATAAAACAAGGGAATGCGGTTTTAACTTAATTGAGTTACATTCATACAATTCCCAATAGTCGTGACTAGTGTCAGCTGAAGGACATCAGCTCTGAAGGAAAAGGTCTGCGTTTGGCTCATCCAATTCTGCTTCAATTGACATTATAAAACCGACATAAACTCAAAAATTCATAATTTTTTTACTTGTTCAGTTTAATAAAATAATATATATATTTAATTAAAATTAGCTAAAGTAACACAATTTAATCTAATTTTGGGGCAGTTGCGGCCTTACTGGCCTAATGGTTAGAGAGTTGGACTTGTAACCCGAAAGTTGTGGATTCGAGATCCGGCAGGAATCCGAAAGTTGTGGTCTCAGATCCGGCAGGAATTGTCGGTGGGAAGAGTGAATATTCAGCGCTCTCCTCCACCCTCAATACCACAGCTGAGGTGAGACCCTTGAGCGAGGCACCAAACCCCCAACTGCTCCCTGTGCCGTGCTAAAATTATTATACTTTTTTCTTCTTCAAAGAAAAGGCATCAGAGTAATGGCATAATTTTCATGAAACACACTTTTGACTAGTATTGTATGTATTATTTAGTGAAATCACAAAATATAGGATAAAATCTCCTTGATCTCTCAAATATAGAGTTGTCTTTTTAAATCAGAATGTAATTTTTTTCTGTCCAACAACAATTTAAATGACATTACAGAGACACACATTCATAAGAAACACATGGAATATCAAGCAATTATTTAGTTTTGAAAAAAACCCTATGATTCCACTCTCAGTTTGTGCGAGTGCTATTGTGTTTTCCGTTTTGCTGGCACAGGCTGAAGCCGTCTGAGTGGAGTGAAAGTCTTCAAGCTTACGGACGATAACTACAGCCTGTCTCTCGCGTGGAGCTCTTGATTATAGTGTGTGCACGCTGACCAGTGACCACTCTTCAGAAAGCCTCAGTCTATCCACGAGACACAATGTTCAGTCACTTTAATATCCTCCATCTCTCTTTGGTTTTCCCACAAATTCTGATATCTGGCAACTTTTCTTTACAGAATAAAAAAACAAACCAAAAAAAACCCCATAACAAATAATAGTCCTGTAAGAAGAACGGTTTGAACCATGCAATAGTGCAGCTTCAATGCCTCTAAGCCACAGTCTAAATAAACCACACAGTGTTGTATAGACAGAGTGAAACCGCCAACAATCGTATACACACAAAACCACAACGAGTATAATATTTGAATGCTAATGTATAAACCGAAATACTTAAAGCTGCAGTCCGTAGGTTTTGCCTCTTTGTCGCCACCTCTGTTTGAAAGCTGCAACTGCAGTTATTTGCTGAATTATCATCTTTATTTGGGTTATGCATCGTCACGGCTCCTCAGCGCGGATGAATCGAATGTTTAATGTTAAGTTAGGGACTGCAGATTTAATCAATGAATCAAGCTGTTTTATCACTTACTCGCCATCGTGTTGTTCCAACTATGTATAACTTGTTTTAGTTATTATGAGGAATGTTCTGAAGAAATTGTTTCATCCATTAAAAATGAATGTCAGTGGGGTCCCAAACAACACCGTACTTTCATTGTTTGGACAAAAAAAAGAAAGATAAATCTTATGTTCCACAGATAAAAGAGAGAAAGACATTGAAGTTTGAAATGGCACGCGGGTGAGTAAATGATAACAGAAGCTTCAGTTTTTGCATGAGCCATCCATTTAATGAATGCTTTCTAAAATCGAGAGTGTACATGCTATCTTATCTGTGACCCTGGAGAACAAAACCAGTCGTGCGTCTCACGGGTATATCTGGGGCAATAGCCAACAATACATTGTATGGGTCAAAATTATCCATTTTAATGACAAAAATCATCAGGATATTAAGATCATGTTCCATGAAGATATGTAAAGGTAAATATCAGAAATTAGTATTATTAGTAGTAATATGCATTGCTAAGGACTTCATTTGGACAACTTTAAAGGAGATTTTCTCAATGTTTAGATTTTTATAAATATTGTCCTATCCTAACAAAGCCCAACCTGATCTCATGGCAATTCGTACATATTTTATGTGGGGGCTAATGCGTACGAATTTGTACAACCTCACTGATTTTTGCTAAATTGTACATATTTGACGGGTTGCCAGATTTGTACGAATGACCTACCTCAAACCCCACCCGTAACCTATCCATCACTGGGGTTTAGACAAACGTACACATTCGTACGAATTAACCACCTCGTAAAATACATACCAATTGGTTGTGAGATAGCGTTGAACAAACCATACATCAATGGAAAGCTTATTTATTCAGCTTTCATATGATGAATAAACTTTATTAACCTTATGACTGGCTTTGTGGTCCAGGGTCGCATATGCTTTGCAACAACAACAACAACAACATCATCAACAAAAGTATGGCCGTGTACCTTTCTCTAGGCAGGCTGATCTTTGGCTGTGTAGGACAGCGCTTGCTGAGAGCGAAGAGTTTGCGCACTATCTTGATGGCTTTTCCCAGCACCACTTTAGTGCTCGCCTCCAGCAGACCATAACGTCTCTGCAGGACCAGATCTGATGTCCAAAACTTTAAGATGGCAGATGTGTTTAAAAAAAGATCTGTTGGCAATTTCTTGAGAAAGGCCTTGAACTCATCTGAAAAACAGAAGGAGAGCAAGAAATGTTATTATGGTTATTATATCTATGAAACCTTGGACAAGGTGAATAAACTACATTGAGCCGTTATGAGCTTCAAATCTAGTGAGATAAGGGAACACGAGACGGCTCGTAATATGAATGCATGAGTTATTGAGCGACTCATTGAGGGTGTTGGGGGAAAAACAGCAGAGACAAAACATTAATCACTTGACTCACATATCACCAAACTATATAGCAGCAGGTTTTATTAAAGCTTTTGACAATCATTGTGCACTGCTGATTGATACTTGAAATAAGGATGAGCTAATATGTCTTCAGCACAGACAGTTTAGCTGAAAAACTCATACTTCTTAACAGCATTTCCCAACACCTTCCATTGCAAAATGTTGTACAAGCTGTAAACAGTGAAGCATTAGGGGAACTATCACATTCGAGTTCTGTAGAAATGCATTTGAGCCACTTAAAAAGACATTAGCATCCCTCAAAAACGGAGAAATGAAGACATTTTTGCAGCTCGGAGGAGACGAACCCCAGACGTCCCCCTGAGTTTCTCACTGTAAATCCATGCAGAAAGAGCTCCATTGGTGTCACAGGGCATTACAATGTGCAATGATCCCGTGAGCGCTGAGCCCAGAGGCTCCCACACACACACGACTAAATCACAGAGATAACATTAGCATTGGCTTAGACTGTCAGTTAAGCTCAGTTTAAGCTCAGATTCCCTTTTTCTTCTTCTCTTCCCCTGTCATTTTGCTTATGCATGAGTGTCTGTTTGACTGGCAGAAGACTTGGCAGAAGAAAAGCCTGCAGTGACCAGTGTCACAACATAATTGTATTACAATCATCTGGCAGTGGATAATCATGTTGTTTGCTAATGTGATGTTGGTTATATAAAACTAATAATGATAAATGGGTGCATCTTGAACGTCTAGCGTGAAAGCATTTCCTCTGCAGTTTCATACATCTGAGCAGATGCTTTATCGCTCCATGAATCGGATCTGCAACGCATTTGCTTTCATTACGTAATAACAAAAGCAAGCATTTAATATGTACATGTATATTCCAAACACGAGCCTACAGGGGCTGAGATCAGGGTTGGGGTATGCTAATGCAACCCAATAAAACCATAGAGGTTCGTACTATACCTGATCCTAACATAGCATCCCTTTCCCGCATACCGGCATAAAATGTAGCCATATGCAGCAGTGCTTTTATGAGATTTTCTCACTCCCTCTCTCTCTCTTTCTCACTCTACTTTCCTTCTTTTGCCTTCCACTGTTTACAGTCGAATCTCTCTCTCGCTCTCTCTGGATTCTGCTGGGGATCTCATTATTCACAGCAGCACATTTACAATTTGAACTTTTCTTCCCTTTTCTGCCATATTCTGGCATTTATGACTTTATGTTCAAATTTATGGACTATTTAGCTCTTCCTAAAAATGTCAGATGGAATGATGAGGTTATTTTCCTCCAAACACATTCTCATTTTGCACATTAGTGCTACAAATTTCTATGAACAAGGAAAGATGGGATCTTACTGCACTTTACCGCATTCATGCTCATTATATAGTGGTTAAAAGAGAACATTTAGACTTTCACTGAAAGACCTGCTAATTCTCAACTGTGTCTGCATAGAATTAGATCCCTTTAATGGGGAAGGTGGATGTGTGTACATGGTGAGTACATGGTTCTTAAGATCATGGAGGAGAAAAGTTTTACTCTTTGGCTTACAGTATTTTCATGCATTGTATCCACTTGGTATGGACTTTGAAACTACATAGACGGCTGAAGGAAAAGGAATCAGTGCTGTCTGCTGGGGTCAGCTGCATAAACTTAGTCATCTTTTTTTTCTCTTTAAGACTGTTCATAAAGTCAGTTACATAAAACATTGATTGGTCTAATTTGATACAGAAAAATGAGACTGATTACCCCATAACTAACAGCTAGTTGGTCATATATACATCCATTCATTATAAAAGTGCATCTATCCATCATAAAAGTGCATCTGTCCATCATAAAAGTGCATCTATCCAACATAAAAGTGCATCTATCCATCATAAAAGTGCATCTATCCATCATAAAAGTGCATCTATCCATCATAAAAGTGCATCTATCCATCATAAAAGTGCATCCATCCATCCATCCATCATAAAAGTGCATCTATCCATCATAAAAGTGCATC
This sequence comes from Gobiocypris rarus, assembly GCA_023029165.1. Classification (NCBI taxonomy): domain Eukaryota; kingdom Metazoa; phylum Chordata; class Actinopteri; order Cypriniformes; family Gobionidae; genus Gobiocypris; species Gobiocypris rarus. The sequence continues at coordinate 34,417,879 of CM040915.1, read as the reverse complement.
TATCCATCATAAAAGTGCATCCATCCATCCATCCATCATAAAAGTGCATCTATCCATCATAAAAGTGCATCTGTCCATCATAAAAGTGCATCTATCCAACATAAAAGTGCATCTATCCATCATAAAAGTGCATCCATCCATCCATCCATCATAAAAGTGCATCTATCCATCATAAAAGTGCATCTATCCATCATAAAAGTGCATCTATCCATTATAAAAGTGCATCTATCCATCATAAAAGTGCATCCATCCATCCATCATAAAAGTGCATCTATCCATCATAAAAGTGCATCCATCCATCCATCCATCATAAAAGTGCATCTATCCATCATAAAAGTGCATCTATCCATTATAAAAGTGCATCTATCCATCATAAAAGTGCATCTATCCATTATAAAAGTGCATCTATCCATCATAAAAGTGCATCCATCCATCCATCCATCATAAAAGTGCATCTATCCATTATAAAAGTGCATCTATCTGTCATAAAAGTGCATCTATCCATTATAAAAGTGCATCTATCCATTATAAAAGTGCATCTATCCATTATAAAAGTGCATCTATCTGTCATAAAAGTGCATCTATCCATTATCCAGTATTTTTTTTTTTTTTTGGTGTAGGTTTCAAACTAAGGTTTTCAGTCACTTGTCCAATTATTTTAATTAAAACAACATTTTGTTTTTGAATGCTACTTTTTAGGCTACATGAACTGTATGCTGATTTATGCAATGTTTTGTGTTTCATAATTATTTAAGAGTTTAAATTGTGCTGTTGCACATTTCAATGCGACAACTTGCCCCATTTGGCGAACGGTAAAATGAACTGTATTTTGTAGCAATGGTAAAATTAACACTGGAAATGTTCAACAGGTTTTTTTTTGTGTTTTTTTTTTGTAGCCAAGATGTTCAGGTATGTGCCTATAGAGAAATTGACATAAACCATGTGCAATTTTTTGTGTTCTACTTTATTTTAGATATTCAGTTTCAAAGTGCCTCTAGACTTCAGCTAAATGTGTTGATTTTGTGCATAAAGCTGCAGTGATCCGCCTCCTTTTGTGCGTTAGACAGCTGTCTAACCGAGCCAAGCGTCCCTGCAGGTACGGCCTGATTTCGTTTTGTAATTATAAGCAAACCGTCAGTGTGTTGCAAACTATTCTCAAGTAGATGCACTGAGTAACTTTAACTTTTGATATCAGGCTGAAAGCAGGTGCAGGCGATATTGTTGAAATTACCTATTATAAAACGGCCTTATACTGTTTTTCATCAGATGCAAATAGTGCTCACAAATTCATTACAGCTGTAATGAACTGTAATGAACTGTTTTGCATCTAAATAGAAAGAAACACAATTATCAGACCCGAACTCCACAGAAGTTGCATTCAGTGCAAAGAAAAACACAAGTCGTATGGCATGTCTTCCACTAGTTCACAGTCTTTTGAAATGAAACTGTTAAGCGAGGACAGAGAAGACAGATCAAGGATGTACCCTCTGCCCTTCTGCTTATTATTGCTTGGATTTTTTTTCTTCCTCAACGAGAAAGCAGGACACCTGTATAATATATTCAAATGAGCGCTTTCAGCTCTTCATGGGAGGAAGCGGTCTGGTTATCTGTACCGGACACCCTGCAGAACACACAGTGCCGCCTGGCCTCCATACGTCTTTTATATCTGCAAGGTTCCCAGAGGACAGGGCATAATTCACAGATTGATCAAAGCACAGGGAACGGCAGGGTGGCTGAATTAAGGCTCATCTGGAGAAGCTGACTAGTGACAAGGTCCTGATTAGACATTTCTCGCAGCGTTAGAGTGAAATTAAGGATATTCGCTCTGTTAATCAGTCAACCGGGCACATTTTTCTCCCCTGAACATTAATGCCGAATTGAGTTTTCCCTGTAATTGCAGAAGAAGACATTTGTGAAATGAACAACAGACCATTTCAAGTCGGTGAAATAAGCTGGCAATGAGACGATGACAGATTTCCACGGACTCACCGATTGACGTATGTGTTGCTACATTTCTAGGCACCAGCCCAAGCCTTTGAATCATCCGTCTTTACTGACAAACAAAAGTTGGGTTTGTATTAGTGCTGTCAGCGTTAATGCTTCTCTCTTTGTGATCAGGCCATTTTAAGCCGCTAAACTCTGGGAAAGTTTTCAGTGGTCCAGTAATTCATTCAAACAGTCCAAAGCAAGGCTAATGTAAAGAAGGCCAGGCTGATCACATTCGACATATCAGAGCGAATAGACACTCACATTGTGTTTTAGTGAATTATTCATTCCACTGTGTGCTTTGCTTTAAAACACGAGCTGTGTCGTATTCAGCAAATGTTTCTGAAGAGTGTCGTACATTAAGCGTGTGAGAGTCTGTTATGATGCACAAAGAACAAACCGTATATGTGCGCGCTCTCGATCACTGATCGCACACTGCATTTATGTACTGACACAGTACATTAAAAAGTTTGCCCATAAAATCTTAAGATAGGTTAAGCTTGCTGTCCACTGATGAGGGGCTCGATAAAGCAGCTTCAACTCGAACTCTGATATACCCCCACAGTGACTAAATATAGGATATAACGTATGTAGAGCAAGGTATCTAAGATGAAGGTGGAGCTTGGGAAGGTGGTGGGGAGACTGTGGAGAGGTAAGCAGCCTGTCCCAAACGGCTCACTTCATGTGCACTTTCAGTCTTGTGGACTCACAATGGGCGCTGCATGCACGTGTCCGTTAAGTCCACAAGAGCGCAGGGTGTCCCATTTATCATTTTAGGTCTCTGAAGGGTGCTTGTAAGCGCCCCTTTTGAGTCGATATGCACCCTCGATGCTCAGAGGAAGACATGAGGGTTTAGGGTGCCATTTGGGACAGGGCCTAAATAGGACTACTCTGGCTGTCGGCAGTTGATTAGGAGATTAGATGGGCTCGCTCCTCCTAAATTATGCTTAGGAACGTCACTTAGCGTTTTTCCACACACACTCAGGGTCATGGAGATATATTGGGATCATATTTGATTTGTCATATGTACGTTGCAGCTTTTAGTAATTGTAGGTTTATGCAGTCAAAGTGTTTTTGGCATCTACGTGTGGTCCTGTTCGGTATTGCAGCTTGACTCGTCTAAAATGAAAGCAATCTTGTTGTTGCTCGTACACACACTATACACTGTGAATTCAGTAAAGTTTTTTATGTAATATGTTTTGTGTTGTTGTTGTTGTTTTTAGGTGTGTATAAATGTATTATATAATAGAATAGTATGGACTCCTCATATTTGGTTATTTGGTGTCCTTTTGGAGTCTCCAATGATCCTTGAAACCTGCAGAAAATACCGTTTTGTGAAAAACCACCCTTCAGTCTGATTGTTTACTTTGCTAGATTGAGCAAATGATGACAAAATGAATGTTTCACAAGTTCACACTTACATCAAGTTAAATAGAGTAAAGATTATGCGTATTTGGCGTGCTGTCCGGGGCAAGGCTTCGGGCTCTGAATTTTGGCCTGAACCCAGATTGCCAGCCAGCCAAAGTTACACACAAACCACACTCTGGTGAAATGCAAAACTACTGATGAAATCTAACCCTATGACAAGATCCCAAACGGAGGAAAAAACTACATTTAAAAGGTCTAATAATATTTTCCTTACATTTACGTGCACTGAAATCTCTGAACAAACAACACACGTCAGTGTAACAGTAAAAATAAAAGCTACTTTTTGTCCATTGTCGGTCTACATTACTATCTTCGGTGTATCAGAATAACCCATTGCATCATTGAGGTTATGATCAGACGTAGCCTACAGCTGAATCAGTGTCCTTATTTGTATATGCAATTTAAGAAGATGTGATTAAATATGTGCATACACACATATTCATGTTTAGAGTATTAGAGTATATGAAATGTGTCCATTTAAAAGTGCTTGCTCCAGTCTGTTGGTAGGCTTTCTATCTGATCCGAGTTGTTTTTAGTGTTTTCAGTGATGTGAAACCAGTGCATAACTGTTCTCAAAAATTGTGTTTTGGGGTTTCATGACCCTTTAAGCTATTTTATGTTATCATATGCTCATGAATATTGTTGTTGAAACCCAAAACAAAACAAAGTGTGAAAATATAACTATAATAGAAAATAGAAATTTGCCCGGAAACATTTTTTTTTCTGTAAATATTGGTTTTATTTTATTAAAAAAATATGGTACAATTAAGCTGTTATTGTAAAAGTTTCTACATCCAGACAGTGGTTGAACTTATAACTTTAAAGAGCAATGCGCTAAAGCCAGCAGAAATTAAAAGAGGCAACATGTATGCAAAATTCATTCATTTAGAATAGTATCGTTAAGATGATCAGTCTCTCTGGGTTAGTACGGCTTTGACCACTCCTGTGAGTTCAATAACAGTCTCTGGTCCACTGGAACTATTCCCATTAGTCCCAGGTTGGCCAATCCTGTTGTCTGTACGCATGATGATGATGATGATGATCAAGAGGATGCTGGAGAAGATCAAGGCCAGTGAGTAACCTGCTATCTTAAAAAAAAAAAAAAAAAAAAAATACACTGAATAAGTCAATAAATTAAAAACAAAATTAAACAACTATAACATGCTATAAGTTATATGTATGTCAATGGTTTATGAGCACAAAAAAGGTCATTTTTTTGCCTGTTGGAGAAGTGACACCCAATACTACTTTAATGGAAACCTGGTGACTTGAGTTGATTTCACTTGACATGTTATAGGGTTTTCTGTCTAAACTCCCTCATATATTGGTTTGAATCTTTGTTCACTGTCTCTACCTGCACTTAAAGAAAATGTAATAAAAACATTCTCATCATTATGGTTATCATTAAAGATATTTAGAACATGATTATTAATTATGAAATGATATTGTATAATTTATCTGTACAATTTATATACATTTTTACAAGTGGGACACTATAGTTCATTTCTGTGAGTGAGGAGAGCAAAATAAAGTAAACTGTGACATTATACCTAAACATTCTTCATACAGTGACTACCAGTAAAACATTTTAGGATCAAAATGATTGAGACACTTTGAGCTGAGCATGTTTTGCTGAAGTGTTTGTTCTTTAATTGCTAATGTGACCTTTGACCCCACAGACTGAACTAAATGAAGCATTGCTTGCTCATTGGTTGAGCTAGATTGGTATTATCTAATTGTGTAGTTAAATCTAACAGCTGATTGGTTGATTGTAATCCATTACATCCCTTTCTATCAAAGTTATCTGACATTATCAAGATGAGTTTGTTCAGTTTAACTCTCAGTTAACGCTCAGTTTAACTGCTCATATGTTATTACCAATTTCTAAACTAAAGCGAATAAACTGATAATGTGAGAAAATGTTGAATATATCTGATTAAATCTAGGTTAGACTGTATTTTCATGTTTCTCATCTTTGTGAAATGGCAAATTATTCAAAATTCACCAACATTTCTTTTGCATTCATAATTAGCGATTTGTGGGTGCTGAGATTTCCTATTATTACAGTTGACATATTAGATTTGTATATATTGAACAATCTCTCTTTTATTTCTACTCCCTGACAAATCTTGGAACTGTAGAGTGGGGTGAAAATACTTGGTATTTACCTTTGATTTATTAATCTTCTCTTTTGTGTAGTTATATAGTTCAATCTCATTTTTTCCTTGGTTTGGTTCAGGTTTGCACCAACTCACACAATTGGGATGGATATCTGTATCGCAGGTGTAGGTTCCATTCCATTTTGTCAATCCACATGCAACATAATCCCCATCAATGAGAAACATACAGAACCACACTAGAGATGGTATCACACGAATCATCCAATTAAGACTTTTTCCAGGCAGAGATGTTTTGTTGTTGTTCTGTCCTCCAGACCCTTTACTTTTCTTCTCTTCTAGAAATCTTGAAAATAGCAGCATCATCGCCAGGGCAAATATAGTAGGGACAATGCAAATGAGGCACACTTCAGGCAGGTTTCTCTCAACACTGCATGGGCACGCAAATTTCACACCCATAACCGCCTGAAAACCCAGTAACAAAAAGCTCAGTGGAGCAGCGCTCTTAACAATAATTTTGGTTTTTTCTTTGTTTTGTTGAGAAGACATTTTCTGAGGTTTATACACCGCCCAATACGTATCTTTGATGATCCTTTTGGTTCTCCTCCTGTTCTACTCTATTGAATGTGATCTGGTCCACAGGATCCCCTGGGATGAACATAATATAATCTGCATTATTATGAGCACACAGAATAACGGAACTGATGATACACTTTAACATTATGAACAGTATAAGCAATGCATCTGCTGAATATTCTATCACTAAAATAATTATTCTGTTTTAGGAACAAATCAACTTTCTCCGTCATCATTGAACGAATACATGATTTGTTAATATTATCACCGGTGAACATGAGAGCCATATCTACCTCATTATTGTACATAAGTATTCATTGTACATACGCATTTTTTTACATATTTAATTACAGTTAACAGAAACTTGGCTTAAATATTCATCTCCAGAAGCAGCTGTGACACTATAAGGCTGTAAAGTGAGTTTACTCTTTGCCCTGGATTAATAGCAAATAACTAAATTAAAATTAATAACAGCGAATAACTCGTGGTACACAGAGATAAATTACTTAAAAAGCTTTAAAATCAGGCCTTACTACTGATAGATTAAAATTTTCCTCAGCTAGAAATAAGGTTATTCGAGCTCTACGAATGGCAAAAGCAAATCTTTTTATGACTGTGATAGAGTGCTAGCCTGGATGCCAGACAAATTTAGCCCCGCCCACAATTTTTTTTTGCTCTGGGAATTCGGTCTGGACTCGATCCATAGAGGAGTTATTATGCCCGAACAGAAACTGTTCGGACCAATGAAATCATCAGGGCGGGCTTTAGACGATGATGGACAGATGATCAACAGTAACGGGATCATCCACGTCATCAAAGGCGCTTGGGTTGAATTTGCTCTTATCCTAAACGGAGAACTTGTTCGTATATGCATTCACCTTCACTATTTCTCTCAGAAACGATGATCGTGTTGGTAAGTACTCTGTGTATCCTTAAATTCTTTTTTTACAACACTGGCAAAGATCGTTTACACTCATCTTTTCTTCTAACTTTAACATCCGGTTTTAACATTACATCCACATAGTGTCATTGCACTGCACTTTGTTCTTATTGTTACTGTGTAACAACCAGTAATTAAACCTGTTTGCACATTATACTTCTGTTTGCACATTACATTATACCTATTGTTTGCACATTTTACTTATATATATATATTTTTATGTTAACCAGTTATTTATTTTATCTTTTACTTGATTACTTATAATTCTATGTTGAGTACTTTTTATTCTATTTCTATTTTTAATTTCCTCCTTGTGTTTCTTGTAACTGTTATTTGCACTGTCTATGGAGCGGACCTGTTTACATTTCACTGCCAGTTATATATTCTGTATATAATTGTGTATGTGACAAATAAAACTCTTGAATCTTGAATCTTGCACAGTAGCTGTGCAAGAAGGCTCACTAGAACGCATATTTGCGTAGGCCCCGCGGCCAGCTGTGCACCAGAGCATCTGTGCCGAGCATGCCCTCGGTCAGGAGTAAAACAGGCGGCAGTGCGAAGAGTCGTGGGAGGCAAACAGATCTACCTGCGCGTTGCGAACTGTTCCCAAATCAGCTGGACCGTCTGGGGATGGAGTCGCCATGTGGCTGACACTGTGAGAGCTCATTGGCTGCACGGTTCAGCTCTCCCGGGATATGGACAGCACGAAGGGACCTCAGATGCTTCTGACTTCATAAGACGAGATGGCGGGCTAGTTGAGACATCCGCCGGGAGCGTAGACTCCCCTGGTGGTTGATGCACGCTACTGTGAACGTGTTGTCCGCCCTGAGTAGCACATGTTGACCCTTGAGCAACGCTGACATTGCACATAGCCCCCTTAGCCCGTGGCGAATGCATCTGTTGACACAACCACATGTCTGGAAACTCATTCTAAGGGCACTCTGGCCCGTAGAAAACTGAGGTTCAACCACGGGTGAAGGTATGAAGGAGGCTTGAGTCACTTGGACCGGGAGCATGCCTGTCTGCCATGCCCATCTCGGGACTCGATCGCAAAGCCAATGCTGAAGCGGTCTCATATCAAGCAATCCGAGCAGCGTTACGCGGCTGCAGATGCCATATGCCCCAAGAGCCTCTGAAATACTTTCAGTGGAACTGCGCTCTTGCTCTCGATTTGACAGAGGCAAGTCAGCAGTGACTGCGCCGCCGTAGAAGCTGGTACATGGCGACGAGTCAATCTCCATACAGAGAAAGAGATACTCTGCGCGGGCAGAGTTTGCTCTTCTCCCAGTTGACCCGAAGGCCCAGACAGGCTAGATGCTGGAGAACAAGATCTCTGTGTTCGCAAACCTGCTCTCGAGTGGCCCAGTATGAGCCAGTCGTCGAGGTAGTTCAGGATGCGAACTCCGTGCTGTCTGAGTGGCGCAAGGGCTGCCTCGACGACCTTCGAGAAGATGCAAGGGGACAGAGATACAGAGATAGTTTGAATGGGAGAACCGGCGTGCTGATATGCCCGCCCCTCGAAAGCAAACCGTAGGAACGTCTGTGTCGAGGAAGGATGGAGACATGGAAGTAAGCGTCCTTCAGGTCGATCGCTGCAAACCAATCGGCTGGACGAATGCATTCGAAAAGGCGTTTCGCTGTCAACATCCTGAACGGAAGCCTGTGAAGGATCATTCAGGACGCGCAGGTCCAGGATTGGCCGTAACCCACCCGTTTTCTTGGGTACAATGAATTAGGGGCTGTAGAAGCCGGACTCCATCTCTGCTGGAGGGACAGGCTCGATCGCACTTCGCCTGCAGGGTGGCAACCTCCGCACACATGACTGAGGCATTGGACCCCACCATGGTATAGCGGACTCCCTGAAGCGGGAGGAGCCTGCGCAAACTGAATCGCGTGGCCGAACCTGATGGTCCTCGCGACCTAGTGGGATAGACCGGAAGCTGAAGCCAGGCTCCCAGGTACTGCACCAGCGGGTCATACAGATGACAGACGTACCCAGGGTGGGGCAGCAAGGCAGCGTTACCATCCCGGACGTGGGGCGTGGCGTCGATGTGGGGCACAGATAACAGCTGCGCCTGACAGAGGAGACCAGGGAAGGACGTGTGTTCCACGGGGTCTGCTCTGCCAGGGGCTGGCAACAGAGAGGGATGCGAGTGGCGGGACCCGCGGGTGGAGCACACTGTCACACTCGCCGCCAAATAGCCCAGCCTGGGATATGGGAGCGTCGAGGAACCGGGACCGCTCGTCGTCACGCATATCAGCCAGGCTGAGCCACAGGTGTCTCTCCTGGACCACAGCTGTGGACATCACCTGACCCAGGGAGCGTGTGGTCACCTTCGTCGCCTGGAGAGTGAGGTCGGTGGTGGCACGCAACTCATCTCTGAGCCCTGGGTCAGACCCAAATTGTGCATGTCGCATAGCAACTTGGCCTGGTAGGCCTGAAGAGCCGCCATGGCATGCAAAGAGGCGGCAGCCTGCCCCGCAGCTCTGTAGGATTTCGCCACCAAGGTTGATGTGAACCTACAGACTTTGGAGGGTGCTTAGGGTCACACGCCAAGTCGAGCGCAACAGAGCGCTCGACCGGGAACAGTGTACCCCTTATTCCACACCATTAACCTCAGATCACCCTGGCCACCAGCCAAAGTGCTGCCTCTCGTGGAGACTGCAGATTGGGGTGTGGCAGAAGGACTCTCACCCCAGCGGCTGCACGGAGATCACTGACTCTCGACCATAACACCGAGATGGGCATGTTCTCGCAGTGGGAACATGACTCATCCACAAACGCTGGATTACAATTAGCTGAGATAGAAAAACAAAGAATATTACAGAGAAAAATTGCTGTATTTTATTTATTTGTTTTATCATGTTTAAATTTGACAAAATAAAGACATTTTCATTTTCTGTCACTGCAGATGTTTTTCATTTTTTCATTTTATATCAAGTGTACAGTTGCACAGTTTTTTTTCATATTGTAACCAGTGTTGAGAGATGGCAAGAATTGATATAACGTACATTTCATAAATAGTTTGATTATCTGTTGAGTATATTAGTTTTTTTATCTCAGCTAATTGTAAGTCTTCAGTTTGAAATGGATTTTATGACACTAACAGAAACCAAAAGCCTTACCACACCAAAATATTGCTTATTTTATTCATTCTATTGCTTTTTTTTCAGTTTTGCTGCTTAATTTATTTACGATATTATTTTTGTTGTTTATTTTATTAATTGTATTTACTTTATTGCTTATTTTGTTATTTTTGTTAATCTTGTTGCTTATTTAGTTCCTTGTTATTTTATTTTTGATACTGCAGATGTTTTTTTCTTTCATTTTATATCAAGTGTACAGTTGCACAGTTTTTTTAACCTCCTGAAATAAATATCTCTGTTCTAACCCTCTGCATTGTTCATCTCCTTTTTCTGTTTAGAAGAGAACTGAGCCTTTAAATCTCCTTTGTAAATGCTTTCCAAGGCACACATAGTCCTCACTTTAGATGAGCTCACAAAAATAGTTAACTGACAACTACTAAATGTTTTATAACTACCTGAATTAATCATAAACTACAATAGGAATACATGTTAATAAAGCATTTATTAACACACTGAGTAACTATTACTATATGTCTAAATAATAAGATGTACAAATGTACATTTAGATAGTTTATTAATCATTTACTTACACTTTCTAAATGATCTTATGAACCGCTGACAACTCCTAAATAACTGGTTTGTAAATAATCAAATAGTTCATTTAGAAATGATAAATTGATCATTAATAAAGTATGAATATACAATTATTAAATGCATTATAGATATGCTTATAAATCAAGAACAAAGCATTTACAACTGTAGTTATAAACTGCTTACTAATGCTTTATAAATGATGAATTGACTATTTACTAATGCTTAACTAATGCTTCATAGCGTGTAGTTATTATAAAGTGTTACCAGTTTCTTTATGGAAAAAAATTGCTTTTTAGATTATTTATGATTTATAGCTTGTAATGTAATTGTCCAATTGTTAGGTTAAACAAATGTTCACCCTCATGCTAACCTGCTGATCTATCTCAAGAGAGCATGAAAATCATGAACAGTTTCAAAGTCAAGCTTTTCTTGATTCACAACATAAAATAAGGAATGATGGCCTACCTGCAACCAGTCTGAATTCACTTCGACGTCTGCAACTTTCAGAGTCTGCAGCACAGCTTTATATCCGTTCTTTTTAATTTTTTTTGGAAAGCCATAAAACCACACATTCTTTTCAAACTGCCCCTCCTTATGCCTTAAGGTTGTTCATTATGGTTGACTCATATGACCCCATCAATTAGGGTATTCAAATTAAAAATAATTTCACTTGCTTTCTTATTTACAGAGGATGAAATAGTAAGACACGAAAGATTGGTTTGTTCTCAGTGAATTAACATTTGTGGATATAAAATGTACAAAGAAAATACATTAAACTTATAACAAAGTAAGCATTGTTTAATAGAGTCACAACCATAGTGACCAAAAAAAAAGATGTCAAAATAAAGCACAAGATGTCAGCGGCAGTAGTAGCAGGTCATCAGGGGACTTTTCGCATACTTTTTTTTAATGCTATGCATTTGGACATACTACTCTGTACTGTTTACTATATTCTACTCTGTACTGTGTACTGTATTCTACTCTGTACTGTGTACTGTATTCTACTCTGTACTGTGTACTGTATTCTACTCTGTACTGTGTACTGTATTCTACTCTGTACTGTGTACTGTATTCTACTCTGTACTGTTTACTATATAGTATGAAAGATAAATCTTATTAGCCTGATTTTTCTGCCTCTGTTTCTCCCTCTTTGCTCTTTCTTCGGTCTGTAAGGCTGCAAGTGTTAGAAGGGCGAAGAGCTGTTCTTGCTTCTGCTCACGTCTGTTTTAATGCACAGTAAAAGGTGTTAGGTTATTTATAACTCAGCATTTTTATGTGTGTGTGTGTGTGTGTGTGTGTGTGTTTCTTGGAACACTTCACTAGTGACTGTCCTGGACGAGCCCACACGGTCCACCAACCACCAGTCATTGCCTGTTTGCGTAATATTTTCTTTTTATTTTTATGAATAGGCTACTCTATAACTCATAACCCCGCAGTGTCCTCTCTCCGTGTAATGTATGGGACGTGGGACAAACTAAACAATCAAATTACACTTCAGATCATTTTTCCCAAAGAATTTCAAGCATTTTAAGCAGTTTTTATCATTTTTACCTTTAAAGGGCAATTATTCTAATATTTTTTACATATATTTGTCACCTTTTATGAACAATTCTGGTTACGCTTTAGATTACAGCCCGGAGAGTACTGCATAATTAAAGCAAATTTACAGCATAACTTTCAGTAATTATAGTGTAAATATTAAGTAAGTACTTGTAGGGTATATGGGACCAATATGTAATATTTGGGAAATAAAGGGGTAACTATTAGGAAAATTAACAAATTATATATACTGTAAGTACTTTTTAATTAAGGGGTAATTATCTGTGTTGTTTCATGTAGTATTGTATTGTTCCCCTCTTGTTTCATGTAGTTACAGGGTAAGTGTGAATCTGCGGCTGTAAATTAAAGTGGCTCTTGTCCCCCCAGATTCATACTTGTAACTACACAGATAATTACTCCTTAATTAAAAAACAGTATAAATAATTTTTTTATTTTCCTGATAGTTACCACTTTATTCCCCCAATATTACATATTGTTCCTATATACCTACACGTACTTATTTTATAGTTACACTATAATTACTGAAAGTTATACTGTAAATTAACTTTAATTATGCAGTACTTTCCGGGCCAATTAGAATAATAAGACAATAGGCTGCTACCAATCAAATTAAATCAGTATCAAAAAAGCTGCATCTGAATTCTAAAGTGGCATGTAGACCTACAAACAGTTTAATGTTGCTCGGAGCGATTAGGTGTTATGCGATTAAAGTTTTAAATTTAATATTTGAATAGCCTTTAGAGATATGAATTTAATCACAAAATGACACGATACAACCTACAGTGGTCTCACGGTTCGGTTCGGTTCACGATTATCAAGGAGTCGGTTCAATTCGATATCACAATGCACTGCATCCTCATGTATACAATTTTGTCAAAGTTAAATGAACTGGACCTTTACCTGCTCAAAGAAACACACTTCTTGAATGTATCAAACATCAAAGAAAACTCAAGTCTGGGCACAGAAGACAACAGGAGCATTTAGAACAAATACACAAAAATAAATACTAAAAGCCACTTCAGGAGGTGGCCTTACAGTCAAAACTGAAGTCTAAATGCATCTGTTTGATGAAAGCGCATATGTAAATTTTACTCCTCGCAACAATGTTAAAAAGTTTAACTTGTGAGAGCGTGAAGCCAGTGCACAAACTAGCGAAAGTAATGTCGTAGGTCCTCAACACACAATCATCTTCATGAAACTGAAAGATTTCACCAGAGCTGTGCCGTGCTCGCTCATACTGTGTTCTTTGATTTTGAAATTAGCAAACGATCAATAAAATGTAGCTCATTTCTGCTGTTTTCGGTGACGTGAACTCCATTAAATCTGCATATAGTACAGGAATTTAAGAATGGATGTTTTGATAAATCAGATTTACACACAGCGTAAGTTCGCCAGGTCGTGATTACCAGGTTGTTCATAAAAGCCGAAATGTGCTCAGATGACAGATTTTAAAGTAGTTGGAGCATTTTGAATTACTCTCACACTCACGTCTCACTCCATCTGCAACCGCGACAAAGCACATACATGACAAATGACATCAGTTTATTACTGAACCGATATGGAATAGTCCTTGTCTGCATCGCGATGCTGCAAAAGATACGATTAATTTCTACACCCCTACAGTAGGTGGCAGCACGTAACTGTGTAAATAGTCAGTGAGTCATTCATTCAACCGATTCATTCAAAACGCTGATTGATTCAGGAATGGAGCAAGTGGCTGTCTATGGGACACAGAATCATTCACTCAATCAAAGAATCGGATTCGTTCACAAACAGCACTGTCAGTGAGTTAGCCGTGCAACGGATCTGTGACTTTATTTTGCATTAGCATTTATTAATTTGATTTCAGCTTCATCCCTTGTTCAAAACTCAGCATACCTTCCATCATAAAAGTTATGACTGCTGCATATTTACACTCAAATCGATAGGCTACTGGTCTGTGCTTCACTATAATGCAACTTCATCTGCGTGCTGTCCAGTGGGTCATGCAGCTTTGCCACATAGATTTTGATAGTTAGACAACTAAATAAATCTATTGGTGAGCCAAAGAAGTAGACTGAAGGGTAATATGTGTTATGTGTGTAATGTCCAGTTGTTTGATGAGAGAGATATTATTGTAATAAACACTTTAAGGATCTGTCTAGCAGAGGAGGAGTGTTATTCTGCATACACTGTGGAATAACTGAACACGGCATGGGATGATCATTGGCTGACCAATCAGCAGAAAGGGGCGTTTCTCACGCACAAAAAGTCACCAGTTCTGATCTTAGTCAGGGGGTTCAGGGTTTACTAATGCATTAAGAATTAATGCTCTATGCTTGTTCATAAAAATAAAAAAAAATCTGTTTTCTTAGTCCACGTCACTGCGCTGAAGAGTGCACAGCTGTTTCCCTTTCTGGGAGGTTTCTTCAATGCTCCTCTCCCCTGCAACCCTTTGGGCCACATAAAAAGGCCCACACTGAAAAAAAATATTTGTTGGCTCAACATCCGTTATTTATAAAAATACATAGATTAAACTCAAAATATGTATACAGCTCTGGAAAAACAATTAAGAGAACATTTAACATTGAGAAATCACCAGAGCTGTATATATTTATAACATTGCAAGCTTTACTTAACATATTCTAGTGTAGCCTATGCAACACAAAAAAGTAAATTAAAAGGTGAACAGAAGTGTATGCGTAAAGTAAATAAAGTAAAAAAAAACGAGAGTGACATCAACAAACATCACAACTTGGTTAAAATTAAAAACTTGGAGAATTACGCGCAGCGTGATGCGCGTGTTGGGAGCGGCGGCACTGATTGTAGCCCTGTTTTGTAGTGCAATCAGACTTTAGCTATTAATGTTTATAAACAACTGAAAAAAGCACATATGTCAGAGCATGTCAAAACTTTTAAAGCCCCCCCCCCCTGACTGAGCTTACTGAGACACAGACAAACAGAAGTGCTACTACTGTTTCACTGCACTGAGCAGCCATATTGGACTCTTAAAGTCAGGGTTGTTGCACTTCCCGTTTCCCTATCCCAAATCCTACATGGGGGTGTTCCAGTTAAAAGTTCCTACTGGGGTTTTATAAAAGATTAAAATGAGACTGGCAGAAACTGTGTGTGTTATGTACCCTTTAAACCGCAACCCTTCTCATGTCTGTACCATTGATGTGGCTTGTATGTTCATTGTTCTAAAAATGATTTATTGTATTTATCTTTAAATCAGTATGTTCTCACAATGTTTCAGGACCTCAGGTTTTCACATTTTGCTTTAATTTTGCCCTTTCACTGTAACTAAAATGTTGTAGGCCTATACTAAAATTAGATGTCATTTAGTCAGACTAAAACTGACTAAAATGTAGGAATATGAAATTTACTTTGAAAGATGAAAACTATGACTAAATCTGTGAAAAAAGAACAAGAAAGATTTGCCATTGTGGGTGTATTCAACATAAAACCCCCTAGAAAAAAATGTTTTCATGCAACAAAGAAAAGACAAGGAATCTTTCTTTAAATGATAAACAAGAAATGCAAGGCCAGGACTGCGATCATAATGCGTAGATGGCAACCTGTTGAACGAGTCTGTATAGCTTTTAGAATAAGAATGAACCGTCGCAGGAGCTTGTCTCTGATAAAATACTGTTTCCTCCACTCCTGCTGTCATCAGAGCTGCAAAGCAGTCACTGAAATATGCTCCTCGCTCGCTCTCTCGCTGTTGCTGAAACCCTGAGCCATAAATATAGAACCTTTAGCCTCTTTGTCTTGATGCTGTGCACCGCGATCGCTGCTTATGGCACTCTGGTGGGTGCTTTCAGCAAGGCCAAGCTGTGCTGTTGAGGTCTCAGCCTCCAAAATCTCATAAAGGAGATCAATCCTAAGTAAGACAGTCATTTGTGCCTATCAAAGTCTGGAGAGGAGCATAACACACTTGAAATGCTCGCTCGTATGTTGGGAAATATTGGCAGCGGGCATTGTGGCGCAACAACGAAAATGCATAATTGCGTCCACAGTCGCAAAGTACACTCACAAGAGAGAAAAAGGAAGTAGTAAAACATGTTTACTAAGGGTTCCACAGCAGAGTACTCAATTCCATTAAACATATAAGCATGTATTTTTATAGAGTCAGTTTTGAAAGAGGTATCTGCCATGCTATGAAAAGTGACAGAGATTTCTAAAAGCATACATAACCATATTGCAGCCTGCGTATTCTTGGTTTAAGTAAAATGATCATTTTAATCACCCCATGCTTCTAAGTTATCATAAATAATAGTGCTGCTTGTTTTTCTTAATAGGCCATTACCATGTAGCATATCAGGCCATCATGTCATTATGAGTTTGAGGTGCACTGAGTCTGAACTTAAATGGGTCAGCAGGATGAATGAAACCCTTAAATCCTAAAGCAGGCGTGGTGTGTGTGGCTGCAGCATATGCATCAATACCGAATGGACTGTGCTGCCATACAAGCAACCACTCGCATCATTAAGAAGAGAGAGATATTACAATGTGTGACTTCCTCAAAATATAAATACTTGTGAGTTTGGAAACTAAAGTTAAGTGGCGTTTTTTCTCCTAGGCTGGAGGATATGTTTGCATGATTCGGTTTAGTTGCAAACCATTGAGGCTCAGCAGGGCTCTGGCTGCACTTGGCATCCTCTACCAATTTAGTAACACAAAATAACATTATTTGGAGCTCTCCTACAGCACGGCAGGGAGACAAGTAAATAATCCCATTCCATTTTCTCAATTTTTCCACAAATTGTAGAGTTATCTGCATTCATAAATCTCAAACATTGAACCCAGATATCCAAATAATTGTAAGAAAAAAAACCCACCAAATATTCTTCTTTGATATTAAGTTTAAATACTAGCTTATTAATAACTACAAGCCAATATCTGGCACCAAATTAGCTAACCCCTACTGATGTAGGGTTGTATAAGTTATTCAGATCAGCATCAACAAAAACACAAACAGTATACAAATAGGATGAACAATTGGGCCTCAAAAAAGCATTAATACAATTATATATATATAAAAAAATCTATATATATCTAATTACAACTGCCAAAAGAATTGGACGCCCCTCCAAATCATTGAGTTCAGGTTTTGAATCCCTTCCCCCAATTGGGAACAACAGCAACTCAGCCACAGAGCGGGGTCAGCGCATGCTGAGGGTCACAGTGTGCAGAAGTCACCAACTTTCTGCAGAGTCAATCGCTCCAGACCTCCAAACTCCTGTGGCCTTCAGATGAGCTCAAGAACAGTGCGGAGAAAGCTTCATGGAATGGGTTTCCATGGCCGAGCAGCTCATTCAAGCCTTACATCACCAAGAGCAATGCAAAGCGTGGGATGCAGTGGGGTAAAGCACGCCACCACTGGACTCTAGAGCAGTGAGACGTGTTCTCTGAGTGACCAATCACGCTTCTCCGTCTGACCATCCCATGGACGAGTCTGGGTTTGGCGGTTGCCAGAGCAGGACTTGCCTGACTGCAATGTGCCAAGTGTAAAGTTTGGTGGAGGGGGGATTATGGGGTGGGGTTGTTTTTCAGCCGTTGGGCTTGGCCTCTTAGTTCCAGTGAAAGGAACTCTTAATGCTTCAGCATACCAAGACATTTTTGACAATTTCATGCTCCCAACTTTGTGGGAACAGTTTGGGGACGGCCCCTTTCCGTTTCAACACGCACCAGTACACAAAGCACCGGTGTGTTCATAAACTCCATAAAGACATGGAAACAGACATCTTCTCTAGTTTATTTTGATAGCCCAGACACACAAATCAGGGTTTTTAAAAAGGTTTTTAAATATTCATGTCCCAAAGATTGTCAAAATGTACACTATTGTGAGACTGACAATCCACATTTAAAAAAAACCTCCTTTCACCCAATTTGTTGATAGATAGATGATAGATAGATAGATAGATAGATAGATAGATAGATAGATAGATAGATAGATAGATAGATAGATAGATAGATAGATAGATAGATAGATAGATAGATAGATAGATAGATAGATAGATAGATAGATAGATAGATAGATAGATAGATAGATAGATAGATAGATAGATAGATAGATAGATAGATAGATAGATAGAGTTTCTCTCGTCGGCTGTATGTGAGTAAAACACATCTCACTCAGTATTCCTTCTCTCATAGAGAGTTATTCACTCCATCTCCCCTCTCAATACGCCTCTGAATTTCATTATAAAATATTATTTTCATCTTCCACACAAGGTCACTAGGATTAAAAAATACAACAACAAAAGCATTAGGTGGTCTCCAACTTATTTGAAGAAACTGTTTGAGGTTTCACTCATGCAGAGAGATGAATTAAAGTGAGAAGAGCAGCAATTTTCAAATAACTTATCACCTGAGGAAAAGGAAGTCAGTGCCATATTGAACAAGATAACGTCACACATACAGGTCCTTCTAAAAAAATTTGCATATTGTGATAAAAGTTCATTATTTTCCATAATGTAATGATAAAAATTAAACTTTCATATATTTTAGAGTCATTGCACACCAACTGAAATATTTCACGTCTTTTATTGTTTTAATACTGATGATTTTGGCATACAGCTCAAAAAAATTGATGAGCATATTTCATCCGCCCAATAAAAGAAAAGTGTTTTTAATACAAAAAAAGTCAACCTTCAAATAATGATGTTCAGTTATGCACTCAATACTTGGTGGGGAATCCTTTTGCAGAAATGACTGCTTCAATGCGGCGTGGCATGGAGGCGATCAGCCTGTGGCACTGCTGAGGTGTTATGGAGGCCCAGGATGCTTCGATAGCGGCCTTAAGCTCATCCAGAGTGTTGGGTCTTGCGTCTCTCAACTTTCTCTTCACAATATCCCACAGATTCTCTATGGGGTTCAGGTCAGGAGAGTTGGCAGGCCAATTGAGCACAGTAATACCATGGTCAGTAAACCATTTACCAGTGGTTTTGGCACTGTGAGCATGTGCCAGGTCGTGCTGAAAAACGAAATCTTCATCTCCATAAAGCTTTTCAGCAGATGGAAGCATGAAGTGCTCCAAAATCTCCTGATAGCTAGCTGCATTGACCCTGCCCTTGATAAAACACAGTGGACCAACACCAGCAGCTGACATGGCACCCCAGACCATCACTGACTGTGGGTACTTGACACTGGACTTCAGGCATTTTGGCATTTCCTTCTCCCCAGTCTTCCTCCAGACTCTGGGATCTTGATTTCCCAATGACATGCAACATTTGAGCGCCAGTCCAGTGCTGCTTCTCTGTAGCCCAGGTCAGGCGCTTCTGCCGCTGTTTCTGGTTCAAAAGTGTCTTGACCTGGGGAATGCGGCACCTGTAGCCCATTTCCTGCACACGCCTGTGCACGGTGGCTCTGGATGTTTCTACTCCAGACTCAGTCCACTGCTTCCGCAGGTCCCCCAAGGTCTGGAATCGGTCCTTCTCCACAATCTTCCTCAGGGTCCGTTCACCTCTTCTCGTTGTGCAGCGTTTTTGCCACACTTTTTCCTTCCCACAGACTTCCCACTGAGGTGCCTTGATACAGCACTCTGGGAACAGCCTATTGGTTCAGAAATGTGTTTCTGTGTCTTACCCTCTCGCTTGAGGGGTCAATGATGGCCTTCTGGACAGCAGTCAGGTCGGCAGTCTTATCCATGATTGCGGTTTTGAGTAATGAACCAGGCTGGGAGTTTTTAAAAGCCTCAGGAATCTTTTGCAGGTGTTTAGAGTTAATTAGTTGATTCAGATGATTAGGTTAATAGCTCGTTTAGAGAACCGTCTCATGATATGCTAATTTTTTGAGATAGGAATGTTGGGTTTTCATGAGCTGTATGCCAAAATCATTAGTATTAAAACAATAAAGGAGCTGAAATATTTCAGTTGGTGTGCAATGAATCTAAAATATATGAAAGTTTAATTTTTATCATTACATTATGGAAAATAATGAACTTTTATTACAATAAGCAATTTTTTTTAGAAGGACCTGTATATTCAGTTTACCTATATGAAATATCCCCTGTTGTCTACTGGTCTTCAGATGGAAAGCATGTACTATGCTGTAGTATGTGTTATTTTCTCCACTTTTATTTTTTTTTCTTTCTTTCTTACCTATAGCTAAGGAAACATTTCAGTTCAATCATGTGTTTCTTTCAGACTGACACTTTTTTGAGGCTCAGGGCTGAATTGAAGTCTGCATGGCACTGGAACTCCGTCTCCTGCCCACATTAGTGCTCCGACAGCAGGGGTGGCATCACATGTTTGAGAGGAAGCCGTTCACTGACCCCTGATGCTTTCCAGGAGCTGAACATTGATGGATCTACTCAGTCGGCTGGCATCTTTACACAAGAAAATCCTTGCTTTCAATGTTTGTCTACAGTTTTTCTGACAAATAATTGCAGGGAATTGATGTGGAGATCTGCCACACAGGATTTAGGAATGGAAAGCAAAACGGTGTGCATGCTGTTTATGCACTAACTATGCATATTATGTATTTACATGCTGTAAGCATGTGTAATTTTTCATGCATGATCCACAGTTTTGATTGTAGATGCACACTAAGAATAATGCAAGCAGATGGCTCTATGAATTGAACAGGTGTGGTTAAATGTTGCATCCTTATACGCAGAACAATGAACGGAAGCACATAAACAACAGGGTCATTAAATCGTGTATCTCTGAGAATTATTCTCAAAAAAGAAGAAAAGGAAAATATTTCATTGCATGTGTATTTTTAGCACCCCTGAGGTTACCATGCTCTTGCAAGTCTTTGAGTCAAAGACACAACTTATTTGCTCTGCTTTGTTGCACTGCTATTGCAGCTGAATGAATGCTGTCAAACTGTTTCTTCCACTTACTCAAACAATTAAGATCAAAAGAAAGAAGAAGCAGAAAATAAAAACTTTTTAGCATGATGTCCTTCAGACGAAATGCAACATAAAATAATGCATCTATCATAAGAGGAGGTATGATTGCTACCCGATAATGCATACACTCTAAAACATAATTCAGTGGATTAGTAAATATCACAGTCATAAATAACTAATAAATAATCATTTACTCGATGGTTTGAGTTGAGCATACCAAAATAATTAACGTAAAAGTCCAACAGTTCATTTTGTCTAAAATGTACAGTTTACAGACTAACCTATTTGTTTTTTAAAATATACTTAATATATTTGTGACATTTCTATCAAAATATTTGAGAATGGAGAATTAAACTGAACCACAAATAATACTTCATTCAAATAAATATTATTAATCTTTAATACACACTTAAGACAAGTTTACTCAATTAAGTTCCTTCTCAGTGACACAGAATTGGTGTATTTCCTCTGTGAAATTCAGGTTTGTGTATGTTTTATGTATAAAATCATTACTGTGTTTGATTTTTTTTTTTAATGCAAAACAACATACAGGGATGCAATGTCCCTCGTATCCCCCTGAGACGAGAGATTTATGCATTTTATTTCTGGAAATAATCCTCAGATGATGCAAATATCGTCATTTTGCGTCATCTGAGGATTTTTTGGCCAGAGGCTGGAGACTACAGCCAGTAGGAGGAGCTCGTTCTGCATGTTATCAACCCGCCCACAGGGGTGGGATCTCACTCACAGCGCTCAGCTCGGCGGACATTCATGTAAATGCGCTCACCTCGCTCTAGTGATGAATCTAATCTGACTCCCGCTGCGTTTGTGTCGGGACTCTCATTCGGCTCACTCACATTATATTGAACAGACACGTTCAGATTTTAATTGTAGTTTCTGTTCTCTAACTGAACTAAATGGTTTTATTACTAAGAAAATAGAAACAATGGTAAGGGTGGTGCCACGGTGGGCGAGTGATAACCAGTAGCCGTGGCTTTGGGAGTGGCCTCGTAGGGCAGTGAAGCAGTGCATTCTGGGAGTTGTTGTCTTTCATCCACATGAGACAAAAATAAATGTTCTGTCTTTTCTCAGTCTAGAAGGCAGGAAAAATTATTTCACATTTCTACTACATAAATGACCCAGTTTAAATTCACATTCATCTTCCCAGCGCTGAAGTACCCCTTTAAAATATTGCATCGGTGCATCCCTAGTATTTATACATAATAATTATACACAGTACACACAAACATATATTATGTAAACATGAACTTTTATTGTGGATGTGATTAATCGCGATTAATAATCGATTGCTCAACACTAAATTCATTTGGATAATAATGTTCTCAAACTGTGCACTGTTTGTTTATTGGCAGGTTATGGAGTCAGGCATGTCGCCGCATCTTTCGGCTACGAGTGAAACGCAGGAGGGCGTTCTGAAGTTCACCAGCAGAGCTGGTATTGCTTTTTAAATGTTTTCCCCAATTATTTCTACTCAATTTCACTTGTTAATGTACCAAATGCACTTACTCAGATCTACTTTTTTTTTTTTTTATTACATTTACTCATACGGTATATTCAATTGATTTTACTGAAATGTACTCAATATTTTTAAGTTTAAAAATGTTTCACCAAAAAAAAAGAAGAGTAAATCATACTGAAAGTTTTTAGAGTGTACTAAGCATGGGTTTGACATTGTGAGGGACATGTTAAAACCAAAAAATATATAATAATAACAATACTAATAATGTGTTTGACTCCAACCCTTTTTGCTACTGAGATATTAGCCGTATGACAACACTATATTTAACTCTTGCTGTTGCTCCGTCACACTGAATCACATCTCCCTCATTTATAACAGTCAATGATAGTCCCAGAGAAAGGGATTCATGTCTATTTAAACTCATCATCATGTTCATCATCATAGTGTGAATATGACTTCCAATTAGTCTGTCTTGCTTGTCTCCCTTTGTGAGATCTGAGTAAGCAAATGACCTTGATTTCCCTGCTCTGCTAGAAAGACTTCTACACCTGTGAATGCTAATATGTTATATGATAAAGTTTTTTTATTTTTTTTTTATTGATCAAAGCAAATATATAATTCAACAGAGCTGGGAAATACCTCCTGTGCTCTCTTTATGCTGATGTACCAGCAATTACATGTCATATTTCAATGCCAATAAAGAGCTTGTGGCAAACCATAAATCATAAATTACAGCAGGGGGGAAATGAGGATACGTTTCAGGCCTTCTTCCTGGAGGAGGCATTTGTAGCCTTTAGCAATTTAGATGGTGTACACTGGCATGCCATGTTCATTCTTTTCAGATGGAAAGCATATACTATGCTATTGTATGTGTCATTTTCTCCACTTTAAGCATGCCTCGAGATTAAAGTGCCCCTATTATGCTATTTTTAAAGTCTCCTAATGGATTTTTGGAGGTCTTCAACAACAGGTTTACATGTATCAAAGGTCACAAAACACAACTTCTCATTATATACACTGCACATCACCACAATGTTCAATGATTCTCAAGTGACTTGATGGATGAATCACTCTCTCTAAATCCCTACTTTCCACGAGGCTACTCTGCTGTGATTGGTCTGATGGCCCAGTCTGTTGTGATTGATCTACTCTGCTGTGATTGGTCTGATGGCCCAGTCTGTTGTGATTGGTCTACTCTGCTCTGATTGGTCTGATGGCCCAGTCTGTTGTGATTGGTCTACTCTGCTCTGATTGGTCAGATGGCCCAGTCTGTTGTGATTGATCTACTCTGCTCTGATTGGTCTGATGGCCCAGTCTGTTGTGATTGATCTACTCTGCTGTGATTGGTCTGATGGCCCAGTCTGTTGTGATTGATCTACTCTGCTGTGATTGGTCTGATGGCCCAGTCTGTTGTGATTGATCTACTCTGCTGTGATTGGTCAGATGGCCCAGTCTGTTGTGATTGATCTACTCTGCTCTGATTGGTCAGATGGCCCAGTCTGTTGTGATTGATCTACTCTGCTCTGATTGGTCAGATGGCTCAGTCTGTTGTGATTGATCTACTCTGCTGTGATTGGTCTGATGGCCCAGTCTGTTGTGATTGATCTACTCTGCTCTGATTGGTCTGATGGCCCAGTCTGTTGTGATTGGTCTACTCTGCTCTGATTGGTCAGATGGCCCAGTCTGTTGTGATTGATCTACTCTGCTCTGATTGGTCAGATGGCCCAGTCTGTTCTGATTGGTCTACTCTGCTCTGATTGGTCAGATGGCCCAGTCTGTTGTGATTGATCTACTCTGCTCTGATTGGTCAGATAGCCCAGTCTGTTGTGATTGATCTACTCTGCTGTGATTGGTCAGATAGCCCAGTCTGTTGTGATTGATCTACTCTGCTGTGATTGGTCAGATGGCCCAGTCTGTTGTGATTGATCTACTCTGCTCTGATTGGTCAGATGCCCCAGTCTGTTGTGATTGGTCTAATGCCCATTACAATAACTGAAGTCCAGCTCCATCCGGAGGCTTCCTAAAGCTCAGTGATTGTACACACTGTAAAGACAGTAACGATTACATCGATTTTACACCCATCCCAGCACAAGTCGGGAGCGATGATGAAACATGGGAAGAACCCGAACCTTGAGCAGGGTGTTTCTCAGTGATGCTACTCAGTTTGAGGTACATTATGAGATGTTTCAACTGTAATTCCTCACCATCAGCATCAACAAGTGTGCATCCATCAACAAACCCATGTGTGTGTGTGTGTGTTTCTAATGTATTGCGGTGCTCATGCGGGAACTGTATCAGTAACAGCGCATATGTTAGCCCAGCATTAATGTGAATGACTGATGTATTAAAGTTTCCAAAGCAAATCTTGCTCCTTCCGTTATCTTTACTTAAAGAAGTAAGAACGAAAGAAAATCTGCATTAATAGACACAGTTAATACTGCAGCCCACAGCTGATTTACAGTAGTATTTCAGTAAGACATTAGAGTTAGCCGATTAGCCAGAGTCCTACACAATATGAAACACAATAAACACATTGTAGAGCACAGCGTCTATCCAGTATCCACAGGAATCAGCTGCAGTGTTTGAGGGGTTCAAGTTCACCCTGGACGGGCGATATGCTAATGTTTCGTCTTGGCGTCACATGAAACTGCTTGGGATTCGTTAAAAACAATGTTTAATTGACTCAGAGTCGTATATGGTTCTCTTTCAGATTTAAAACTTTGCAGGATGTTTTCATTCACTTAGAGGTATGTTACACACTACATGAAAGGTCATAAGGTCAAAAATCCCTAACAGGGGCACTTTAAGGTAGCCTAGAAATCTAGATGCACCCTAAATCGAATTTGCCGCGAGTGTCGTCTAGCAACTCTTGGTAGACCTGCGAGCTGGAAAAACCAAACTCTTGTCAGGCCAATCACATCGTGTGTAGAGTCGGTGGGCGGGCTTAACATAATGACGGCAGAGTTGCGATGCTACTTGTAAACAAAGAAGCTGGCGAACGGCGGTCTTTCCAATCGGCTTTGGCCGTGACTCTGGAAGACTTGGAGTTAAGCTTTTCTTTGAGAAAAGAACAAAGAACGGCACTGAACTCATTCTTAAGAAGGGAAGATGTGTTCGGAGTTTTGCTGACCGGATACGGCGAAAGTTTAATCTATCAATAGCTCCGCTTCACCTTCTCTGTTGCTCTGGTTGGTTGTAGCACTATCCTATTGCGTAAAACTATTTATCCCGCCCCTCGGATTGAGCCCTGCCAATGGTGAGTTCCCAGACCCAACATCTTGAGCTCTGGGTTGTCAGGCTAACTTTAAGGGTTTTTACAGCTTTTTTGTTACCTATACCGAAGAGAACATTTTCTTTAAACTATTGCAGGCCTGTTTAGTGGGCATTATTCCTCCCTGTATGCATTTTGTAGACCCTGTTATACTTACTTTCTTTTTCTTTTCTTTTTTCTTTTTTTGTATTATGTGTGGAACTCTTCGTTTAGTCACATTAAAGACACTCTGACATGCAGCTCTACCCTAATCTTCACTGTTCCACATGTCATTTCGCCAAGGTGACACCAAACTGTCATGCTGCGATGATATCCTATTCCCTGCTTTTGTTTTTCAGGGTTGACATTCAAATTTTGCAACCTCCTGTTAAAAAGTAGAAAAACATCCTTTATGTGGGAGTTTGTGAGTGTCAATGAAAACCTGCCTGGCTGTCCATAGATTGCATGCTTTACACAAAGACTATGATCGCATCGTAAGCGTGTTGGAGATAGCAGGCAACCTCTGTTTACTTTCCGCCTGACCAGATTTATTGTATTTCAGAGTGACTCACAATCACCCCACTGGTTTGGCCACTGTCACATTTGTTGGATATTGGAAAGGCCAATATCTGACACATACAATTACAATTTTATTGGATTTTCAGATATTGCCTATAGAGGATTTCAAGGTCTGCTGAAGGATGCATAGTGATTCACACTAATGGCCGACACTGACCAAAAAAATATCTCTAATATCTGCCCGATAGCCAATCTCAGACTGATATATGGTACTAAGCATCCCTAGCATTCACTACTGATTTTAAATAGTTGTAAAATAAGGGGAAATTGAAAATCAGGCAGAAGCTGACCCCTTGTTACTCCCTGATAATGGGAAAGTTAATTTTCTAACAATGGTACAAACATTGACTTTACATTGACCAGTGCCAGAGTAATGACATAAATGGACTGTAAATATATGCAAACATTGATCGTGAAGCTTCCCATCCAAAACAAGAAAGACAGAACAAAAGAAGCGAGGACATGATAAGTAGCTGTTGACTGAGTATCTCTGACATGCAAGAAAAGATAATACCTCTCACCCACCATTAACCGCTCAATCTTTTCCTATTACTGCTGGAGTGCCTTTTGATTTTGATGAATTTACATAACATGCATCAAGGCCTATCCTCCAGTGATGAATGCAGATATCGATTGTGCTTCTCTGATGACTGCGTCAACCAATTTCATGGCAATTAGAGCAATTAATCTGGACATGGCTAATTCTTACAACTCAGCTAACTGTTGTTCACTGTGCGAAATCGAAATGCTTTCAAAACAGCTGCACATCCTGTTGAACCATGACAATGGTTCTGATATTTAATATGTGGAGGTAGGTGCAATATGTACTATTATGATAACATTTAGAGTTGCCACAATATCATCATTTCCACACCAGTGAGGTATCCGGCTATAGTGGAAATACTGGTTGGGTGTTAGATGGCGCGATGTTCAAATTTCGAGCATATAGTTAGTTAGTATAGCAAAGGTTGTATATATACCACGATGGTTCACTCATGGGAGAAAGTGCAACATGCAATAAGGTAGAATAATTCCTGCTTTAAAACGAATAAATTAGCGAATTGGTAAATTGCGTCATTGTACACTATTTTGCCTACTATACTATAAAAGTTTTGGGACGCCTATAAGAATTTTCGTAAGAATCCAAAAGTATCTGGCCTTCAATGTGTTCGTTTAGGAAATTTTTCACATGTGACCCTGGAGCACAAAACCAGTCGTGAGTCTCACGGGTATATCTGGGGCAATAGCCAACAATTTACATTGTATGGGTCAAAATGATCCATTTTTCTTTTATGACAAATCATTAGGATATTAAGATCATGTTCCATGAAGATATTTTGTAAATGTCCATATCAGAAATGTATTATTAGTAGTAATATGCATTGCCAAGGACTTCATTTGGACAACTTTAAAGGAGATTTTCTCAATATTTAGATGTTGCACCCTCAGATTCCAGATTTTAAATAGTTGCATCCCGGCCGAATATTGTCCTAACAAACCATACATCAATGGAAAGATATTTTATTCAGCTTTCAGATTATGTAAAAAAAAAAAATTTAATTGACCCTTATGACTGTTTTTGTGGTCCAGGGTCACATATATCAAACTCATAAAGGTGACTATAATCATTCTTTTTAGTTATTAGAGTTTTGTTTTTAATGTATGTACAACATTTTATGATATTCAATTTGCTGAGCAATTGATTTAGGAATACATTTTAAGAAATGTGAGAAATGTGCAATTTGTACTGAGCAACCCATAATCGATAACACTATATACTGTGGCAATCTTAAAATCTCACAGCAAACTTACAAGAAAGAAAATAAAACAAAAACAAAATATGTACAATTAAATTACCATTAAATTGGCACAGATTTACTGAAAAAGAAATATGATTCTGCAGGATAAATCAATGACACCAGTCCTCCTGGTCAAAATCTTTGTATCAGTGTCATGACTGTTTCTAAACTGTGTGGAGAATAGTGCCACAGAATACTAATGTCTTTTTAGCTGTGTGTGTGTGTGTGTGTGTGTGTGTGTGTGTGTGTGTGTGTGTGTGTGTGTGTGTGTGTGTGTGGTCGTTCCAAATGACATTATTTAGAGGTGCTCAGAGGGTGATCTCACCGAGAAATGTGACCTGAATTGAAGCCCTTCTCACCCAACTCGAATTACCCCATGTGGATTTGATCCTTTTCCCTTTACACGAGCACATAGATCAGGCCGCGTACAAGATGAACTGCCATTGTCTCTCACATTTGTCAGCAGAAGGAGAGCCGGGAAGTGCTCGGGCTACCTACAGGCCTAAGTGGCAGGCAGTCAGAAAGTGACACCTCTAATACCGTCACTGATGACAATGACAGTATTTTTTCTCAGAGTCGAAAACTCATTTTGCACACACCGCACCGCACAAATCTATCCTCATTTTGCCTGGGCCACCTGCCAGATTTAATGACAGCTGCTTATCAAGGCAGAAAATATATGCAGTTGTGCAGAACAAGGTTTCCCAGCAGTCAGTGGGAGTGTCACTGTGTGATAAAGCTTCATCATGGTAGTCTTTATGTCTGTCTAAATGTAAGTAGGTTTGTTTACTGTAATATTTAAAGTGTAAAGTCCCAACATATTCATTTCATTACTGTAATGGATTTTTTTTTTTTTTCATAAACACAAGCGTCTGAAATCTTGAGTGTATGATTTCTATGTTGAATTTTTATTGTTTCTCTCATATTCTTTCTCACCCTTTTGTAACCTTTCACAGAGTGAGAATGTGTTGGTTTGCTTTTATTTTGTATTCACTCAATATTACAGGTTTTTAAGAGTCGATCTCACGAAAATGTGTATCAATAGTTCGAGCGTGCAATCTCGTAGAATGTATATGCCAAAACTCATTTAGGCGTGCTTATGGTACGTCATTTTTGGCGTGCATATGATACGCACTTTATGGCGTATTATATGCACGAACCCCACACCCCACCCTCACCCTACCCAAAAGCGAGTCATATACACGCCATAAAGTGCGTATCATATGCACGCAAAAAACTGCTTACAAATATGCACGCCAAAACTCATTTTGGCGTATACATTCTACGAGATTGCACACTCGTACTATTTATACGCATTGTCATGAGATCGTGTTGGTTTTTAAGCCATGGTAACTTTATGTTAGCTAACGCCTTTGTCTTATCTAACATTAATGATAAACGAAATCCTATGAAAATCATCTATTTAAGTCTATTACAGATAGATAGTCATACATGCGAATAAATATGGTTGCACAGTCAATGCTCTCGAGTGTTTATGGACTGGCTTTGACCGTTTCAATATGGCGGATGGTTTATGTATATCTGCCCATAGAAACAGATGCTAATGAGGCATCTATGTATGTATGTACATCTATGGGTGAAATTGTTAATGTTTATCTATTTTATAAATGCATGCTATTGATCTTATTTTGAATGATTCCTTTTAATTATTTGGACCTCATGATTTTTAATCAAACTGTGGTTATCCGGAGGTCTCTAATCTATTAGTCCACTAACTTCAACTCTGAGCCTTTCTTACAAGCGACTGCAAGTTCTCATTCAGATCAGGTTTAACCCTGCTAGCTATTAGGGCTGTACTCGCGATTAACCCGAAATTGTGCTTAAAACGATAGTGCAGTTATGAAATCGCTAAGGCTGCAATTATTCTTCATGTGCAGCTTGTGAGTGAAGCACGGCTCTGTGATCGGTAGTAAATGCTGCTCCATCTGAAAGCACTGCGAGTTTGAGTCACTTAAAACATCAACACGTCAAACATCTTTCCAAACATGAGAAGCATTTATGAACCTCTTGTCCAACATTTAATACAGATTTTACTCCAAACTTCATAACGACAGTTGAGCATCCTTCTGTGGGATGGATGTCGATTGGCATATACTTTATTATCATGAAAATACCCGAGAAGGCTTAAAGAACTCATGTGTAATCAATCAAAGCGTTTCAATTCTCTATTTATTCAGCAATAGTGATGATATGATGGCCATGGGGATTTCCTGGAATTACTTTTAAAAACTTCTGCACGGCTTTCAGATGGAGCAGCATTTACTACTGATCACAGAGCTGTGCTTCACTGACACCAATCAATCAATCAATCAATCAATCAATCAATCAATCAATCAATCAATCAATCAATCAATCAATCAATCAATCAATCAATCAACCATTTAATTAATCAATCAACCATTTAATTAATCAATCAACCAATCAATCAATCAATCAATCAATCAATCAATCAATCAATCAATCAATCAATCAATCAATCAATCAATCAGCCAATCGATCAATCACCCAATTACTCAATCAATCAATCGACACCGGGACAATCGGACACCGATTAATTGATCAATTGATCACCTGATCAATCGATCAATCGACAATCGGACACCGACCAATCGATCAATCGATCAATCGCATCAATCAATCAAATTAATTAATTAATTAATTCAATTACCAATTAATTAGCTAATCGACACTACTCTAATTATTTCAATTAATTCAATTAATTAATTAATTAATTAATTAATTAATTAATTAACACTAATTAATTAATTAATTAATTAATTAATTAATTAATTAATTAATTAATTAATTAATTAATTGAAGTAATTAATTAATTAATTAATTAATTAATATAATTGGGATTAATTACTTAATACTATTTAATTAATTAATTAATTAATTAATTAATTAATTAATTAATTAATTAATTAATTAATTAATTAATTAATTAATTAATCAATCAATCAATCACCCAATCAATCAATCAATCAATCAATCAGCCAACCAATCAATCAATCAATCAATCACCCAATTACTCAATCAATCAATCAATTAATACTGTACTTATCAGGTCATTTCATGGAGTTTTAGGGAAAATGGAGGGAAAGTGAAGCCCTCAGTGTTTTTTATAGTATCAGAATATACAGTACACAAATTGTACTCTATACTCTGATAATATAAGACGGAAGAGAAAACAGTTCTTTGTGCAACTTCAAAAGGTTCTCCTATGGCACTAGGCTGTCAGATGTGTGTGTATGAGTGTGCTTATGCTGTGTAAGTGTGTGAGTGGGCATCTAGATGGTGTCAATGTGTTATGGAGCTGTCCTACACGAACATAAACTGACTGCGCAAAGGCCTTTGGAAACATCTACAACATCCAACATTGGACCTTGCTGAAGCTGATGTCCCTAAGTCGGGACGTATCTGTCAGTCTGGGTCCAGTGGGAAGCACAGTGAGACACAAGGTCAGTAGAGCTCCTGACAGGAGCTTCAAACAATGCATTTCTCTAGAAATCATCTGCTCTGTCCATCCCCTTCCCTTGCCCAACAACAACTTCTTGACAGCAACTTTCTGAAGTTTCTAGAAACCCTTTGCAAAAGTTTCTGGACTTTTCTGAAATGCACAAGAGTGACTGTTCCCTTAATGCCACTGGTTGAGTATCTGTTCTATAAGGGAACGTGTGTGTGTGTGTGTGTGTGTGTGTGTGTGTGTGTGTGTGTGTGTGTGTGTGTGTGGACTGGTAATCCCTACGGTATGGGGACAAAATGTCCCCACAAAGATGGCAATATCCAAATTTTTGTCCTTGTGGGGACATTTTTGGTCCCCATGAGGAAAACATCTTATAAATCACACTAAGTGATTATCACACTAAGTAAAAATGCAGCATGTCTCCTGTGATGGGTAGGTTTAGGGGCAGGGGCAGTGTAGGGGATAGAAAATACGGTTTGTACAGTATAAAATGCATTACGCCTATGGAATGTCCCCATAAAACATGGAAACACAACATGTGTGTGTGTGTGTGTGTGTGTGTGTGTGTGTGTGTGTGTGTGTGTGTGTGTGTGTGTGTGTGTGTGTGTGTGTGTGTGTGTGTGTGTGTGTGTGTGTGTGTGTGTGTGTGTGTGTGTGTGTGTGTGTGTGTGTGTGTGTGTGTGTGTGACAAATGGTGATACGTTATTGTGCAGCCCTGAGCAGTGGAACGAATCCACAGTGAATGTATAATCACAGGGATTAAAGAATTCTGAGCGGTAGGAATATTACAAGACAAGTGTGTTAAGTTATCGTACATTCAAAATATTTTTTTTTATATATATACCCCAATGAAGAGGAGAAATCAAAACCGTCGCCTGCAAAAACAGAAAGAGTCAGAAAATGAGATGCGCATAGTAAACAGAAGATCAAATAATAAATATAATTTTTCCAAATTGGTTAGTAGCTATTTGCATGGATTTTGCAAGTCAAATGAAACTGATTTTATTTATTTTTATTTATATGCAGTCATTTTTAGGTAAAAATCCTGAAACACTGAAAGGACATTTTAATGATTAAAATAATCAACCTGCTATTCTGCTTTAGAAAACAAATGGCTTGACATCTCAAACATCCCATTAGAATCTGAACTGTTAAACGTACTTAGTTAATGGCAAGAGAAAAACATAAATGAAGGACATGCTATGCATAATTCATTTTCTAAATCCACAGCAATTATTCCCCCGAGCAACATGCAAATATTAAATAAGAAACTGGTATTTTCGGCTTTTGCGAATATGCGATAGGTCGACCTACGCTGAGTTGTTTATTTGCTTCTTTAGCGACAGTGAAGCACTTGTGGGATTTGCTGGGGAGAAGTATCATGTTTATGACAGTAGTACAGTTTTGTATAATCCCTTCTTAGACTAACCAGCGCTGTTGCTGGGTGAATCCATTCGTTCTGCTAGCTGATTTAACCCGGAGTGAATGGACTCGTAAAATCTTGCACATGCTGGAGAACTCAGGATACGGCGTCCTTTAATCTTAAAAACAGCATCCCTACACGTGCCATGCTAATCTACCTCTGATTTACTCAGTTAATGAGAAGTGTGGTGAAGCCATTTACAACCTGCATTAAGTTAATCAAATGTCAAATGGGAAATGTGTTTATTAAGTGTGCTACATTTGACATGTAATACATACAGTAAATCATATTTTAGCTCTCTCTTAAATAAGGGCTTCAATTTGCCAAAACTGTGGAATGAAATATAGGAAGCCTTTTTAAATGCCGAGTGGGAAATCTCTGTGAGACAGAAGGTTATATCAGAATATGTGTGCTGAGTGTAATCCTCTTTATACAACCTCTGATTGGTAAGTGGGTGCTATTTATTGAACCAAAAAAAAAAAAAATCAATTTACTGAAAAAAGACCTTCATTTGTTGTTTATTGCTATCTGTCACATTCAAACTGCAAAAGCGCCTTATCTAAGAACATGCGCTGGGAGCTTTAGCAACTAATTGAGCCCATAAATGGACAAAACCCCAGTGAAAATGTCCATTGTCAGACTCTGATGAGAATAAACATGTTGCCAGGTTGATTGTTGGTGGTACCATGTATCAAAAACATCATATAACTCCGAGCCAGTTTTTAATTCACATAATGGAACAGGTTAGCTAATCAAGCTGTGAATTGAAGGATGAGGAACACAGTAGTTTTACACTGGCAGACCCTTTGACTTTTAAATACTGAGTTTACTGTTGTAAACATGATCAATCATAGAACTTTTAACCTTTTGCTCCAACTAAAAACGTTTAGTAACCGACTATTGACATAATACTGATCTTTTTTTTTTGAAGGTAGACATTTTAATTAAGAGTCAAAATCAATTTAAGTCATTAAGAAAAATTAGAAATTCCCTTAGAAATATATATCACAGCAGGGGATGGAAAAACTACCGCAGCGTCTGTTTCACGCCCACATTAAAGGGATAGTTCACTCAAAAAATGAATAATTTACTCACCCTAAAGTTGTTCCAAACCTTTATGCATTTCTTTCTTCTGCTGAACACAAAAGAATATATTTTGAATAATACATAATACACAAACAGTTGATGGATTGACATCCACAGTATGGAAAAAAATACTCTGGAAGTCAACTGTTTGGCTACCGACATTCTTCAAAGTATCTTCTTTTGTGTTCAGCAGAAGAAAGAAATACATAAAGGTTTGATACAATGGAGAGTGAGTAAATGGTTTTCTCTAAAGTATGTGACGTGAACATGACAGTCCATCATTGTTTATTGAAATAATGCATTTAAATATGGGTTACAAGCCCTACATGGATACTTGACGTGGCAGATTAACCAAAGCTTGTGTGATTAAATGTCGTGTTTCGATTTTGCATGCTTTGATGTATATGCCTGACACAGATTAATATACAGCTGTGCATGGGGTATTTTTATCATCGAACAGTGCTCTAGTATTGAAGCGGAAGTCTTATACTTTGATATATAGTCTGCAGTATATGTAAATAAATGTTAACAAACAGACCCCGGGATCATCTGCACCAACAGGCACTACAATCATTTTGTGGTTTAGAAAGCCATCAAATAAGAGATATCGCCTAAGAAAAGGTCAACGAATGGTGCATTCGAACAAGTTGAACTGAGTGAACTGAGGTGCAGATTGTGAGGGAAGATAATTTCACATCCCCAAGTATCTCTGTTTGTATTGGTGTGTGTGGGTGGGATGGTGTATATCTGTCCGTTTTTAAGATGCAGTGTAGGAGGCTGTAAGAGCAAAGGAGATGTTTTTCTTCCTTTTGTTCTTCAATAGTTTTTATTTTTAGATTCCAATTGGTTTGACGGTTTGTTTTTGAGTGTACTGAAATTTATACATTTGAAGTGTCACTTAGATGTCTAAATACTGGGGCTGTAGTCAAATCCACTTTTGTCGAGTGCCAGACAAATCCAAGACCAGGGCTAGTAAAGACCTAAGAGGTTAGAGTCCAAGTCAAGACCGAGTCCAAAGAGGTTAGAGTCCAAGTCAAGATCGAGTCCAAAGAGGTTAGAGTCCAAGTCAAGATCGAGTCCAAAGAGGTTTGAGTCCAAGTCAAGACCGAGTCCAAAGAGGTTTGAGTCCAAGTCAAGACCGAGTCCAAAGAGGTTTGAGTCCAAGTCAAGACCGAGTCCTAAGAGGTTTGAGTCCAAGTCAAGACCGAGTCCAAAGAAGTTTGAGTCCAAGTCCAAGACAGAGTCCAAAGAAGTTTGAGTCCAAGACAAGATCGAGTCCAAAGAGGTTAGAGTCCAAGTCAAGACTGAGTCCAAAGAGGTTAGAGTCCAAGTCAAGATCGAGTCCTAAGAGGTTTGAGTCCAAGTCAAGACCGAGTCCAAAGAGGTTAGAGTCCAAGTCAAGATCGAGTCCAAAGAGGTTAGAGTCCAAGTCAAGACCGAGTCCAAAGAGGTTTGAGTCCAAGTCAAGACCGAGTCCTAAGAGGTTTGAGTCCAAGTCAAGACCGAGTCCAAAGAAGTTTGAGTCCAAGTCCAAGACAGAGTCCAAAGAAGTTTGAGTCCAAGACAAAGTCCAAAGAAGTTTGAGTCCAAGTCAAGACCGAGTCCAAAGAGGTTAGAGTCAAAGTCAAGATATAGTCCAAAGAGGTTTGAGTCCAAGTCAAGACCCAGTCCAAAGAGGTTAGAGTACAAGTCAAGACCGAGTCCAAAGAAGTTTGAGTCCAAGTCCAAGACAGAGTCCAAAGAAGTTTGAGTCCAAGACAAAGTCCAAAGAAGTTTGAGTCCAAGTCAAGACCGAGTCCAAAGAGGTTAGAGTCAAAGTCAAGACATAGTCCAAAGAGGTTTGAGTCCAAGTCAAGACCGAGTCCAAAGAGGTTTGAGTCCAAGTCAAGACAGAGTCCAAAGAGGTTTGAGTCCAAGTCAAGAAATAGTCCAAAGAGGTTAGAGTCCAAGTCAAGACCGAGTCCAAAGAAGTTTGAGTCCAAGTCAAGACCGAGTCCAAAGAAGTTCGAGTCCAAGTAAAGACAAAGTCCAAAGAGGTTTGAGTCCAAGACAATAGAAAAACGTCTCGAGTACTACAGCACTACTAAATACCTTTTTGGAGCCACTATGTAAACTTGATATCATGGTGCATGACTTAAGTTAAACTGTCATATGCTCTTGTTTTGTTGCAGTTTTCCCCCCCAATATTTTTAATATTGTTTATCAGAATCCTGCATGACAAATCAGTTTTCCATTCTAAATCTGAACCAATGTTCTTTCTCGCTCCTGTCTGGCCTCCTGACAATAGCGGCTGGATAAATAAAACCCTTACGCTGTAGCTATGCTATGGTCAAAGAGCCCTTTTCCCAAGCCTAGCACTTCACCTGCTGAAAGGAGATATGCGTTCTTATGAGAGCAGCTCCACAGTTAAAGGGATTTGAGCTGCTTTCATTAATGCTCCATCACTGAGCAGGAGAAGCTTTTAGAGCCAGCTAAGGTTTATCTCTCTGATTGAATCATTCTTTGAATGTGGAAACACTCAGCTAGGAGAAAAACCTGAGGTGCCATCATTCCATGCTTTTCTCTCTTCGGCTCTCTGTACCTTGGGCTTGCTTTCCTTCTCTCTCTCTCACACACACACACACACACACACACACACACACACACACACACACACACACACCCTATACCAGCATTTTATCAGTCCAGTCTTCTTGCAACCAGAGCAATAAAGCAGACAACCCCTCCCTTTTGTCGGTTTAGGTTTCTACTCCAAGGTGCAAATATATCATAGTCGGTGAACTTTAAAGAACTCTGAATTAAACCCAAACATGGGTCCCATTTATCAAAGGAGTCCACAGTTCATTATTGACTTGCAGGCCCTTGCAGGGCTTTCAGAAACAAATTGACCAATAACACCCACCAGCCTTTCAATACACCACATAGTGACTCTAAAAACTATTTTAATAATGAATATAACACAAGGACACATTTAAAGCCAACATTTCTAAATTCTATATAGAAATATACAATCTTTCTCAAAAGTTTACACACCCCTTGCAGAATCTGAGAAAATGTGAATGAGGGATTATACAAAATGCATGTTACTTTTTATTTAGTACTGTCCTGAATAAGATATTTTACATGACAGATGCTTACATATAGACAAAAATAGCTGAATTTATAAAAATGACCCCTTTCAAAAGCTTATGTTGATTCTTAATACTGTGTCTTTACCTGGATGATCCATGGCTGTGTGTGTGTATTTTGTGATGGTTGTTCATGAGTCCCTCGTTTGCTGTTCTTTAGAAAAATCTTCCAGTTCCTGCAAATTCGTCAGTTTTCCAGCATATTTGGACTCTTTCCAGCAGTGACTGTATGATTTTGAGATCCATCTTTTCACACATGGTTGAAACATTCACTGATGCTCCAGAAGGAAACACGATGCAATAAGAGCTGGGGGTGAACACTTTTGAACAGGATGAAGATATCCAATTTTTTTTGTGTGTAAATATCAAGGTTTTTTTCATTTAGTACTGCCCTTCAGAAGCATCAGAAGATACTTACATGTTTCCCGGAAGACAAATTAAGTACAATTTACCTTGATCTTCAATTTCAATGTGTTCACCCCCCGGCTCTTAATGCATCGTGTTTCCTTCTGGTGCATCAGTGAATGTTTTGAGCAAGACTACATATATAGGCTTTTAGTGTGAAACACATTGAAATACAAACATTACTGTTCAAAAGTTGAGCCATTGAGATTATTCAAAAAAAAAAAAAAAATTGAAGGATATCTCTTATGTTCAGCAAGGCTGTATTTATTTGATCAAAAAGTAGTTATATTGTGAAATATTATTGCAATTTAGTATATTCTGATGGCAAAGATATTCATCAGCCATTACTCCAGTCTTCAGTGTCACATGATCCTTCAGAAATCTTTCTAATTTGCTGATCAAAAAAACAGTTCTTTATATGACCACAAACTTTGTTAGTGTCCACACTGCTTGGAGCTGCAGTTGTTGTTCTTTACCCATCGTCTGCTTGTCTGATATTCAATTGAAAAGCAGTGACTTTCTGTAGAGGTTGTTGTTGTTTCTTGAACTTAACATTTAGCAGATGCTCTTAATCCAAAGCGCTGTACAGTACACTAATTGCAGAGACAATCCTCTAGGTGCACCTTTAGGTTAAGTGCTTTGCCTTTGGACACAATGGTAACAGAGCAGGATTGTTTTCTCATTAACTCTCCCATTTTCTTTGGACACCTGGGATTGTACCTCCAGCCCTTGTGTTTGAAGCACAGATCCTTCACCATTACGCCACTGCCCATTTCTACTGCATTACCGCATGCATTATCAATGTAAGTGTAATTAAAAGATGCTTTGCTGGAGCTGTGGCGCAGTGGTAGACTCTTTTCAGTTCGGATGTGCTTTTCATAGTATATGTGCTACTTGCATCTATTTACACTGACTGCAGTACACTCTACGATAAAGAGCTGCTGAGGGAATATGACAGTATATCAATCATTTGTCAAGGTTGAGATATACCAATGAGATATACCTGTCATTTAAAACCTGAGAAGTTCCACTCTCCCATAATCCAGTGAAGACTTGACGTGTGTGTGGAAAGGTGTTGTAACCCCAGAGATGTTAACACTTCCATGACCATCATATTAACCTACCTGACTCCATGAAGTCATTGTTGAGGTTGACCCAGGACTCTTTGCTCTTACGCAGACTCTCCTCCATAGCTTTGATGTCTGCAAAAGGGCAGTTACAATCAGGGAACTTTGCGGAGCAACGGCACCAGCAGTCATTGTTGCGGCACAGTAGCTCGCCCTCTGAGTTACACGCCACGTAACTGAGCGCTGCCTCCACAAAACGATTCCGCAGAAACTCGGGAAGCACATCTTGCAGACCTGTGCGTGTGGGAAAAGAGAGAAATATCTGTTTACTGTCATGTTAGACTCTGTGAACTGAACTGAAATTTGATTCCAAGACCAGATAAGAGATTTTGTAAGCTATACAAAACTAGGTTGGTAAACAAGTTCAGAATGGTGTTTGGATTTGTTATAGTCTTACACATTTAGCCAACATCTCAAATCACCACTAGGTCTTGCATTCCCGTATGGACACACACACACAAAAATCAATCCTTGAGTTATATGACACCACTATGGACCCACCCATCATCTGTCCTCTGGCTATCCTCTCATCTCTCCTCACCCCATCTGTTTTTCTACCCACTTAACTCTTAAAGTAATATGTTTTCTTTTAACATATTCCAGTTTCTATTTATAACTGTACAATGGCATGAGGTGAATCTCTGAAATTACGAGGCAAAGTGCCCTTTTTTGCATGGTATTGCATGTGTTTATTCCACTTCAAATCAATATTTTTCACTTTTCACTTAACACCATCAACAAGCAGCTATATACAGTATACACCGATCAGTCATAACATTATGACAGGAGAAGTGTATAACACTTATTATCTCTTCATCACTGCTCCTGTTAGTGGGTGGGAAATATTAGGCAGCAAGTGAACATTTTGCTCTAGACGACTGGGTCAGAGCATCTCCAAAACTGCAGCTCTTGTGGGGTGTTCCCGGTCTGCAGTGGTCAGGATCTATCAAAAGTGCTCCAAGGAAGGAACAGTGGAGAACCGGCCACAGGGTCATGGGCGGCCCAGGCTCATTGATGCACATGTGGGGAGCGAAGGCTGGCCCGTGTGGTCCGATCAAACAGACGAGCTACTGGAGCTCAAACTGCTCAAGAAGTTAATGCTGGTTCTGATAGAAAGGTGTCAGAATACACAGAGCATCACAGTTTGTTGTGTATGGGGCGGCATAGCCGCTGACCAGTCAGGGTGCCCATGCTGACCCCTGACCCCGCCGAAAGCACCAACAGTGGCACGTGAGCATCAGAACTGGACCACGGAGCAATGGAAGAAGGTGGCCTGGTCTGAGGAATCACGTGTTCTTTTACATCACGTGGATGGCCGTGGGTGTGCGTGGCTTACCTGGGGAACACATGGCCCCAGGATGCACTATGGGAAGAAGGCGAGCCAGCGGAGGTGATGCTTTGGGCAATGTTCTGCTGGGAAACCTTGGGTCCTGCCATCCATGTGGATGTTACTTTGACACGTCCCACCTACCTAAGCATTGTTGCAGACCATGTACAGCCTTTCATGGAAACGGTATTCCCTGGTGGCTGTGGCTCTTCCAGCAGGATAATGCTCCTGACACAAAGCACAAATGCTTCAGGAATGGTTTGAGGAGCACAACAACGAGTTTGAGGTGTTGACTTGGCCTCCAAATTCCCCAGATCTCAGTCCAATCAAGCATCTGTGGGATGTGCTGAACAAACAAGTCCGATCCACGGAGACCCCACCTCGCAACTTACAGGACTTAAAGGATCTGCTGCTAACATCTTGGTGCCGGATACCACAGCACACCTTCAGGGGTCTAGTGGAGTCCATGCCTTGACGGGTCAGGGCTGTTTTGGCAGCAAAAGACCAACACAATATAAGGTCATAATGTTATGCCTGATCGGTGTATATGACAGCAAAGTATAGTCTCATATTTTACATTGCTCCAAAAAGAGTTTAACAAAGACATTACTTTCTGTAGCTTTTATTAAAGGTAAAATGTGTGTTTGTCTAATAGTAACCTCATTTTTAGACCATTAGATAACAGATCAACCGCATGTGTCATGAGGGTCACAGGTCCACAAAGGTGCATCTTTAATTTAATCTGATCTGAGTGGTCGTACTCACAGATCATCATTTCAAAGTTGTAGTGCAATTTTAAGTGCATTTTAATTTAAACACTTGACTTTAAGTATTAATCCAGATGTCCAGACGGTTGTGAACATAATAGACGGGCATTATCACTTTCACTGGTTTCCCAAACTTCTGCCTCCACAGTCAAAATACCACTGCAATGAAGGCTTATCTGTCAGTCTATTCTTTTCTATTGTTTTGCAGCCTTGATTTGTCTCAGCAATACAGAACAAGCTGAGTTGGGAAACAGAGAGCATGTAAAGTGGGTCAGAGAGACAGGCAGCCTAACAGCGTCAGTGATGGGAGTCCTATTTGGGACGGAGAGGTCTGCTATGTCAGCGCAGTAATGGGGTAATGGGATGAATAAAGACCAACAATCACAGTGGCAAGGTCATTCGGCTGTAAACCTCTGTCGTGAACTGCAGGCACGCTGCAGACAGGGAATCAATGCGGCTATTGCGGAATTCTCCTGCCCGATTAGATATTTTGATAGCAGGCAATGGAAGAATTGACATTTGCCCGGGAAACTAATTATTGATTTTTTGAGCGATTTGGGACAAGCGGTTACAAGAGGGTACAATTGTAAACAGGGTCTGAGATTAATTGTCTGCCACACTTGCCAATGGCAGGCGAATTGAGGATATTTAGCCTTTCTTTTGTTTTGTTTTGTTTTTTTCATGGAGCTGTATTTTGTATTTTGTATTCTGCAATTTTTTCTTCTTTTTAAAATAATTATATTATATTTATCTTATATGTGACCCTGGAGCCTAAAACCAGTCCTGCGTCTCACGGGTATATCTGGGGCAATAGCCAAAACTACATTGTTTTGGGTCAAAATTATCAATTTTTCTTTTATGCCAAAACTCATTAGGATATTAAGATCATGTTCATGAAGATATTTAGTAAATGTCCATATCAGAAATGTATTATTAGTAGTAATATGCATTGCTAAGGACTTCATTTGGACAACTTTAAAGGAGATTTTCTCAATACTTAGAAGGTTTTTTTTTCTTTTCTTTTTTTCTAACAAACCATGGAAGGCTTTTTATTCAGCTTTCAGATGATGTATAATTCCCAAAAAAATGACCCTTATTGTATGTTTCATGTTCTTAGTTTCCATGTTCACTCTCACTTGAGGGGACAGCCATATGTAGTGGTGTCCGAGACCATAGTGGACATGTTCGAGTGCACTAATTCAATCCCACATTGCACCGCAGAAACGAGTGTACAGCCGATGTGTATTAGTGGACTAAAGTAGGGAATAACGAATGAGGGTTTAGGCGGCGATTTCGGATTCAGCCTTAGGGTGCTTCTCAGTTCTTATTTGTGCATCCTCGTTTCCTTTACTAGCTTCATTTCCTCGCATCTTAGCTCAACCCCTTCAGGATATGAGGGAAGGACACATGGAAAAGACGTGTGGATGGAGGAATTGAATCCTCACTCCCTTTAGTGTCACTTCAAAGCGTCGTCAATTAATGATGACTCTACAGCGCTGGATTTGGTTTGCGCGTCGGGATTCTTGAACATTAGAGATAACTATTTATATTGTAATAATTTAAACCTCCACAAAATACCACATTTGTCCATTTTTATTTCATATTATGAATATTATGTATTATTCCCAGTTATTAACTGCTTTTTATTTGTTATATAGTGTTACAGTTTGTTTCTTTCATTTCATTGTGCTTTGATATAATTCTGCAACTGTCAGTTGTTGTTATTTGACATACATTAATGTCTTGTAAGTGAAAACATTATAATAATAATGAATACGCTTTAGTTTAGTCGATAAAACACTTCCGCAAAGGGTAAACCTGTGTATCCTCGCTCATGACTCCTCAGGAAGCCTCCTCACTCCTCGATCCTCACCTCCTCACGGTGCGATTAGAGAACTGAGATGTCCTACTACAAGATGGCGGAGCTTGTTCGGTTTCAGGGTCATAGGATGGAGGAGCGAGGAAATGAGGAGGGATATTGAGAATCACCCAGAGTCAGGGCTGGACTGGTAATCTGGCATACCGGGCATTTTCCCGGTGGGCCGACGGACTTTGGGGCCGATACAAGGTTATTTTTTTTTTATTTTTTTGCCACTGACTGGCCCATCATGCAGGGACAGCGGCCCATTGGTTTGTCTTCTGAATTGACAGGCCAAAGCGAGAAAGACCTCCCCTCCATATTAGGTGCTTTTTAAATTTTTTATAAAAAAATATTTGAGCGCATAGCGCATGGAACCGCAAAAGGCAAATATAACGTACGCTGCTCTATGAAGTGATAGGCGGCACTTTGACTCCAAATTTTGTTTTATGCAATCGTGTGCTATATGGGAACATTACCGGTTCTGTGGTGAATCAGCTGAAAACAGCATGTAAATACATCACCAGGTTAAGTGGAAAACGACAATACACACAAATACAAACTTGTCACTTTTCACCTGGCAGCTATACTAAAAGTGAAGAAATATTGGTGTTTGAATCGGGGCTTCATCTGGGCGCCCCTTATTTCCCTTATTTCTCGATACAAGCTCTGGAGCCTCTCTTCAGATGTCCCATCACATGGGTTCTAAAGCTTGCCTCCAGTGGACCTCTTCATTACACTTGTGACTGGTTTTGTGGTCCAGGGTCACACATAATGTAATATGTTCACTACCACTATGTGTGCAGTAAAAGAAAGAAAAAGAAATTCATTACAATTTATTATTTATTGATTACATTACAATTTAAAATAACTGTTTTTCATTTGAATATATTTTTAAATGTCACCTTATTCCTGTGATTGCAAAGCTGGATTTTCAGCATCATTACTCCAGTCCTCAGATGATCCTTTAGAAATCATTCTAATATGCAGATTTAGTGATCAAAAAAATAAATATATATATATTTATATACATATTTTTTAAATTATTATTAAAAAACAGTTATAAAACCAGCTGTGCCACTTAGTACTTTTGTAGAAACCCTGATAGCATTCTTTGATATATAAAAAGTTCAAAAGAAACAGCATTTATTTATTTGAAATAATTGATTTTTTTTTTGTAACAATGTAAAGATTGTCACTTTTGAACAATTTAATGCTTCTTTGCTGAATAAAGGTATTAATTTCTGTCCCTTAAAAAAAGCAGATAACCCCATTAATAACATGTAGAGAAATCAATGAAGATATTTTGGAGAGCTGAACTCCTCTCTTCGTTTTGATAGATTTGATCTCCAAAGGCCGTCTCATCAATACTCACCTATGAATTACTTATGAAATCATTCAGTGTGAATATATTACTCCACCAGCTATTCTACCACGCAAGAGAAAGATTCAGACTTCACAGCCCAGCTGTGGCTGCTGAACACCTGCTAATTATATTATGTGAGAAAGCGCTCTTCACAGCTTTACCAGGTCTGACATCCTTCAAGAAAGAATCAATGCATTTTGGCTTCATTTTCAGCCTTTTTAAATTCCTTTCCCAGTGTGAATATTTATGATGTGTTCCTCAGTATTTATCCCTCAGATTGTGGAAAAACAAGAGACATAATTAGATGCAGTCTTCGGTCTTAAGCTTTGGCTTCTGCTGGGTACGGAGCCAACAGTGTGGGGAGCCTTACAAAAGAGACTGACTTGGATGGCTTTCCTACCGGAGACAGCTAAATAGCTGCTCTTGTGCCCCCTCCTCCAGAGTCTCAGCCTTTTTAAAAAGAACGAGAGGAACGTGAATTTCCCCTGTGGATTATTTCAGTCATCTATGGAAATGACAGCTTGATGTCCTAATTTGAAGGGGTCTAAATTCTGCTCTCTGAAAGGATGGAGCTTTGATTGAAAAATCCCGGGAAGCCCCCCTTAAAAAAGTACATGAGAGAATGCAGAAAGTGACGAACAGAAATTAAAGCTCTTCTCTCTGAACTAAGGCTGTAACCATGTCTTGAACATTGGGGTGGGGAACCATTTTCTTTTTTTTTTATAAAGCATAAAGAAACCGAACCCTGAATGAAATTCTAGGTCTAATTCA
Source organism: Gobiocypris rarus (assembly GCA_023029165.1). Lineage (NCBI taxonomy): Eukaryota > Metazoa > Chordata > Actinopteri > Cypriniformes > Gobionidae > Gobiocypris > Gobiocypris rarus. Next base: position 34,372,899 of record CM040915.1, on the reverse strand, counting down.
AGTTGGGAAATAATCATTTTGGGACTATTTGCAAGTAATATTTGCATCAAATATATTGTTAGTCTTGAGATTCTCCCCATTAGTGAATAAACACATCCGCTGTTAACACTCCTTAGTGGTCGAATTTTGTAAACCGCGTCGAAGGTTACAGGCTCTAATCCGCCCTTTATATCGTTTTTTTCTTCATTAAGATCAAAGATGTTCAATGGTTGTTGATTAAGAGCATGGACATGTTTGTGTGCATTTTGTTTTGTGATTTCACCGGAAAGAATAGCATCTCCCAAACGGCATTAAACGATCGATTAACGCACTCGTCTGTGTGAGAACGTAAACCCCGCCTACTTGGATTTGATTGGCCATCTCAATCATTTTGACATTGAGCGCCGTTAGACCTGAGGCAGACCAGACTAAAAATGTAACTTTAAAACCTTTTTGTCATCCTAACATACAGAGCTCTGCGTAATGAAGTGCAGTGCGAGATAATTGGGCCATTTCTAAATATTGGCGGGGACTTGTCCCTCGATGTCTATGGTGGTAAGGCCCTGCTCTCCACCGGACTCCACCTCCCTCCATTTCCTTCCCCGAGTACTCAGCAAAAGATAAGCTTTGGTGCCGAACCCTACGGCTAACTCATTAAAGTAGTTACATGAATTTGGGCAGCAGGGAACTTGCTTCAGGAGATGGCAGTATTAAGTGGGTTGACAATTTAAATGTCAATGTCAAGAAGGCAGTGGGAATTGGCGCAGGCCACGTGTTTAATTAGAAACGGCTAGCGGCTTACTAAAAACCTTCCATTTTACTTCTTTCAGTCCTGTTATTTCTCTCTTTCTTTTTGCTGCTCCGACCACCTCTGACTTTTGGTGACTCTGCTGTCACGAGTGCTTGAATTAATGCAAGTCTAAATGCCTGTCTTCTGATGTCCCTTGCATTTTGAAAGCATGGAAACCTTATTAGTATTAACAAGTGATGTGTTCCTTGAACTGCTGTGCCGTAGCCAGACTTTTGACTTGTTCTTTATTAAGTTTAGACTGGCATAAGGGCCAGATTTACTAACAGTTTACGCCAGCACAAACCCTCTTTCTGCGTTAGAAAAACTACTGTCAGGATTTACTAAAGACACGCAGTGATGAATTAGTGCTTACCTTATTGCATATTCATTTGTAGGAGTTTTCCTTTCAGATGCAAAATTTATGTGAGGAGAGTATTAGAATGAATCATGAGAGGTGATTAACTAAGGTTTGCACTTGTCAGTTTACTGGTGTTGGTGCCATTATTTAACACACAAAAGCACGTCTTAAACCAGACGCTAACGGGTAGATTGTGTTGGTCATTATGGGAATGATCCGGCTGTGTCTGTGTTCATTAATGTGTGTGTCGTCAGTAGATCACGCTCAGGACTGTCCACTCCCATCGGTGCTTTTATGGGATTGCGCTCTTGCACAAATTTCCCTTATTTAGTTAATCTGTCCCTAAGTGTGCCAGTTATAGTTTGCTTTTCATGTATTGTTTAACATTGTGGGAAAACAATTAACACAAAATGTGACATGGCTATTTGTGTATGTTGTATATGCATGGACCTTAAAAGGATAATTCATCCAAAAATTTAAATTCTGTCAGCATTTACTCACTCCCAACAAGTCTTTGTTCTGCTGAACACAAGGAAGATATTTGGGAGAATGTTTGTAGCCAAGCAGATCTTGCCCCCCCCCATTGATTACCATTGTATTTTTCCCAGTTTTGGGTGAATTATCCCTTTAAGGTGAGAATTTCAGCCTAACATATAGATAAGTACTGATTATTTCACTAAAATATCTTAGATTTTGCCTCTATTATAACTAAGTTTCTTTTGTGGATTTGTATTTTTCTTGCTCCTGATGAACAAAACTATGCAAGTCCAGTGATCAGATCTTCCTCAAAAACACTTAAAAAAACAAAAAAAAAAAAAACATTTTATTTATTCAGTTAATTTATTTCTGAAACAGGATCCAGGGCCATTAATCATGAATTCTTTTGTATGTTTGTCGGCTGTAATTTGCTTAATTGCATTGGCAGTTAAAGAACATTTAGGGTTCTCTAAATGGTCTCAGTCAAATATATCTGCACACACACACACACACACACACACACACACACACACACACACACACACACACACACTTAAAACAAAACAAAAACCGTCTCGCTGTACATCTCCAGTGGAATTGATACAAGTAAGACCAGACATCGCAGCAGTGTTGTTCTTTCAAGGAGCCCAACAGCTGTCTTACCTTTCAGATGGATTTTATTTTCCGGGCTGTGCACTAAGACAGAGCTGACGGAATCCAGGCTGTCGTAGTTACTGCATCCAAGAGGCCCCGTTCTGGTCTCCGTTACCTAGGAAACAAGGAGATATTTTAATGCCTTATTATCGTTGAAATCATGCACCTGTTTGTTCCTCTTCAGAAGCCATAGAGTGCTGAGCATATGCAGTTGTCTAAAACAAACCAACACGCCTGTGCAATAAACCAGAGTCAATATCTAAATGTCACCAAAGCCCATTTCAGCATGTCACCGCTCTCCAAAAATGCTCGCTTTGCAGTGCGCCATAGAAATAGTAAATTGACTCTAGTGTTAGGTCCCAATGCATTATTAATTTCAAATCTAGAAAGCAGTGAGCCATGTGCAGTGGCATAACTCTGTTAACGGATCCTAGTGTTAAATATAAGCAGACTTTTATGATTCTTAAATAAGGTGTCTGACCTGCCATTTCAGCTGGGACTTTCTATACTGGGGTTTGCCAGCCATACCAGGACCTTTTTTTTTTTTTTGAGAGCTGTGATGATGATGAATAATCAATTCATTAATGAGATAAACCAAATTGGTGGATAAATACATTAAGCATTATAGCATCAACAATTAACAAATCAATGACTATCATTCAAAGCAAAACACGTTTAGGGGAGAGCCGGGCACAACCGAACACTTTCTGACTGTCTCAGTTTGTGTAAATCCACTCGGGGTTCAGAGTATTTATTTTATCCCACATTCATTTCACACATGTCTAGTACAATTATGTGGTTGTGTTTCATTAATACAGTGTGTACTTTATTCTTAATTTACCCCGAAAGAATGGAAGTGAAATGTGACAACATGCCCCACAGGTGAGGAACAGTAAAATGAGCAAATGACAGATTAACATGTTACCTGATATAATCAAAAAAAAATATCCAAAACAAACTAAAATATTTTTTCAATAAAATACAGTTATTAAATTTTTCATATCAAATAATGTCATTTTTTAATAATTAGAATATACTTATATTCTGATTTTGACAACAAACACATGGCTATACAGCTCAAAACATAATAATAATTAATAATTTCTGAACATTGACTCTCAGTCTTTATTCACCCTTTTCTCATGGTTTCTCAAAAGAATTCATAAAAGTATGGAATATAATAGTGTATTTCTAATCGGGCTCATTGTAACGCAGTGTGACAACATGCCCCGCCTGCTCCGCTGGGATTAACCCCGGCTCGTGTCTTCTGATCTCAGATCAGCATTAAAGAACCATCTCAACTGTTCAATAACAGATAGAAGATTACAATAATATCACATTAGTCTAGTTTTAAATAAACACAAAAAACAGAGATGAAAAATAAACTTGAGTAAGACATGTTCTTTTGCTGGTTAAATAAATGTTCAGTGATATCTTCCATTTTTTTTTATAATTTTGTCGCAATTTTTTTCTCTAAATAACGTTGATATGGCATCTAGTAAATATACAAAATGTCCTCATCCTGGCATGTGTGGAAAGTGTTAAACCATGTGTGTTACAATTAACCCTGTTAGGTTGTGGCCCGTGCTCCCATATAAAGTCAAACCAAAATGTATTTAGACACCTTGAAACATTTCTCACATTATCACAGTTTATTCTCTATAGTAGAGAAAATGCTATTAAAATATGGCAAGAACTGTGAACAAACTCATCTTGATAATGTCAGATAACTTTGATAGAAAGAGATGTAAAGGATTACAATCAACCAATCAGCTGTTAGATTTAACTACACAATTAGATAATACCAATCTAGCTCAACCAATGAGCAAGCAATGCTTCATTTAGTTCAGTCTGTGGGGTCAAAGGTCACATTAGCAATTAAAGAACAAACACTTCAGCAAAACATGCTCAGCTCAAAGTGTCTCAATCATTTTGATCCTAAAATGTTTTACTGGTAGTCACTGAATGAAGAGTGTTTCTTACTCCATAATCACTTCGACACCATCTACAATGCTTTGGTTTCAGTCAATGTGTTGAAAAGAAACTGTTCAAAACATGACAGCTCACAAAAGCAGTACATGTTGAATATTGTCACAACATATTTATGGTTTCAAATGATGTGGAAAAACTGGTTGCTGTTACCTTGTTAAATTACAAATTTTAGCAAAGCTAACTAAATGGTGCCCAAAATGGAGTGTAAAAGTGATGGTCATGAAAATTATTGTAAGTGTGTCAGGATATTGTATCATAACCTAAGCGATTTAATACTGAAAGGGATCTTTAATATTTTTTTTATGTGTACTACAGACACTGTAGACTGACTAGATGTATTTTATCAAAAAATGCCAGCTTCATTTGGTAAATGCAGTGCATTCATTTGTTATTTTAGTAGCCCAGTTGTATATGCAGAATGAATTATTTTCACAAGCTTCACTATGGAATCCATAACATCCTTTATAGATAATAAATTCACAAAATGTCCATATTGTCCCTGTAAAATGCTCTGAAATATTTCACCAGCACAGCTTTCTTCTATCAAATTTCGCCCCACCTCTTTTGAAGCTTATAGTGCCGCCTCTGCTTTGACAGCAGTTGTCATAAAATTAGTGATTTTACACATCATTGTCAGGTCTTTGTATCAAAATGAAACTCTGTAGCTAATCCAAGATTAATCCATCAGAAAATCCAACGGATTTGTGACCATGTCCTCAAAACGACAATCATTAGTTTGGATATTTCATTTCGATGGATGGATGGATGGAGTGAACAATAGAATGATGGATGGATGGAACAATAGAATGATGGATGGAACAATAGAATGATGGATGATGGATGGATGGATGGAACAATAGAATTATGGATGGGTGGATGGATGGAACAATAGAATTATGGATGGGTGGATGGATGGAACAATAGAATGATGGATGGATGGAACAATAGAATGATGGATGGAACAATAGAATGATGGATGGATGGATGGATGGAACAATAGAATGATGGATGGAACAATAGAATGATGGATGGATGGATGGATGGATGGAACAATAGAATGATGGATGGATGGATGGATGGAACAATAGAATGATGGATGGATGGATGGATGGAACAATAGAATGATGGATGGATGGATGGATGGAACAATAGAATGATGGATGTAACAATAGAATGATGGATGGATGGATGGAACAATAGAATGATAGATGAAGGATGGAACAATAGAATGGTGGATGGATGGATGGAACAATAGAATGATAGATGATGGATGAATAGAACAATAGAATGATAGATGATGGATGGAACAATAGAATGATGGATGGATGGAGGGAACAATAGAATGATAGATGATGGATGGATAGAACAATAGAATGATAGATGATGGATGGATGGATGGAACAATAGAATGATAGATGATGGATGAATTGAACAATACGATGGTGGATGGAACAGTAGGATGATGGATGGATGGATGGATGGATGGATGGATGGAGGGAACAATAGAATGATAGATGATGGATGGATGGAACAATATAATGATGGATGGAACAATAGAATGATAGATGATGGATGGATGGAACAACAGAATGATGGATGATGGATGGATGGAACAATATGATGATGGATGGAACAATAGGATGATGGATGGATGGATGGAACAATAGAATGATAGATGATGGATGGATGGAACAATAGAATGATAGATGATGGATGAATGGAAAAATAGGATGGTGGATGGAACAGTAGGATGATGGATGGATGGATGGATGGATGGATGGAGGAACAATAGAATGATAGATGATGGATGGATGGAACAATAGAATGATAGATGATGGATGGATGGATGGAACAATAGAATGATGGATGGATGGATGGATGGATGGATGGATGGATGGATGGATGGATGGATGGATGGAACAATAGAATGATAGATGAAGGAACAATAGAATGATGAATGGAACAATAGGATGGTGGATGGAACAGTAGGATGATGGATGGATGGATGGATGGATGGATGGATGGATGGATGGATGGAACAATAGAATGATAGATGATGGATGGATGGAACAATAGGATGGGGGTGGAGCAGTAGGATGATGGATGGATGGAACAATAGAATGATAGATGATGGATGTATGGAACAATAGAATGATAGATGATGGATGGATGGAACAACAGAATGATGGATGGATGGATGGATGGATGGATATCAAATGAGTATATTGAATGGATAGATCTGAAGTAGCTCACCCTACATGTCATTGATTAATGACGGCACATTTTTTGCACATTAACTCTGTCATTATTTATTATCACATGAATTTAAACAAATGAATCTTCAAAACATCTTTAGATACTTTAATCTAACACTAGAAACATGTAAATTAGGTGAAGTGTGTATGTTGATGATGACAGTTTTAGAGTGAGAGCATAAACATTCATCATGTGCACATACACATGCACGCTTTATCATTTATTTATGAATTACTGTCTCTTTTCTGAAGTGTCGCGCACATGCCCTCCTCCGCACCCGTCCCACATCTCATTAGATCACTTGTCATTTATGATTGCTTACTGCAGCTCAATTGCTTTGATCCCAATAGGACTACAGGCTGTTTACCTCACGCATAATACCAGACACTAATCCTTGTAACTGTCTTCACAAAACCTGCACGCTTTATGAGGAAAGGGCAGTTGTGGCCTAATGGTCAGAAAGTCAGACTGGTAACCTGAAGGTTGCGGGTTCTATTCTCACTGCTTTCCCTTCTCTCAACCCCAATTGCCCACTGCTTCGGGTGTGTGTTTTCTCAGGTTTCCCAGCAGAACATTGCCCAAAGCATCACACTGCCTCCGCCGGCTCGCTTTCTTCCCATAGTGCATCCTGGGGCCATGTGTTCCCCAGGTAAGCCACGCACACACACCCGGCCATCCACGTGATGTAAAAGAACACGTGATTCCTCAGACCAGGCCACCTTCTTCCATTGCTCCGTGGTCCAGTTCTGATGCTCACGTGCCACTGTTGGTGCTTTCGGCGGGGTCAGGGGTCAGCATGGGCACCCTGACTGGTCAGCGGCTGTGCCGCCCCATACACAACAAACTGCGATGCTCTGTGTATTCTGACCCCTTTCTATCAGAACCAGCATTAACTTCTTGAGCAGTTTGAGCTCCAGTAGCTCGTCTGTTTGATCGGACCACACGGGCCAGCCTTCGCTCCCCCCGTGCATCAATGAGCCTGAGCCGCTCATGACCCTGTGGCCGGTTCTCCACTGTTCCTTCCTTGGAGCACTTTTGATAGATCCTGACCACTGCAGACCGGGAACACCTCACAAGAGCTGCAGTTTTGGAGATGCTCTGACCCAGTCGTCTAGCCATCACAATTTGGCCCTTGTCAAACTCCTTGTCAAACTTCTAACACATCAACTTTGAGGACAAAATGTTCACTTGCTACCTAATATATCCCACCCACTAACAGGAGCCGTGATGAAGAGATCATCAGTGCTATCATATATATATATAGATAGCTGTACTAAAGTAGGTCACTGTGTATGAACAAAGAGGATGAATAAACAAATACAGCCAGCTATTCCATGTTAAGCCGAACAAAATCTCCTGTTTACTTGTCACCCTGCTGTTTTTCCTCCCCAAATGTGTATAAGTTTTACCAGCAGCACTTAATATTGACATCTATTTAAGGAATGATATCATACCTGACAAAACAACCGGATAACACTGAAATCCCACATTTTCCACCCTGCCTCCTCAGAGAGTGTCATGTGTTGTTGTTGATCTTATATTTACCGGAGCTGTGTTTCCGCAGCTTCCTCTGCATGCTTTTCTTAAGGGCATAACAAAGGAAATGAATACCTGGGGTACAGTACTCTCCTCTCCATTTCTCTAACATCTCACATCATCCACGGGTCCTGAAAACTCCCACAGAGTGCAGCCTATTCTTTGTCAATTGAAATGCTGGAGGAATGCATACCAAGTTGACTCATTTGTCAAAAATGCCTCTTCCTCCGCCGTGGAAGGCAAAGTTGGCTACAGACTGCAGATGCGCTCTGAAAGCAGTTTAGGAGTTCATGACATGTGACAGGATTTTAAGTGCAGATTCTGAGCTTCATTGAATTTGACAGCTGATGTTGATTATACGGCACTGTCAGGTCGCTTGACCAGTGCCAACTATCTAGAGGCGGCTCTTGACATAAATGGTGCATGGGTCTGAGCTCCCTCCTTTAAATACTGGTGCTCATTTACATTCTGCACTCAGACAAAAAAAAAACAAAACAACAACATAAGATTAACCCTTACAAAAAAAGTGCTGTGGTGGTCAATACCATGTTAGTTATGTCACCACTGTACTGATTTGTCACCATATTTATGTACCATAGTATATTAACTGAAACTCTGATGTATTTGTAAATGCAATCCAATAATTGAAATCTTTTGGATTAACTAAAAAGATGTTTGCATTTGATTCACTCCAAAGAATCATTGTCTCGTTTCACAGACAAGGCTTAAGGGTTAGTTCACCCAAAAATGAAAATGTATTCTCCCTCAAGTCATCATAGGTGTGTATGACTTTCTTCTTTCAGACGAACACAATCAGAGTTATATTGAAAACTGTCCTGGCATTTATGAGCTTTATAATGGCAGTGATTGGCATCTATTCATTATAAAAGTGCATTTATCCATCATAAAATCCATCATAAAAGTGCATTCTATCATCATAAAAGTGCATCCATCCATCATAAAAGTGCATTCTATCATCATAAAAGTGCATCTGTCCATCATAAAAGTGCATCTATCAATCATAAAAGTGCATCCGTCCATCATAAAAGTGCATCCATCCATCATAAAAGTGCATCCGTCCATCATAATAGTGCATCTGTCCATTATAAGTGCATCTATCCATCATAAAAGTGCATCTATCCATCATAAAAGTGCATCTATCCATCATAAAAGTCCATCTATCCATCATAAAAGTCCATCTATCCATCATAAAAGTCCATCTATCCATCATAAAAGTGCATCCATCCATCATAAAAGTACATCTGTGCATCATAAAAGTGCATCTATATTGCGGTTGTTGTTGCTGTTTATGTCTTATGCCTACTGTACCAACACAACGTTATTGCCATAGAAAACAATGCAGATATTCTGGAAAACAAAAGAGCGGCATGCACACACAGGATCTAAACACTTGCAATATTACACATCAATAATTTTAGATCAGATTCCAATCGGATACGCAAATATTCAGATTTGGACTTACAGTGTGAGAATAGCCTTTGTGTGTTTTGCGCTGTAGATTTGGTGTTCACTGCTGCTGCATTGCTGAATAGCCAACACGTTCTCATACACAACTCGTCATATATTTTCATGCTTGGCATCACTTTTTAACGCACAGGGTACCCCATCGATTTCAATGAGAAACCTTTGGCGTTATACACAGACGCGTTGGGCATGAGAATGCTATCGATCGTCATGATGAAATTATATATTGGGTTATGATTTTGCCATAATGACATGTTGGCTTGTGATTCTAAATGTAATCAGCCAGCATAATTTCATTTACATTTATTTTTTTATTTATTTATGCTATTGAAACACGTTTGAACACATAACCCCATCCCTACACCTACCCATGTGTGTATTATATGATATAAAACACAGGATATAACAGGCAGATGCGACTGCAGGCACAATTTATTCAAAAGTACAAATATCCCAAGTGTTCCGGCCAAACGATTGATTTGTGTGAAGGAAATCCCCAAAAGTGATCAGCGTCTCCATCCGCCGAAGAAACGTTACGTCAGCTTTGATCGTGAAATGTCATTGGCTCTCTCTTGTGAGCGATTACGTCATGCTGTGTGTATCTGTTGAATGAGATATGACTGAGTGTGTGTGTGTGTGTGTGTGTGTGTGTGTGTGTGTGTGTGTGTGTGTGTGTGTGTGTGTGTGTGTGTGTGTGTGTTCACGGAGCAGCAGGATCATTTCAGCGATTAAAACATTAAGATCAACTCTGTTCTTCACATTAAGATATCGTATGACTCCAGAAGACTTGAGTTAATGCTTTTATACTGTTTTTGGTCAGTTTTTGCAGTAAATACCTGTGACTGTTCTTTTATTTGCCTGTTGTGTGTTTTATATTGTTGAGAAGTGGTTAAATGCGTCTTGATCTGACGCATTGGCCAAACAACTGAAATCAATGGAGTACCCGACCAAGGGTCAATATGTGAAGAGTTGGGAATAGTAGTGCAGGAAACACTGTCAGAGTATTTAAGAACGGTGCAAGAAAGAGGTTAACAGAACCAAGCGTGATTGTAGGTTTTATATTGATTCTGTGTAATACTGTAGTGCCTTTCATTTTCACTCCAGTACCCTTTGGACAAGTGAGACGTCCTTGCGTGTTTAAAGAAGTGTCACCTTTAATGACACGTACCTGGTCTTTTAACATGGTCTTTACAATGATATGCTTCTCATGTACTCTGCCATAGAGCTTTGGCAGTAACTCTGAGATCCGTGTCCTACACAGAGGTGACTGTTAATAGTATGTCATTATGACAAATGGCTATATTACAGAGAGGAGCGAGAGTCTAGTTGAAGATCTGGACTGAACGGAAAACTTTATGAAATCACACGTAAATGTGCTGATATTGTATCTCCAAAGCAGGGTAGATTTTACCGTTGAGCCTACAGAATCTTGTTGATCCGTGAAGACCAGCTAATCTCAGGACTGTTTGTTCCTGAAAATCTGATCATCGCTAAACCTGCCTCTGGATCTCAGGCTATTTTTGGTCTTAAGTGGTATCTGATTACACACAGGCAAAGTGATGTCCCCCAGAAGCTGCTTCCTGGTGTGCTTTTGCACTTTGTTTCTGAGCGGAGGGTGTAATTGATCATCCTTTATGGCATTATTGATGAGCCCGCTATAACCCACTTCTGCTGTGGTGCCCAATTCATCAGGCTGATTTGCACACAGGGTGCAGGAAGAAAGCAGTCAAAGGTGGGCCCTATAGCCCCGTAACGTCTCATTAGCTGTCCCCAGACCAAAACACCTGGCAGGACAGACTGCCTCCCAAAGCGACGCTACAAGGCTCTCTAAAAACAATCCACAGCAAAACAATTTCACAGATATGATTTGATGAGGTCTGTCACAAAGTGCTTTTACTGTTGCCGTGGACACTTCTCTCATGCACGGGCAGAATATTTTATAGTATGTTTACAAAATGGTAAATCTATGCTAATTTGAATAACGTGATTCATTTTGCAATCCCGATCCACAGAGCTTCAGTATGCGTTTGCTGCAAATACATGCAGATGAGTGTGTAGGTCCGTGGTCATATTGAAATGAAATCGTACGTGTTAAATTGAACTTCTCCCGATGTTGTGTAGGGAAAGCTCAGGCTAATGAAAAGCATGTTAAAGCCCAAAGAGAAAGTCATTATCTTCCCACAGAGCCATCGTTTCCTGTTCCTATTTCATCTTGCTTTCATTTCACGCACTTGTTTTTTTAATGCTGAAACTCTTCTTCACAGGATTGAATGCGCTGTGTAGAAAGTTTGGCTTTGACTGCTTGGAAATGGCATTCTTCATTTTAGTGATAGAGGGGTGGTGACCCCACTGAATCCAGTACTTATGCCTTCTCTTATCAATCGTTATAATATATTAATTTGTATGCCTGAGAGCTATTTAGCAATTTAGGCTATTTCCAAATGTCCTTCCTAAAAGTGGTTTAGTCTGATGGTTAATTAGTGAACAGAACTAATCAGCGTTGAGGCTGCAGTTACAGTGGAAGTGAAACAGACTGGAAATGTTGGGAAAAATCTGGTACTAGTAACGTCATGAAAAGGAGAGGGAGGCCAGGAAAATGGCTTTATCAGTCTATCAAAACGTTCTTTAATGATTAGTGCGCTGTGGCCAGGGTGTCGATCTGATGGGGTGCCGACCGCGCCCCGATACACTCTAAAAAATTCTGTGTAAAAACCAACCCAATGTTGGGTCAAATATGGACTAACCCAGCAATTGGGTTGTTTTAACCCAGCAATTGGGTTGTCTTAAGCAAATATTTAACCCAACTGCTGGGTTAAAACAACCAAATTGCTGGGTGAGTCCATATTTGACCCAACATTGGGTTAAAACAACCCAGCATTTTTTAGAGTGTAGGACACCTAATAAGAGCCTCCGCCCGCGCACACCGCCCGACCGATTACTCGCTCAAAGTCTCAGTCTTTTGCGCTTGTGGCCCTGTGCCAAACGGCTCACGTCATGTGCACTTTCGGTCTTGTGTACTTACAATGGCCGCTGCGAGCGCGTGTCTGTTAAGTCCATAAGACCGTAGGGTGTCCCATTCATCCTTTAAGCTTAAAGAAGGGTGCTCGTGAGCGCCCCCTTTGCGGCTGCTATACTCCCTCGATGCGCACTTCAGCTGAGCCCGCCAGACTGTGAGCTACGCAGAGGACATCTACCCGGCAGTCAAAGAGGCATTACATTGTGAAAGTGCGGACTCAGAGGAACACCGTAAGGGTTAGGGTGCCATTTGGGACGGGGTCTATGTAGTTTGTTGGTTTGTATAACATGCAGAAACATAGATATGTGTGTCATAAGGATTACAGACTTGCCGGCTGCTGATGTGATATGTTTAACAATACTGACAAGAAAATGGGAATTGCATTGCTATTGATGGATACATTTATTAGCTTTATTTAATAAAATAGCTCATTATCTTCACCAAAAATGACAGTGAGACACTTAAAACTTTAATTTCTGAATATTTATCTCACCTGTTAAACCTCAGACTGACTGGAAATATATTTTATAGGCATATTATATTGCTGGTATAGGCCAAACAAAAAAAAAAAAAGAAAAAAAAAAGTTTACTTTACTTTATGAACTGACTAATTTCTTGTCTTTTGTTATTTTCTTAGTTTGTCTTGCACAATAATAATGTATTAATTGCTTCATGCCATTTTTTTTGTTATAATATTTATATACAACTTTGCATAAAAAATAAGTAAAAGCAATAACCTTTATTTGCACTTATTTATTTGTCTGTTAGAAATCCTTATTAGGTGCATGGCACCATTCATGCCTTTATCTTATAGGCCCACCATATATGATACGAGTGGAGGGCGTTGGGGGCCCACATCAATGTCTTTTTCGGGGGGCCCAGAATTCGCTAGCTACACCCCTGCAATACTTGAGACCATTGAGACCATTTTTTGAAGGTCTTGGTCTTGATCTCAACCACATTTGTACACGGTCTTGTCTCTGTCTCAGACTTCAGGGATTGTAATGTCACCAAAATTAATTCAAATGCTCACAAAACTCAAGATGTTGTTGCCACATCTCTGTGGATCTAGATTTCTATATTATATTGTGATAAAATTAAGCAACATGACAAGAGCAAGAGAGCTGTTTTCACACATTTGACTGCAAACATGATATTGTTTTTATACAAACACTCAATAAAAATAAACAAAATCATTCTGTAATTTATCAATGCATCTTCTATACCACCACCAGTGCAAAGAGGAATTTCATTGTTAATGATTTCATTTGATTAGTAACAGCTCTGTATAGTGTCTTATTCTGAAGATATTTATTGATTAAAAGTCAAAGTAAGTAATTTCTCAGGTGGTAATGTGTGCTGGTCTGGTCTTGGTCTTAACACACATTAGTCTTGGTCTCAGATTAGATGGTCTTTACTACAGCACTACTTCATTTTGACAGCGTTAGTGCGACAAAAAAAAAAAAAAACATGATCACAGTATCAGGAATATTGCATGATCAGCTGTTGCGACGTTGGCAAGTGTGCTTTGGATCGATTGTGGTGAAAATATGTTTATGTAATTAGCAAGTCTAATACTAAGCAAAAACTTATTAACAAAAGATCATTTTGTCATCATTTTTCCCTGCTTGCCCTCTAAAGCAGTCTTGAGTATTTAAAAAAAGGTGCTGTAAGAATACAAAAACGCATTATGATCTTTTAGCAAGTGAGGAATATGCTTTTAGAGAGTTGTGAGAAAGCATCTCCAACATAAACATTTCTTATATAAAACTATAATTACATGCTCGCAGGTGCATATCTTGATTAAAAAGTCAATGATATTTGTCTCAGTTCAGTGGCGTAATGTCATGCAGAGCTTCCTCTGAAGGAATCATCGTGATGTTGCAGTCACCAGCATTTCTACACCCACGCAGACCAAGGGCCACTTGACACATCATGGAAATTTCATCGCTGCAAATGTAAGAACCTTAATTGCTAAAGAGTTACCATGGCAACAAACATACATTTCAAACACATATACACATGACATTGATAAACAATAAACAGCATGCAAAACTGAAATTGTTTTGCATTCAAAGATTTATAGATCAATGTAAAATTAAGTTAAACCGGTATTAGTCTCGTGTAGCCAGAGCTTCAGACCGACGGCAGAGGGTCTGGACTCTATCGCAGATTTCATTGGTCAAGTCCCGCCCAAGAGGACGTGTGGTTTGACTGACATGTAACGCAACCAATCACAGTTCGTATTGTTCATGTTTAGGGGCGTGAAAACGTGAAGTCGATGTCCCTGCGATAACAGACCGGCGTGCATCTATAAATGATTCATTCAAGGGCGTTGTGCAAGTTTATGCAACAATGGAGTCTCAAACTTCAAAAAAGAGAACCCAACTGTACCCAATAGGCTCCTGATTATTAGGGCCCGAGCACCAATGGTGTGAGGACCCTTTGGGAACTGCTCCGTTTCTTCTCATTATTCTTCTTCTCTTAAATGAATCACTTTTTTGAGGGCCTAAACTTGCTCGAAAACTCACAAAACTTTGCACACGTGTCAGAAGTGGCAAACATGGCTGTGTTTCTCCTATATCTATCCGCTTAAATGCATCTTGCTCACTCGCTGTTTTCCTGAGGCCACCTTAGTGGCGCTTTGACTAATTGAAAATTGTTGTGTATTTGTGTTGAGGTCAGGACTCTTATCAAACATGTGAAGTTTGGGGCAGATCGGACATTGTATGCCTGACTTACAACAACTTCCTGTTAAATGGCGAAACATCAGACTTTGTATGGCCGCCACAGACACGCCCTTCAGTGAAAACTCAAGATCTTCACAATATAACATCTCCAAGGCCTTTAGATTAGACTGACAAAATATGATGTTCTGAATAAATCTCTAGGTGGAGTTAATTAAAGTACAACATCTGGAAATTGCAAAATTTGCAGCAATTTTGCAAAGAAAATATATCACTTCCTGAGTAAAAATATCTCACTTCCTGATGGTTATCAGATTTTGTACCAGGATACTTTTTTGTAGGTATTGGGCTGTTACATGTGTCTACTGAATTTCATACCTGTACGTGAAACGTAGCGGGAGGGGCACTTCATTTACATTATGTAGGTGGCGCTATTGAGCCATTTTGCCAGGCCTAATTCTGAAACCCATAACAGACATAAATATTCGCCACTTCTGACGTGTGTGCAAAGTTTTGTGAGTTTTCGAGCATGTTTAGGCCCTCAAAAAAGCGATTCATTTAAGAGAAGAAGAATAATGAGAAGAAACGGAGCAGTTCCCAAAGGGTCCTCACACCATTGGTGCTCGGGCCCTGATAATCAGGAGGCGGCGGCCCTGGGTCTGAGGGCCCTTTCATCACTGCTTGCAGCTTTAATCAATATTGAACTTCGAAGTTAATCAAATTGTAAGCTTGTGAATCGAAATCAAATCCAATTGTGACATTTGTGTTAATACCCAGCCCTGTAAATTTTGCCCTGTTTTTTTTTTTGTACTCTGTGCGTTCGCTCGGTGGCTGCTGTGACACTTGTTCACACTGCGGTGAGCGTAAAGCGCTTCTGCAGAATAAACCTGGAAACCGAGGGGATCGCAGATATGATGCCCTCACACGTCCCGGTTCATTGGTTAAAATAGCAATTTTCTCAAGTAGTCAACTGAACAAAATATATAACACTGGCCTGGAGGTTTTTGGATATTTGACTGCAAAAATCCTACTTAGTGCAACTTTAAAGCTAATGTTACAACAGCCAACAGAAAATGTTGCCAGATTCGCGATTATTAAAATCGCACATGCTTTTAGCGCCTTCCAGAAGCAACTTAAAGGGGTACTTCAGCGCTGGGAAGATGAATCTGTATAAACTGGGTCATTAATGTAGTAGAAATGTGAAATTATTTTTGAATTTGGTGCCTTCTATACTGAGAAAACACAGAAAATGTTTTTTTGTCTCATGGGGATGAAAGACAACAATTCCCAGAATGCACTGCTTCACTGCCCTACTCTAGTCACGGCTACTGGTTATCACTCGCCCACCGTGTTCATTTTCATAAAATCAGTTGAGTTAGAGACACTACATTTAAAAACTGAATGTGTCTGTTCGATATATTGTGAGTGAGCCGAACGGTTGTCGTGGGCCGTCACGGCACAAACGCAGCAGGACCGGATTACATTCATCACATGAGCTGAGGTAATCTCGGGATTCGCGGCTGCATTCAGCGCGTGTTCAGTTCATGTTTTTGGAAGCTTAACTTTCATAGGAAGTTCATTTGAGAAGTTAAAACACTCACTTTGGTCTCCACCGCTCCGTTTACATGAATCTCCGCAGCTCCCGAGCCGAGTGCTGTGAGTGTGATGTTGAAAACATGTGGAAATAGCGCCTCCTGCTGGCTGTAGTCTTCAGCCTCTGGACAAAAAACTCCTCCGATGACGTGATATTTGCGTCATCGGAGGAATTTTTCCAGAAATAAAATACATAATTATCTCGTCTCAGGGTCATATGAGGGGGGAAAGTACGATAATTTGAATATAATCCCTGGTTTCTACTGATACAAAGCTTAATGCTAATCGCTGAAGTACCCTTTAATATAATTTAGCAGGAATGACGCCACCAGCACGCTTTTCCAAAGAGTCTGGGTTGGATTAAAAAGGAAGAAGCCGAGTCGTCTGTTACCTTGATGGCAGATGTAGCGATCTGCAGGTGGTGCAGTCTTCGCAGGGTGCTCTCTCTGTCTGTGAAGTACGACGCTGCCAACTGGTGCAAGACTTCTAAGGAGACCACAGAGCTGTTTCCACTGCCCTCTGACTTTTTGCTCAGCTTCTGTTTGTCCAAGAAGATCGTGAGTGATTCCTCCCCTTAAGAAAGATGCATGCAGAAACCAAACCATGAGACCAAATATAAAAATCCTGACAATGTTTAGCAAAGCAACAGTGAGTTCTGAGCCTGGAGATCACATGTCTCTCGTACAGTCGTTTAACATGAACTGTGGATGAGTTTTTCAAGGCTTCGTTAAATATGAATCACAGAAGTTAAGACTGAGAAGCAATATGATTTTGAAGGAAGGAAAAGGGCACACGCAAAAGGGGATTTATCCCAAAGGGAGGTTGTTATAGCCGTACGTTTCTTCTGAAGATCAATTTTAGATTTTTTTTTTTACACATAAAAGCTATTTTTGATCTGTGCCTAAGCCTGAAATTCAGATAAATATTCTTGTCTGGGCTGAGGAGCACCTCCTGTACCTGTATGTGTTGAGTGGCATTATTAGTATGCACGCGATCGCACCGTTCCCCCATTTCCTTTGCTTTGAGTCGTTAATTACCAGCGTTCACTCCAGCTTTACCACTTCATCTGTCTCCCCTGTCGCTGAAGTTCTGCAGCTTCACTGCATACATACACTAATAAGTGACATCATAATTAGTGTCTGTAACGTGCAACATTTTGCAAGAGATGCATTGAAAGGTTTGAACCCACCACTGGGACATGCTGCCCTACTTATTATTTGGGTGCCAGAGGGAGAAGAGAAAATGAATGTCTGATAATAGCTAAACTTATGCCAAGGATGTAAGAAAGTGTATGAATAGTAAATATATGCCTATTTATTTTTTTAAACGCCGGAAACTTTTCCTGAAGCCTATTATGCACTGAATTCTTACAACAGCTGACAATGCAAAACCCTCATTTGGCGTTAAAAACGACTGGATTTACTAAAGACGCAGTGATAAATTAGCGCTGTAAAGGCGTGCACTGGGTTATTTTTGCGGCTGATCTTTTTGCATATGCATTGGTAGGCGTTTCCCTTTCAGATGCAAAACTTATGGGAGGAGAGTATTTAAATGAATCCTGAGAGATGATTTACTGAGGTTTACGCTCGTCAGTTTGCGTCATTATTTACCACCTAAAAAAGCACGTCTTAAACCAGACGCTAATTTGCTAATTTAAATCATAAATTATTTTGGTCATAAGTGGACATGTTATTTATTTATTCATTCAATTATTTTTTTGCACATTAATATATTTTCCCATTAATTACTTTTAAGAAAGTAAATATGTCAAATAAATGTATTTTTATTGCAGCAATTGTTATTTATTTCAGTGTCACGTGATCCTTCAGAAATCATTCTAATATGCTGATTTGATGCTCAATTATCAATGTTGGAAACAGTTGTGCTGCTTTATGTTTTTTTGGAAACTGTGATGCTTTTTTCAGGATTCATTGAAGAATAGAAAGTTAAAAAGAACAGCATTTATTCAAAATAGAAATCTTATCTAACAATATACATCTTTACAATCACTCTAACACATCCTTGCTGAATAAAAGAACAAAAAATACTGACCCCACACTTTTGAACGGTAGTGTATATTGTTACAAAAGATGTCTATTTTAAATAAATGCTGTTCTTTTTTTAAACTTTTTATTTATTAAAGAATCCTGAAAACAAAATATTAGAATGTTTTTTGAAGGATCATGTGACACTGGAGTAATGATGCTGAATTCAGCTGTGCATTACAGAAATACATCATATTAAAGCCTATTAAAATAGAAAATCACTATTTTAAATTGTAATAAAATTTTACAATATAATTTTTTTTCTTTTATCTGGGTATCATCAGATTAAGCTCATTTTAAGATTGAACATTGGTCTGGGGAGTCTGCTGTGTATGTTCTACTGCACAAGAGGTGTGATCAACGGGCGTAGTTCAAATGACTCTGTATGTAATTGGATAGTCATTCAACCAATCAGACCACAAGAGGCGTGATCAACGGGCGTAGTTCAAATGACTCTGGACGCAATTGGATAGTCATTCAACCAATCAGACCACAAGAGGCGTGATCAACAGGCAACGACCCATCGCTTCTCTATCTGTCATCGTGTTAAACCCGCCAATAGCGCGCCCGGTGGATTAGCCAGTCTGTGATTGAGTGTAACAGAAGCAGTAGAAATGAATGTACAGGTTTCCAGACTGAGCTGCAGGGCGAAATCAAATCACCGGCAGATCAGGCTGGGTTTACTGAGTCTATTTTTTTTCTATATTTTTGATCAAATGTGCATGTTATGGAGGAATGCACAGTTCTTCATTCAGGGGTGTGTCCTCAATATCCCTGCAGTAAATACTGTGCTGTGTGTATGTGAATGAGGAACGTGCAAGATAGAAATGTAGCTGAAAGTGCATTAAATCTGATTATGATTATGCTTCAAGCTTCAACTACATTTAACTTCCTTGTTATAGGTATTTTTTTTTGCAAATTCTCAGTTAATTACCATATATTCCCATTAATCCCCACAGAAAGTTTCCAGCCTTGAAAAAGTTTCCTAGTCATTATGCAAATTAAATTCTTTAATTTGTGCGTCGTCAGTAGATCACGCGTTGAACTTTCCATCAGCGCTTTTATAGAATTGCACTCTCATGCTAATTTGCCCTTTGTAGTAAATATTTGATCATGATGTTTAATACACCTCAGCACGTTCTTGTAAATTGCTGCTATCCCTTCCTGCTCAAATTGATTGAAAGACTACATGAAATATTTGTACTTAAAGAAAATCAGTACTACGAATCATACATTGCATAAATGCATAAAAAGAAATACATTGCATAATTCATTTGTCATGCTGCAGGGCCGGTTTCAATAAACTATAGTGAAGGCAAAAACATGATTAAAAAGATGATTAAAAACAAGGACTGGAAATCCAAAAAATGACACTTGATATAATGTTTCACTAGTGTGTGCAGGACACTATAGTTCATTTCTGTAAGTGAGGAGAGCAAAATAAAGTAAACTCAAAAATTCTTCTATAAAACGTGACTACCAGTAAAATTAATAAAAATGTGGGAGCAAATTTATTCTGACACTTTGAGCTGAGCATGTTTTGCTGAAGTGCTTGTTCTTTAATTGCTAATGTGACCTTTGACCCCACAGACTGAACTAAATGAAGCATTGCTTGCTCATTGGTTGAGCTAGATTGGTATTATCTAATTGTGTAGTTAAATCTAACAGCTGATTGGTTGATTGTAATCCATTACATCCCTTTCTATCAAAGTTATCTGACATTATCAAGATGAGTTTGTTCAGTTTAACTCAGAGTTCTTTTATTACCATTTTCTAAACTATAGCGAATAAACTGTGATAATGTAAGAACACGTTGAAGGTGTCTGAATACATTGTGGTTTGACTATAAGTTGTCTAGAATTTGTCTTGTTAAAATAACTTCAGAAACTTTAGCATATCTCACATGTAATATTGGCTTACCTCCCAATGTGGCTGATACCAAGAAATGAGTGCCATATTTCTTGATCAGATTTTCATGGATCTGCTGAAGGCTCGGCCTTCTCCCCAGAAGCCTAAGGTTGCGTAAAAACTCTGGCGCCAAAGGCAGCGGGGCTTTGAAGAAGTCTCTCTTCTCTGTCACCAAGCTGTTGACTTTCCAGTGACTAAACTCCCTGCAAGATAAAACAAACACAGTTAAGCACTTTAATGCACTTAGTGAATTTTCAAACCCATTTTTTTCGTTGGTCATTAGTAAAACAGGAAACCAGACGCCTATGTGTGTGTGCAAGAGAAAATGCTGATATGAGCAGAAAATAAAGCATGCATAAATATCGCACGGTGCTGAATATTGATGCACCTCATAGTAATGCGGGGCAAACGTGATTCCGGTCCATAAACACAACAGAGCACATGATGCAACTGACAGCTTTTGTAACTCTGGCATCATGTCTGCACTTACATCTTCCGTGTGTACATTTTTATAACCAATAACAATCCCAGTCACTTTTTTTTTTTTCTAGGGTTATGTACAAAGAACAAAGCTTGCACTTCCGTGAAGATGCTACCCAAAGGAATGATCTTTTGGGCTTAATACGGTTGGTGAAAATCTCTAAGAGTTAATTAACGAAAGCAGTGGCTGTCCGACCATAAGCTAATGATGATAGATGATCTTAATTAAAGGCCTTTAGCACCAGCTGATAGCACCTGGAGCTCTGCTGGGGAGTGGGACACTATCACCCAAAACGCTCCGCTTTTTAATACTCCCTTACTAGGGGCCACCGCACCTGGGTATCATTTCAAAGGCTTGCTGTAATTTAACTTCTTTCATTCATTGTTTCTATTGTATCTGTCAGACAAAGCGGTAATTTTAGTCTTTTCAGCTGGTTTCTGCCTTATGCTTTAAAGTCACCATGAAAGCAAAATGGGTATTTCTTTTTTTCCTTCTTTTTTTTTATGGAAGATTGCAGTATTTATTATAAATGATTTATTCATGCTTTTTTTTTAAATTCATGTGCCTTTGTAATCTAGCAAACCCCACCGATCCAATTAATAAACAAAGTCCCACTCTACATTTGTTCTTGTTTGAGAAGCCATTTCACTTGGCTATACACCGATCAGGCATAACATTATGACTATGAATATTGTGTTGGTCAACTTTTTGCTGCCAAATGGACTTGTTTGTTCTTCCCATAGTGCATCCTGGGGCCATGTGTTCCCCAGGTAAACCACGCACACGCACCCGGGCATCCACGTGATGTAAAAGAAAACGTGATTCCTCAGACCAGGCCACCTTCTTCCATTGCTCTGTGGTCCAGTTCTGATGCTCACGTGCCACTGTTGGTGCTTTCGGCGGGGTCAGGGGTCAGCATGGGCACCCTGACTGGTCAGCGGCTATGCCGCCCCATACACAACAAACTGCGATGCTCTGTGTATTCTGACACCTTTCTATCAGAACCAGCATTAACTTCTTGAGCAGTTTGAGCTCCAGTAGCTCGTCTGTTTGATCGGACCACACGGGCCAGCCTTCGCTCCACACACGTGCATCAATGAGCCTGGGCCGCCCATGACCCTGTGGCCGGTTCTCCACTGTTCCTTCCTTGGAGCACTTTTGATAGATCCTGACCACTGCAGACCGGGAACACCCCACAAGAGCTGCAGTTTTGGAGATGCTCTGACCCAGTCGTCTAGCCATCACAATTCGGCCCTTGTCTGAACTCGCTCAAATCCTTACGCTTGCCCATTTTTCCTGCTTCTAACCCATCAACTCTGAGGACAAAATGTTCACTTGCTGCCTAATATATCCCACCCACTAACAGGAGCCGTGATGAAGAGATCATCAGTGTTGTAATGTTATGCCTGATCGGTGTATGTCACAATAAGAATGTTAACTCAGATATACATCATAATAGGGAGGAAGAGACTATTGCAATTTATGTTTAATGTCGACTTTTACTTTCAGCCTCTGTACCGCACGCCTGAAAGGGAGAACTGCTGATCTGCATCACCTCGCTCTGGTGGATTAAAACTGGGTCTTC
Source organism: Gobiocypris rarus (assembly GCA_023029165.1). NCBI lineage: Eukaryota > Metazoa > Chordata > Actinopteri > Cypriniformes > Gobionidae > Gobiocypris > Gobiocypris rarus. Next base: position 34,350,057 of record CM040915.1, on the reverse strand, counting down.
TGGCTTCTTGTATGAGCCTGCCAATCAAGCAGAGGGCGGCAGGTGCGCTTTATGAAAATAGGTCTTCACCTCTCAAACTTTTCACTCATTAAAACAGACACACGCCTTTATCGGATGCATATAATGAATGCTCTGTCCTCTGCTCAACGATAGACTGAATAGCAAAGTCATTGTTGCTACTTTAGAATTCCTCGATGGTGGATAGTGCTATGCAGAGATTGGTGAATGAAGGAGGGGAAGTCTGAATAGCAATTAGAGTCTCTTTCATTTCCCCTGTGAACCTGTGCTGGCGGTGCATTCTGCAGCCGTGTTTGTGCTCAGCACAATAATAGTTGCCTCACAACACTTCTTCACTAATTTGAGAGAGTTAAACATTTCCTCTAAGAGAACCTTAAACCATTTTCTAGAACAATATATATAGCACTTGTCAAGGAAGCATTAGCGTGCTGTTTTAGTCGTTTTAAAAATATTTCTGTGGTAAATTGAGCCATGCTTAATGGGATAAAGTATTGTGTTGTGCACAGATGTTTTTGGTTTTGAAGTCAAGTAGCAGAGGCTCTGATTTTACACTGAAATTAGCATGAATCTTGATTACTCACCAGCACTAAATTAGAGTGATTTCATTTGATTTTTCTATTTTTTGTGCCGTTAGGTCTTCTATTTTAATAGAAACACTCCAAGGCCTCATTTAGATATACTTACAAATATCATAATAACATATTAAAGGTTATTCAGATTGCTGTGTAATGACAGCTGTGAAGGTTTGTTTTTGGAAAAGGCAGTTTAAAGGAGGGAGTCTGAAAAGGAATGATCTAACGTAACTAATTTAATTGATGGCAGATTTGAACTAGTTTGTACGACTTGAGTCGTAAATAAACTTGCATTTGTACATTTTAGAGAAACTTATCATGAATGTCGACCCCTAAGCCTATGATTGTAAAAACCCAGAGTAATCCAGTTCAATTGATTCTTTTTGTTTAGTGAAATACTATTTTCCCAACATTTACAAAACCTTTTATAATACCGTATTGGCTTGCCAGAAGATGGTTTTGTTTGGCGTGCCTAAAGTAGTTGTTTTTATTATTAAAACTTCTTTAATTGTTATTAGCAGGTCCTCACCCCAAGCACATGCACTTCACCACAACGGTAACCTCCAAAACACTAACATAACACAAACTTTTAAATACCAACATAAAACATTAAGCATTAAAAAGTCTCTCCATTTTCTCATCTGGTTAAAAACGCATCAAATAGCTCTTTATTTAAACATTTACTCTCCAAATTCAGCCCCTGTGCAAAGCATGATGGGAAGTGAAAGTCCTGTTTGATTGGGTTACATGACTGAAACACATTATTTCAAAATGAAAACAAGTTATGTCAAAGAGTAACGGTTTTAAGTCGGTTTAACATGAATCAATTACATTTGAAGCAGAAACCTGATATAATTGTGTTCAAGATGAATTGCTTAAATAAAGTGAACAGCATCATGACATGATTTTTTTTAGTGTATGCAGCCTTGGGGAGCTTTTGTAACCTCTATATTAGAAAGAGTTGAATTAACTTTCATCTGCTTCTTAACTGATTAAGAAGATTTCAAAGAATCGATTCGATCAGGTATCAGACTTTCTCTAATGAACATGCCAGTAAGAGGTAGAGTGAATGTCAAGATTTTCAGAGAATAATGGCTTAACTTTCAGTCTGTTTCTTACACAAAACTATCCAATGACTGAAGAAGACTCATATCTTTTATGATAGTTTTCTGGTGTCTTTGAAATATATTAGTGCTCATTAATTTTCATTATATGAAAAGAGTTGCCAGGATATCCCCCTAAAGATTTGTCTTAAGCTCCATAAAGAAAGAAAGTCATACTATTTAGAACAACATGGGTGAGTAAACGGTGACAGGATTTGATGAATTACACTTTTAAAGCTTTTCAGATGTCTTTCTCAGATGGGGTGTATCCCTTTAAGAAGAGTGCACTACTTTATCCTCAGTGGACCTCATGTTCACTCTAATGACCTTTACACTTTACCTCAGTATGAAATCAGATCAGAACTGACATGAATTAGACTGGACTGACAGACTATCAGGCTCTCAGAGCTTCTGAGAAATATTTGTTCCCAGTGCATCTTAGACTTTTGTCTATCTAAAATAAAATAGGAACTCCTTGTCAACTAAAGTACTGTAAGTATGATATATTGCCTCTCTTCTCTTCAGCAGACTTTGAGACATGTACTGAACCCATTTCAAAAATATCAAAATTTTCACTCTTGTTCATGTCCTCCGAAATTGCTTTGCAGATTTAGACAGATTTACAGTCTTTGTTTTTTTTTTCCCTTACACTGTTAAAAATGTTTTGTCATGTAACCTAAAATGTGACCCTGGACCACAAAACCAATCATAAAGGAAATTGAGATTTATAAATCATCTGAAAGCTGAATAAATACACTGTAAAAACAGAAATGTTGACACAACTTAAAATTTAAAGTCAACTTTTAAACAAAGTAGTTCACTCAACTCAATTAACTGAGTAAGGTCATATGTCTCCCAATTTAAGATCTTTTGTTCAGGCTTCTGTAACTGAGTTTGTTATGGAAAGAAAGGAAAGAGAAAACTAAATCTGCTGGCTTAATTCACATATTTCACTGAACAATATACTATTATCTTTGTTTTATTGTGATTCTAGAAAATAGCCAGCACGGTTTTAATCAGAAAAGCTGAATAAGATTTAAAACCGATTGTGCACTTTGACCTCTTATAAGATTTACTCCCACAGACATCAAGAATCCACCTATGAATCTCAACAATGGTGCAATGCATTCTGGGAGCCATGGATGAGATTTGCATGATACACCCAGAATGCATGTTAACTTGTTGGAATTTGTATGCTTGTTAACTTGCATTTACAATTAGAATTTACAATTAATAGCTTGGTCCAACGATAGTTAAAACAACTTCTTTTCACTGGTTAAGCCAATTTTTTATTTTTTTGCATTTTATTGTCCAGTTAACTTGAACATAATCATTAGTCTAAAGTTTTGTAAGTTGGATTTTTTTACAGTGCAGCTTTCTATTGATATATGTTTTTTTAGGACAATATTTGGCTGAGATACTATTTGAAAATATGGAATCTGAGGGTGTAAAAACATCTACACATTGAGAAAATCTCCTTTAAAGTTGTCCAAATGAAGTCCTTAGCAATGCATATTACTACTAATAATACATTTCTGATATGGACATTTGCAAAATATCTTCATGAACATGATCTTAATATCCTAATGATTTTTGGCATAAAAGAAAAATGGATAATTTTGACCCATACAATGTATTGTTGGCTATTGCCCCAGATATACCCGTGAGACGCAGCACTGCTGATGGGCTCCAGGGGCACAGATGTGCTTCATAACATCTAAATTAACCAGTTTTATTCAAATCAAAAATATAATTTAATACGACTAAGTCAACCTGACTACACTAGATTATACGAGTGAAAACCATTTTAAGGGTCAGGTCCGGTAGAAATAACTCCTTAAGCACGTTTTCTCTTTTTCAGTGTTCTGACTGTGCAACCATTTTGGAGATAATAATAATAATTATAGTTCATAGACTATTTAGTCTAATTAAGCGTTAAAGCACAGTAGGTCCAATGTGGTAAATAACAGAAGTAAACACAAGTGTGTCCAAAGCTTGTCCCAAATATGTGTTCTGGAAAACCTGAAATGAAACGACACCACGTTTTCAACAGATGGCTTTTGAATCACTCTAAACAGTTTGTTCACCTATTCAGCCAAAAGCTGAAAATGTCACAATCTGTCTAAACGTCCCATTCTGTCTTTTCTCTCCTTTTTATTTTCTCTTTAAACCCTCTATTTAATGCAAAACTTCAAAGGCTTCTGTTTAGTGAACTAAAACATTGGCACATGCTGCTTTTTTTTTCCTGTTTTTTTTGAGGGCATAATCTAGAAAATAAGCTTAGGAACCCCTCCCACCAGGGGCTGCATTGTATTTGTGAAAGCAGCTTTAACTATAGATTTTTAAAGAAGGATTAGTTGCCAAAGTTAAACAAATAAGAAATGACAAAATCATGCTTTCAGCAAAAACCAGAACTACACAATGCAAAAACAAAATGAAACCGCTCAGCAAAAACTTTGCACTGGCAAACATCAATATAGAGAGTGATATTTGACTCAGTCTGTGGAAGCGCAGACAATGTTTATCAAATGCTTCTGAAATTTTCTTTGGTGAGTGATTGAAGTGGTAAATTGCATCAAGTCAACAGAACACAAAAGCGATTTTATTTTTATTTTTTTCAAGCGGCTGTATCGCCGTTTCCCCATTATAATTCCATGCAAGCATCTCCGAGGCTGCCATCCATTTGGCTTATTAATTCTGCTTTGTGGACCAGTGTCACCTGCATGATTCATCTCTTGTGTTTCCTATGAAAACATCTAATTTCATCTCACTTTCTTATGGGTTACACACGTCCTTTGTGTTTGATTTCTTTCTCAGATACTCGTTGCCTTTGGAAACCAATAGCTACCAGGTTACTAAATCCCAACGGAGCGGCTCCCTGCTGGCCGTCACTGCCGTCACCTCGCGCAGCACCAATGGTGTGATGGTCTACAGATAATAGCACGGATGGGAGCTAATACATCATCCCAAGGTTCCACATGGGAAGGGTAGTGCGTCATGGTTCTTCCATAGTCATAAATATGTTACTTGTAGTAGTATTCCTTGGTCCAAATCTTTAAAAGGTGCACTCGTCACGTTTCACACATAAATGAATAATGCTGAACATTTTAAATAAATACAATTAAAATAATGTGCACTCATTTACATGACCATCAGTCATTTTGCATGTGGAATAAATTAACAACAGGTTCAATTTGTTAACATTTGTTAGTGCATTGGGTATGATGAATTTAAAATCATTTATTAATGTTCATAATATTGCACATTATTCAGTAATTTAATTCATAACCCATTAAGTCATGTTAAATAAATAAAAAAATCAACCTAGATGAATAAATGCTGTATTGTTACTTCATGATACATAATGCATGAAATAATGTTAATGAATTGAACATAACTGTCAAATATTACCATAAATTAATCATACTAATGAAAACGAGCAGTGAAGCATTCTGACATCTGTAACTGAAAACCTTTACATTTCTGTGGTGATAATAAATTCAAAACATATCAGCCAGTGCAACATAACAAAATGACTGCAAACATTATGATGCATACACAAGATATCACAATCTTTCAGGAAATGCATTGTTTGGGACACGAAATCAAGCTAATACGTTATCTCTTGTAACAGCATGAAAATGTATATCTATAGCACAAATTGTATTGATCATTCGATTTATATGCCAAAAAGAATTTGTACGTGCACGTGCATATGATACGCACTTTTTAACGTGTTATGTGCACGTACCCCACATCACTAAACCTACCCAATGGGGTGACAATGTGTATTGTGCACGCAAAAACTCATTTTTGGTATATAAATCGCATGATAAATACAATTTGTGCTATATAGGCTACGCATTTCATGACAAGTTACTTGTAAAGAGGAACATTACTCATTCTGGGTCACTGAGAACGAAAATAATGCTTAAATAGTTTACAGGCTCTAGTTTTCAAGATGTACTATTGGATCAGTATATGACCCTTGACTTTGGAATGGCAGAGGATATGCAGGTAATAGAGCAGGGCTTCCACAGAGTCTAAAAAGGTTAAAAAATAAAATTAAAAAATTAAAAAATAGAATCAGAATAGGCCTTAAAAACTCTTTTGAGAATTGAGAGTTAAATCACTCTAATAAAGTGCAGATGTAGGTTAAGCAAGAGCAATAATTTCAATAGAATAAAAAATAAAAATAAAATCCTATGCATATTTTTCTATTAATCTATTTTCTTTTTATATTGCTTTAATGCATTACTATTTTAACATATCATATTTCTGTCCCGTTCAGAGTGAATTCAGCATTTATATATAGATATATGTTCCAAAACTTTGCAGCAAAAGGCTGGCTGTCATGAAAAACAATAGTTTTACTCAATGGATTATTATAGGCTGTTTCCTCAAAAGCAAGCAAAAACCGCTCCCAAAGTTCTGTTATGATCAATGAAGCTGCCAAATCTCTTTCTTACGGTACTTTGTGTCTACTCTTTGTTTGATAATGAGAGGTTTCTCAAGCCTGCATAACTCAGCACTGAATAAAAACACTGGCGTTTTGAGCGGTGAGTGGATTCTGACTAACTTAAACACTTCTGATTGGCCGTTACGTTCAGGAGATCAACAACTATGACTGTGATTGGCTACATTGCTTTAATTGTCATATTTTAATTCAGCACATCAGAATACATAATAAACTGCATAGTTTATCTCTGAAGCAGACCTTCTAAAACAAAATTGTAGACCAGCGTTGTGTGTTTCTTTTTATTGAGTTCATAGAGGTTTTCATATTCAATAAATTCTGAAAGTAAATGTCAACTGCTGCTAAAGCCTTGGAACAAAGGAAACTAATGCAAGCGCACATCTCTTTCCACTCACAACAGTAAAAAATCCCCATTGGAGCTGGCAGTATGACTAAAGACCATAGAATTCACTCTGCCGGGGATCCTTTGGTGCATTGTTAACCCCCAGAGGGGAGCTGTACCCAAGGAAGCAGTAAAAGGTACAGTGTCTGCTGGTGTTCTCCTCTTGTGATGTGCAACCCAGTTTCTCTTCTTGGAAATCCTGATCTGTTATCATATCAAAGGGCCAATGCAGTGACCAGCTGAAGTCCCATCTCTTCAGAGTGAGTTCAGTGATTCTGTTTACACAATGCATGTGAACTGTGAGGCACATACAGAAGACTCGCCTACACCCAAACACCCACACAGACTCTTTGGCTTGCAGGACAGCCTTTCAAACCGCGCTGGCAGAGGCTCGTCTCCCCCTCACTGAGTCCATCACAGTTCCGTGGGCCTTTCTCTGCCCAGCTGCTGTAGGCATGCTGGGTTCTGAATTCGGCGAGCGGAGAGAGTTGGACAGAGTCGGCTGCGCACCGGCGGGTGGCAAAGGAAGCGGGCAGAAAGGCCAAACTCCCCTGGCGGAGCTGAGGTCAGCCACAGTAATGCACCAAACACACCTTTCCTTCCCACTGTGCATGTGTCTTTGACATAGACTGGAAGGAATGTGTAGCGATCGATGTTTAAAATGCACTGTACTGAATGAATGATGCTAGCGGCATGCCGTGTGCATGTAATTAAAACTGGTCAACAGCTGAATAATCACTGTGTCGCGACTGATGGGTTGCACTTTTCAGAAAAAGACGATGCTATCAATGGCAAGGTCACCGGTTTGATTCCCAGGGGACATATAAAAGATGACCACACTAGATGGCGTAGTGTAGTGCAGGGGAAAAGTGTGTAACTGTAGCCTGGATGCCAGCCGAATTTAGCCCCGCCCACAATTTTTTTTGCTCGGGCAATTCGGTCTGACCTCGATCCATAGAGGAGTTATTATGCCCGAACAGAAACTCTCCGGACCAATGAAATCATCAGGGCGGGCTTTAGACGATGATGGACAGATGATCAACAGTAACGGGATCATCCACGTCATCAAAGGCGCTTTGGTTGAATTTGCTCTTATCCTAAACGGAGAACTTGTTCGTATAATCATTCACCTTCACTAAGTTACTCTGTGTATCCTTAAATTCTTGTATTACAACAATGGCAAAGATCGTTTACACTCATCTTTTTCTTGTAACGTTACTTAATCCAGCGCGCGTGCAGACAGGGTTGCCACGTTTTTTTGCAATGTTGCGCACAATTGCTACTCAAAACTACAGACCAAAACAATAACTTTCCAGGGGGTTCTCCAGAAAAAAATGGTGTTTGGTTGGCAGAATATGTTATTTTGGCAAGGTTGCCTGCTAAAATTCGCATTCCTGGGTTTACATAGTCACATAATTGGGGTCGCTTCAACCCGCGGAAATGGAGAAAAACCCGGACTTGGCAACACAGTGCAGTTGAGTTCTGCTGATAACTAGCGTTACGCGTCGCTCCGGTGCTCTGATTGGTTGTGGATCTATCCAATTGAGGTCTTTCCTGGCTCGGTTGAAACACGCCCCATAATCAAAGCCCAATGGAGCGGTACCAGACTCATATTCTGACTAGAATTGAGTATGGCGATATCAGGCTAGTGTAACTGTGTAATAATGTCAACATTATAATTAATAGCAATAACGATGCAGTGTGTAGTATTGAAGAGGATCTATTGACAGAAATGCAATATTATATACATAACTATAGACCTTACACCTTAATGAACTGTTAATATTACCTTAGAGTGGGCCGTTTCTATCTACATACCTCTTACAGTAAAGTCGCCATTTTGTGCCGCCATGTTTCTACGGTAGCCCTGAATGGAAAAACTTCTCTACAGAGCACTAGTCACTCTCTGCTCTATCCGACGATGACATTTTTGTCCCGTGTCAGCCACCGTAGCTTCTCTGTGTGCTTGTGAAAGGAAGGGGTGAGCGGTGGGCGATTCACAACCTCACCACTAGAGGTCGCTAAAATTTACACACTGCACCTTTAAAGGTGGGGTAAGTGTTATTTCAAAACTGCTTTACAGAACGGATTCGGGCCGAGTATATAAACAAACTTGTAGCCAATCAGCAGTAAAGGGTGTGTCTACTAATGACTGGGAGAAGAGAGCAATCAGTGCATATCATTATTCAAAAGACACGACACACAGGACGGACATTAGCCGAGCAACGACAGAAAGAGAAAGATGGCAGATAAAAGAAAAAAGAGGAAACATTGGTTTGCTTTTGTTTCACAGCACTAATATATGCTGGCTTTTGCTTGAATATGCTCATGTGTCATGTTCACTTGATTGTCCATTTGTGATCGTATCGTCGTTCACTTCAGCGATGATAAAGACCCGTTCATTTCCACACCGTATAAGCCTGGAGTGTCTAAACCTCCTCACTGTCTGTTTCAAGCGTCAGCTCACAAAATGTGTCAGAAAAGTAAAATAATATACTCCTAATATGTGTTAGTTTCCTCTTTTCATGATCTATATAACCCTCTAATCTGGTCATAATTGTAATATGTTCGTTAGTTGGTCTGTCGTGCTTGAACTATCAAAATAGGGCGGTTACCAGAAAGCACTTGCCTTTAAAATAAATGTATTAATAAAGACAAATCATTTATTGACAGCCATAATTTACACTACTGATCAACGGCTTGGGTCGGTAAGATTAAAAAAGAAAAATGTTTTTGAAAGAAGTCTTACATTTACCAAGGCTACATTTATTTGATTAAAAATACAGTAAAACACTAATATTGTGAAATATTATTAGAATTATTAAAATAACTATGTTCTATTTGAATTGGGGAGACTGTGCATGGTTGTAACACTTTTTGCTTCATCATCTGTCATTTTTGAGCTATAGTCGATACAAATTTATACAAAGTAATCACGTTTGTTTACTACAAAAGGCACACATTCAAAGCTCTTCAGGATTATCACAGCCCTTATAAGATGATGTCAAATACATGGCTGCCTTTGTTACATTCTCCCCCACTGACGGGTAGGTAATATGCCGGGGTAAATTGTAACAATTAGAGAAAAGAAGCAAAAACAGTGGCAACACCATGCAATATGCTTCAAAAACTAAAAGAACTTTACAAAAAATGTCAAATTTTCTGTGACATGACCACAGCTCAAATCCACTTACTCAGGAGTGTGTACATGTGTGTGTAAATTACTCTACTAGGACAAACTTCCTTAATGTTATGTGAAAAGAACATAACGGTCTAACAAAAAACACTCTCAGTTTGTATGTGAGTTTGTGTGTGAATATTCGCATATATGGGGGACGTCCACCTGAAGGGCAAAACAAGGCTTTCTCCCATTGAACACCAGTCATTTTTACCAGGTTTATGTAAGTACTAAATATAGTAAGACAGGGATATTAAAAGACCAAATTCAGTATACGCCTTATTGATGATGCATTCCTTATACAGGCAATCAGATGAACACAGAATATTAGTGCAACACAAGGTTTCTCGTTAAGTGTTTTTTCTCCGCCGAAACCCATTATAAAAATGTGTTGTTTTCATATTCTGGGATCATCTGCACGCCTGTATATAGTCTAGTATGATCATTAAAAAGGGGTAAACTGAATTTAATATCACTGTAAGGCACTTTAAGGATGGGTTGCACCGATCAGCCCTTTCTACATATTTAATCTGTGTTTAAAATTAAGTGGTACTCGATTTAAAATAAAACCCAGATCAACAAATCCTTGATTAGAGGTAAACTTTGCTTAATTATTAAGTGTTTTTCACGTTAAGCGTTTTAGAACATCCCACTGTTTTAGTGATTGAAACACTGCAGCATGTGCTGTGTATGGATCACAAGGGCCCAAAACTGGCATCTTCTTCACATATGGAAAACTGACATGCTGTGCTGCAGTTCAATGGCTGGTTTACACTCCGGACTGAAAACTATGAATAGTGACAAATGAATGATGTTAACCCTAGAGTGCAGGCTTGGTGGGTCAGGAGACTGCATACGGCACATTTTACCCACACTTCCTTTAGTTTTGAAATGCCCAATTGCTCCATACAGACTGTCTGAGGTCCATATGGGATCTGAGAGGAAGTGAGTAAAAACTGAAATGATCACAGGACTCCTAGCTTATCCCTGATTGGTGGAATTGGTGGTTATAACACTCCCAAAGTTACAACCATACCCGGCCTGCCCTATATTTTAAACTGTAATTTATTTCTGGGATAGCCAAGTTTTTTAGCAGCCATTACTCCAGTCTTCAGTGTCACATGATCCCTCAGAACATTTCTAATATGCTTATTTGATGATTAAGAAACATTTCAGGATTCTTGGATGAACATACAGTACAGGTCAAAAGAACAGCATTCATTAGAAATATATATTTTTAACATTATAAATGTCTCTATTCCCATTATTTACCAATTTAATGCATCCTTGCTAAAAAAACAAACAAAAAACAAACAAAAAAAAATGTAGGCCTACTGACCCCAAACTTTTTTTATATCGTAGGAGAGTGTAGATGTAAATGGAAATGTATAACTGTTCCAAAAAAGTATTATCCGGACCTCCGCTGGGAAGGAAATATAGAGACTGGACCTCTTCGAGCATTAATTGAATACCCCTGCTATAAGAGATGTATCACACATGGTTTCCACAAAAATATTAAGCAGCACAACTGATTTCAGCCGTGATGATGATGATGATGATGATGATGATGATGATGATGATAAATGTTTTTAAGAACCAAATCAGCATATTATAATTATTTCTGAAGGATCATGTGACACTGTAGACCTGAGTGATTTCTGCTCAAAATTCAGCTTTACTATCACAGGAATAAATTATATTTTAAAATATATTTAAACATAAAAAAAAAATTAAATAGTAATAATATTTCACAACATTACTGTGTTTGCTGTATTTTTGATCAAATGAATACAGCCTTGGTCAAACTTTCAAAAAGATTTAAAACTAGCTAAAAACAGTCAAAACACGGTAACTACACCAATACTGGCGCTGAGAAAATGGCTTTTGGATTTTATTTAATTGAAGTTGAGTTGATTTTGTGTATTTTCACACAGGTTTAGACAGAATCTTTAAATGGACCCGGTTTTGATCACAAGTTCATTTTGATTATGCAATATTTGTAACTAATAATATAATCATCACAGCACAAACCTGTAGATTTTATAGCGTGTGGAGAAGCCTTGTTGGAAGCGCTCTTTAAACTCAGTGTATTCTGGACAGCGATGGAAGGGCCCTTTATCAGACAGGAGCCAGTCCAGCTGGCCGCTGCTCCGGCCGGAGATGGAAGAGAACGGTGAGGTCTTCTGGTCCAGACGCTCAGCCAGAGCCAGAAACCAGCTCAGTGGGCCCAGAGGTGCCCAGTGCCACAGGAGCATCAAGAGGAACCATCTAACAGCCGCAGCTCTCTGCCAACACAACGCCATCCTGCCCCTGGGCACCTGGCGCCAGCATTCTTCTGCCAATCCCTTTGACCTGAGCAGACAGGAAGAGAACACGAAGGGATCACTTTAATGATCAGCATATATACATATACATTTCACAAATAACTCTTTCCCGTCCGTGTTTTTAAAAAAAGTCGCCAGCCACCGCCAGGGTTTTTAAACATTTTCACCAAAATGTAATAGCCCATAGAATATTTTGTTTTATGAATATATGTATCAAAAGAAAGAGCTGACCTTCTTCTTTAAAAAAAAAGTTTTATTCTAACTTAATGCATTATTTTTTAATCAACACTTGAATATGGGTAAGTTTCATAAAAAAGCAACATTTTGATCAAAAAGCTGAGAAAGTCACATTTCTGTGAAAGACTGTATCCAGATCAGATTCAGAGCGATGATCAAACACAGATGGAGGAGATCGAGTCCATCAACACCTCTAATGCTTCACAGTCCTGTAGCTCGTCCTGGGTCCACATCTCATTCAGTAACATGAGATAGTTTTGATTGATATGTTGTTTAATGTTGATGATCACGTTATTTTATATATGCATCTGCTTGCATACGATCACTTGTTTTACTGCGTCTTCCTCGCGTGTGTTTTGATCAGGAGATCCTGTACTCATTCAGAAGATGGGTAATAGCGCCCCCTAGCATCTAACGGTGAAAACACGGAAACCCGTGTTTGGCGGGAAAAGAGATAATAATGAGGAATCTGCAAGTAACACATGACATTTTCAGGTACTGAAATACTCCTTTAATCTTGATTTTATTTACAACCTTGAAAAACATATTTTTTTACAGTGTAGTGGGCTAATTCTTTTTCATACATCAGTATTTCATGTCTTCTGATTAGTTTTTTTGTTATTTGTCAAATTAAACCAAACTTTTATTTTTACGGGTTGCCGTGAAGAGCTTTGAGTTTCTTTATGATATGACGGCAGTGTTTCTCAAATGAAACGGTGAAATGCTCATAAAGTGACTCTCAGAGCGGCTCTGGAGATGAAGTTCATGCATTCATGTCCGATTCATTGTGTGTGCGAGGTAAAATAAACCATGTGTCAGCGCCAATCAATCACATAAACACTCAGGACATGCAGGATTCATATTTAAATAGTTTAATGTTCATAGACACTCTGTGTCAAAAACAGTCAGAATTTGGCACTGATTGATTTAATGTAAATCGGTACATAATTTGTTCGGTGCCCTTTCGCAGTGCGTTCGGTGCGTTCAGTACCTAACCCTACATGCAACTGACCCAAAAATATTCAACCCAATAACCCAATAATATATATTTTACCCTATTGTCTCCTCAGTGAAAAACACAAGTCTGAAAATAATGTTTGACATTTGACCAAGGGCCATTTATATCAATGAATTTGCATAGATTATGTAAAGTGCAGGTAGACATCAGCTTTGAAAGAGGCAATGCCTTCATGAATCCATGCAAACGGTATAATATCAAACCCTTAGTTCCATATAGGGTTTAGTTCCATTCCCTGACATTCCTTTATAATCCTTCTTCAAAGCCATGAAAATGAATTTTCTAAAAGGACTGAATGCAGGTTTGGATTCCTAATGATGTATGAACTTCCTTGTACATGTTCCTAACTGCAGCAAAGGGCTATTGGTCGTTTTTGTAAAAGGCAATTAGAGACGAGCAGATAGTATGAAACATAAAAAAGGTCTCGAGACAAGCAATAACCATATACGCCGTATTGAAGACCTCATGGTTTTTATACAGTAATAAGTTCCATTTACCCAGCATACTCTTCGGCACAATTTATTAAACTAGGAACGGCCATCAGGTGACCAAGAGATGATTTGCTCATGATTTTTCCCCCTATATTATTTTCTGCAAGAACATCTTATTTTCTCACTCAGTCGTGTTCCAATATACAAAATGTAATTATCCCTATTCCTTCTGGAAAATGTATTTCTTCTACTCTTCACCTTTTTCTCCTCTCATCTCATTTGTTTCACAACTATACAAACCTCTCATCGCCTCATCTTGATATATCAAATTCTGTGCTATTGCATTTCCTCATTTGTTTTATATCTTTCATCATTTTTTTCTTTTTTTTTTCTTTCTTGCGATTAATCTCAATGTCTTTTTTTGGTTTAATTTTCCTCTTCATGGTTCTGTAATAAAGGGACCAACTCTGGTGTCGTTTCTGGGAAAATACATTCAATACATTGATACATTTAATTAATCAATCAAACTTCTCGATAGGCGGATAATATATATAATGCATAAGCCTACACTTAACTGTAAACGAAAGGTGTTAAAAATGGTAAATGCCAACCCAGGCAGGCAAATATAAGAGACAATACATTATAGATTAAATTAACAGCATGAGCAATATCTGATGAACGGCATTTGTACACAGAACACATTCATCAATGCATGCATTTTTACCGCTCCCGGACAGACGTAAATGCCAGAGTAACAATTTAAACTAAAATATAGTCAAAAGATTATGGCCTTTATAATCAACATGTCCTCCAACCAATACGCCAATATAGGCCGTTTGTCACTTCCCTGAAATAAGACACATAGGAGCGGTTACCAAAGTTGTGCCCCTATAGACAGCAGGACACTTTCATTTAATGCATTGTTCATTTTAATTTGCATAATGTTTCAGGTTTTGCGTAGCTCAATTGGTAGAGCATTGCAAAATACAACATCATGTGATCATGCAATAGTGGGTTTGATCCCAGGGAACGCATGTGCTCATAAAGTGTACATGGGGTGGGTGTAGTTCTTAATAAAAAAAGATTTTTGCTAAATGTAAATATGACAAATGGTGGTAAAAAGTCCACACATTGCAATTAAATGAACACACATTGTGATTGGAAAGACGTGATGTCAGACGTAACACGACACTGTCATTATTTTTACACCAGCTAGAGTTAATAAAGGTGCTTGAAAAACGACCTATAGAGTTGCTGTTTTTTTGGAGGACAGTCTGTTTATAATTCAATGCTTTGCAAATGTGTATTGTAACTTTAAAAAAAAATACATATGCTTGATAATTACTCTTTGCACATATATTGAAAATATTGTGGGTAAAAATGTTTTTTTTCCAGGATTTTAGCCATTGCATATCAAGTCTGATTTTGGTCCCTTCGATAATGTCGGTTTACTAAAATTCCCTTTCTAGGAAAGTCTGTTCACTCAGTTAGTGGCCATATTTGCAATGTCTCCGGGCAGCTATTTTAGGCATCCCAGACCCAGTCCTATCTACTTGAATGGGGTAATCCTGCAATCTCAAAAAACTTGCCGAACTCACCATTAAATAACATATTTTAAATCAGCAACAAAATCTGACCTAAACTGTTTCTTATGCTCAAATAGCTTTAAAAAAAAACGTATTTCACAGGCTAGACCTAATGCGCACGTGCAGTCCTGAGCGCGAGTCTCAGGTTTCTATGGGAACCGGAGCTTCTAACTGCAGCTGCGGTGACGCAGTGACTTTTATCAATCAGCGATTGGCTCTTTTACTAGAAGGCGGGATGTATTCCGCCATGTTGCGTTTTTCAGTTTCTCCCGTTCATAAGTAGTAGGATTGAACCGTCTTTCTATATCTATAGTCTTTGAAATCACTGTGATTGACTCACACTCATCTTGCTTGACATAGTGCTACTACAGTACCCAGTACCATCACATGCTACTATTGCCACAGCTAACTTTCAGATAGCCGTTTTACAACAATGACATGCTGTTTGAGACATTTTAAGGAGCGACAGCAGATGGACGACGGTATGGTCAACCTTTCATTGTAAAATACAGTGACTGACTTCACTTTTTAAATTTGCCTTTCAAATAAACACAGGGTCTGAGTAGTGACACCCCAGACAGCTATAGCAATGCACGGCCTTATTGCTCTCCATTCCCTCTGGAGCCTCTGCCTAATTATAAAATGCATAAAACATCGAAATGCCAGGAAGACAATGGAAGAAATACTGAATTTAGCTCTGACATTTTCATGTGCGTCTTGCATAATATAGGTGTCTTTGTATTTACCCTTCCCGCTCAGAAGAGAAGCCAGCTCTGAGTATCTAGAAGTTAGCATAGGGTAATAGGGACACCGAGAGCACATCACATGTCCACAACACTTGAATACAAGAGTATTCTGACAGGCAAACTTGTTCTGAAATCAGCATTTCAGGGCCTGAGGTTTACCTGAAGGCTTTAAAAACTCATGATCCAAATAGTAAGGCTTTAGATCTAATTGATCAAATAATGATTATGTTGTGGTTTTAAAATCTAGCTCGAGGACATGCTGATACAGCAGCTCTTTGTGATTATGAGGGATAAGCAAGCCCTGAGAATAGTGATTTGCTCAAGGAGCATCTGTCTATCTGTCTGTCTGTCTGAATTAACATGCTGAGGATGCTTTAATTGTGCTGTCAGTAATTATGCACAGTGCAAACTCCCTCAGGAATGTTGTCTTTATTCGTTCAGGGCTTGACATTAACTTGTTTGCTCACCAGTCACTGTGGCTAGTTACTAAGTACTAAGTTACTAGCCACTCAGCATTTTCCCTGACCAAAAATGTGTTTTTGGTTATATGCAAATGACCACTGTACACACCAAAGCCAAGTCTACATGAAATGTGTAACATGACAGGTCATCAGACGTGTCTATTTAGCTCTGATAAGGTTGTGTGTAAAGCTCCTTAAATCAAGTTTTTTGGTGGGTGTCCCATGCATGCATTTTAAAATAGTCAGCCTAAAATGTCTATTCTGTTCTCCGTTATGCTAGAACGCACTAACCTGCATTATGTCAGTGCTTGATCAGGGTTAGGTGAAGCTTAATTATACAGCAGATTAGCCCCCATGTCTTTTAGTCAGGTTGATTTTGAAAACATGGAGCATTGCACATCACTACTTTAATATTGTCTTAATAGAGACCGTTTATCACTATTTGGCAGCTGGAGCTTCTGTATGGTATGAGTATATTATTTGTTTATTAGATATCTTCATAGAAACAACACAACAAAGCTCCATGAGATTTGGCATAGCTGTTCTTGAATATCATAATTGATGTCATTTTAGCTCAGAATTTTTCAATGTTCTTAGCCATGTTTATAAAAGAGCCTATGATTCATGCTGTGCACCTGCTAGTATTTTGGTAACCTGCTATGCTTGTTCATCACACTTCATTGTTTTTGAAGAATAAAACACCTGCAGCTTCTGTTTTAATGTAATGTACTTTATGAAGCATCTCGGAAGCTCAGCTGAGGCTCTTTTCTTTTATTTAGGAGAATAACGTGTGCAAAATTTGTTTAAAGTAAATGGTATGAAGCTAATGTGCTTGTATCTCGCACTTTGCAAAGATTGATCTAGGAACCTTCTTGTTTCCATCCCTGAGCTTGCTTTGTCTTGACAAAGCCTCATTTGAAAGTTTTGAAAAAAGTTGAAAAAAGGTTGAAGATTTATAGGCTTTACCCAGACAGAGAGAACAAGGATAGGTGTTGAATTTCTTAGAATTTTATTTCAGATTTCAGTTCTACGGGACGTCCTGTGAGATATGGCCAAAATCAATTTATCATAGAGAGTAAAACAAACAAAAACTAAACACCGCATTATACTTGCATCCTGGGCTTGACATTAACACCCGCCAACCCGCCATTTGCGTGTGTATTTCAGCTGTGGTGTGTAACACAGTCTCTCCCACGAGCCACTTTGGCGGGGTGAATTTTATTGTAGTCTTCTCAAAAGGCATCTGTTATAATCGCATTACGCAATATAACCAATCACACGCGATTCTGTTGAGCTTATGAATGCGATGTCTAATAACCAGAGGCGTTCAGATCAGTTTACGATTCAGTTTTGTTTAACTGAAATCTGCTCTCTCATCATAAACACAGCAGAGATGTGTGTGCTGTACGCAGAGATTCATTCATCATTCAGTGATGGACTGTTTCTGTTTGAAACTGTTTTCCCTGCTGAAATCAAACTAAGATCCCAGCAGAACCACAGCACATCTGATGTGACTGGTGTAAAGTTGGCTTGACCTTCGATATTCGTGAATTTAGGGACCGTCTGTAAAGTTACATACCCCATTGTGTACTCGTTTCTAACTTCAATAGCATTTGAAGAGAATGACTTACAGTCATAAAACCAACTGTAAAGTGATCATCTATAAGTCAGGTATGATGCAAACATTTTAGATGTTTGATATTCAATAAAATAAACTGTCAAATAAAATATGGATATGTACAGTGGTTTTGGAAAGTATTCAGACACCCTTACATTTGTCACTCTTTGTTATATTGCAGCCATTTGCTAAAATCATTTAAGTTCATTTTTGTTCTCATTAATGTACACACAGCACTCCATATTGACAGAAAAACAAAGAATTGTTGACATTTTTGCAGATTTATTAAAAAAGAAAAACGGAAATATCACATGGTCCTCAGTATTCAGACCCTCTGCTGTGACACTCATATATTTAACTCAGGTGCTGTCCATTTCTTCTGATCATCCTTTAGATGGTTCTACACCTTCATTTGAGTCCAGCTGTGTTTGATTATACTGATTGCACTTGATTAGGAAAGCCACACACCTGTCTATATACGACCTTACAGCTCACAGTGCATGTCAGAGCAAATGAGAATCATGAGGTCAAAGGAACTGTCCGAAGAGCTCAGAGACAGAATTGTGGCTATAGGCACAGATCTGGCCACGGTTACAGACACATCTTTGCTGCACTTAAGGTTCCTAAGAGCTCAGTGGCCTTGATAATCCTTAAAAGGAAGACGTTTGGGATGACCAGAACCCTTCCTAGAGCTGGCCGTTCGGACAAACTGAGCTATCGGGGAGAAGAGCCTTGGTGAGAGAGGTAAAGAAGAACCCAAAGATCACTTCAGAGATGCATTCGAGAGATGGGAGAAAGTTGTAAAAAGTCAACCATCACTGCAGCCCTCCACCAGTCGGGGCTTTATAGCAGAGTGGCCCGACAAAAGCCTCTCCTTAGTGCAAGACACATGAAAGCCTGCATGGAGTTTGCTAAGATGGTGAGAAATAAGATTCTCTGGTCTCATGAGACCAAGATAGAACTTCTTGGCCTTAATTCTAAGCGGTATGTGTGGAGAAAACCCGGCACTGCTCATCACAGGTCTAATACAGTCCCAACAGTGAAGCATGGTGGTGGCAGCATCATGATGTGGGGGTGTTCTTCAGCTGCAGGGACAGTGAAAACCAGTCGAGGGAAAGATGAATGCGGCCACGTACAGGTATATCCTGGACCAAAACCTTCTCCAGTTTTTCTTTTTTAATAAATCTGCAAAAATGTCAACAATTCTGTGTTTTCTGTCAATATGGGGTGCTGCGTGTACATTCATGAGAAAAAATATGAACTTAAATGATTTTAGCAAATGGCTGCAATATAACAAAGAGTGAAAAATGTAAGGGGGTCTGAATACTTTCCGTACCCACCCATTTCACTAGGCTACCATGGGCTCATACACAATATTCAAGATTTAAATCTATCATATCTGAGAAAATATTGCTTGAGTATAAATTATATTTACACAAAATAACTATTTTTTACAAGTTTTTTATTTTTTAACAAGACTGTTAGTGTTTCTCTGTCTCGATTTAAGGAGCTTAATCAGAGCTAAATAGACACACCTGATGACCTGTCATGTTACACATTTCATGTAGGCTTGATTTGGGTGTGTGCAGTGGTCATTTACATATAGCCAACAATACATTTCAACATTTTGGCCAGTGAAAATGCTGTGGCTAGTAACTTTGGAAAACCACTAGCCACAGTGACTGGTGAGCAAAAAAGTTAATATCAAGCCCTGCTTGCATCACATAATTACTCCCAAAAGAATAGTGCACATATTTCTAACACAGCTCATTTCAACCCTTCTCTCTCTTTCTGTAAGCGTATGAGCACGGGAACATGATTCATGTGAGAACCACTCAATTTCACTGAGATCCCTGAAGTGCTGCATCGCGCTCTGAGCCATCAAAGGCAGTTATCCTAAAGATCTCTCAACACGCCAGTAGATTGCTGGATTTCTGTTGCTGTTCTACTCAAAAGGGTATATTGCACCAGCCGTTCATAACTTCTTTCTTAAATTGGAACGTAAAGCCCACACTAGAGGCTTAGTAAGTTCTAGCTTGTTTGTAACTAACTCTATACTTTATTTGAGTGACCATATATTGATTACCGAAAACCAGGACACTCTGGATACTCGAGTGCTGGTCAATTTAATGGCACAATGGAAAATAATGAAAATCAGGACATTTTCATCACAGCCGGGATAGGACTTGAAAACAGGTCATGTCCTGGGAAAACAGGACGTTTGGTCACCCTAACTTTATTCAGTTGCACCATGTGTTCTTAAGGCAGAACATAGCTAGTAGGTTATAAGCTCTCTGTAAAGTAAAGCTTAGTCGCATAATGTGCCGTTTACCCTCAATGATAACCGTCAAATATGGGAGCAGAAGTTGTGATGAAATGCTGTGAATTTCAGTTTATCCCTAACCACTTTTGCCTCAATAATAACAGTACAAATAAGTTTCAATTACATACGATAAAAAAAAACATAAATGCATTTATTGATTATGATGATTTTATTTGATATGCACGGACGGATGGGACAGATGCACACACCGGCGCTCTAGGACAGGTTTGTGTTGAAAGTGATCTATTCACATAATGTTTTCTCTCTTAAAATGTAAGCGAGTGTAAATGTCAGCATAAAGAATTAAAGTCTGTCATGTAAAACAAGAGCTTATTGATGCAGTTCAGTCAATTCAACTAAGTTTAAAATATTAAATAGTGTGTAAGTCGTAACTCAATGCCCGTTTATGAAAAAACTATAGGCTTACTTCACAGCTGCCCCAAACTGTTCTTGATTTAATCTCTCGATACATGGCAGAGCGCTCAAATACCCAATATTGTCAAGTTTCTACAATGTCTGAGCACAAGGAAGACCTGTTGCAGATTTAGGTTGGCTCTCATCCATTATTCAAAATGAAGCAAGAAATGTTGTGCAGCTGTGGACTTTTACTGAGCCTGAGTGTGCAGAGGAAGCAGGTGCACTGCCATAACCATACGACTGTCTGTCCTATTAAACTCTGGCACACCTCCTCGCCGTTCTCCACACTCAGCAATCCCCACCAGCTGCCTTACTCCTACTATCAGTGCCCCGAGCCCCCAAAACACACATGTAAGCCAAAACATACCATGATTTCCCTACTACTGCTGCTGCAAATGATTTTAGTTCAAATGAGAGGAAAATGCTAATTATACAACCATTCAAAAGCTTGGGGTTGGTTGATAATCAAATCTGCATTTATTTGATCAAAACACTTGTCAAAGTGTGAAATATTATAACTGATTTCTATTTGAATCTGTTAAAAAAGATATTCCTGTGATGGCATGCGAGCTGAATTTTCAAAAGTCTTCTCTGTGAAATATAATCCTTAGATTGTCATGCACAACAAACCTTTCTTCTTTTTCTTGTTATTGTTATTATATTATTAATGATAAATGAAAAAAAAACAGTTGTGCTGCTTAAAAGGGTTAGTTTACCCAAACATTAAAACAAATCCGGTATTAATTATTCACTCACTCTCACTGATAAAAATGATTCTGTGATGAAGTAAATACTACAGAATTTTTTTTTTTAATTTCTACATGAAAAAGTTAGTTAGGTAAATTCTATTAGTACTCAATTCAAGCATAAATATCAACATTATAAAATTAAGTAAAGCTACTCAACTTTTCTGACACGGTGTTCCCATGATGCACTGGGGCATGAATAATTAATAAGGTAGATTTTTTCCAGCTGTATTTACTCTGTTTTATTATTGCTTTTGTTGTTAGATTTAGTAACTTGCCATTTTGTGACATTTGGAGTTCATTTCTACTCAAAATGACACATTCATACAAAAATGATCCATCAAATGTTACCGCCACTGCACCAAGTATTGAGGTCTCTGTGTTCAGGTGCCAATATTACATAGATATGGTGTCTACTCAATATCTACTGTTATATATATTTCGATTTTTCTTAGTAAAGCATACACTTTAAAAGCGTGGTTTAATTCAGTGTTATATTGTTTGAGTAAAAGCAGAGCGAATTTCAGGTAGAAATTATTCAACAACCTTTTGCTGGCCAAGTTAAAGTTACAAATTTTCTTTAATTTCACTTAATTTAGTTAAGTAGAGTTTACTTAATTCCACACGTGAATTTTACTTTTAAAAAACCTGCATGCTTTTTTTTTCTTTTTTAGTGTATTTTCCAAACCTGTAAGACATTCATTCATCTTCAGGACACAAATGAAGATCTTTTAAAGGAATCTGAGAGCTTTCTGTCCTTTCATTGACAGACAAAAATCTATTTCAAGTACTAAGGCAGTAAAAACATTACATAGTTTTTGCACAAACAACACTCGCATCGCTTTATAAAACTGAGGTTAAAACACTGGAGTCACATGGATTACTTTTAAAGTCCACCTGTAGTCAATAATTCTATCCCTTAAAAATCATCTTTGGTCACCAAAATGATATATATTCAAACGTTTTTTTTCCTGTGACATTTTTTTATTCATGCCTTAAAATATCTTAAATGTAACTCTACACCCATGCCTCATTTAGTATACAGAACCTTGAATATGCAAATGAGCCCCGCCTCCACTCACTCACACAGGCTTGCCTACAACTCGACGTATCAGAATGGCAATGCGTTTAATGTATGTGCTGTTAATGCTGTTGCTGTCGGGTTCTAAGAGGTCACTAGGGCATTACCAAATACAAAACATATACAATCCCACTTTTCCGCATTAAGCCATATGATTTGTGCAGGACAAATTATTAGTGAACATTTTGGGCCAGATTTACTAAACAGGCCAAATTAGTGTGAGAGCATGGTTCCATAAAAGCGGCTATCTACTGATGACGTGCAAATTAAAGAACACAGACGCAGCCGGATCATTTGCATAATGACCATCGCAATCTACCAAGAGCCGTGCAAATTAGCTTCTGGTTTAAAGCATGCTTGTTGTGTGTTAAATAATGTCACAAACACCAATACATTGACGAGCACAAACCTTAGTAAATGCATTCACCTTGCATGATTCCTTAAAATAATCTCCTCACGTAAATTTTGCCTCTGAAAGGGAAACGCCTACAAATGCATATGCAATAAGACCAGTCGCAAAATTAACTCTGTCCACGCCTTTTCAGCACTAATTTATCACTGCGTCTATTTAGTGAATCCTGTCTGGGCGAAAGAGGGTTTGAGCTGGCGCACGCTGTCAGTAAATCTGGTCTTTTGAAGTAGCAGTTGGATGAGGAATAGTAATATCTAGATGCTTTATTTCACAACTACCATTAATTACCTATCATGCACCTGTGCTCATCACAGTCTGATTTCTCTCGCTCCATACGGACAGCAGTTTCCAGCACATTTGAACTGAGGCTGTCTGACCCATACTGTGTTTCCTGCTCATTCAAAAGAAATAACTAAAGAGTGAGACCTTAGGGTGTTTTGTTCTTCCCATGAAGAGAGCCAACCTTTGAAACGAGAACGTTTCTATCGTGCAATTCTTGCATCACGGTTATTGCATCTGTCTTGTTTATTGCATTGGCTCTGCCAGCATGGGAGTGTCATTGACAGAAAGCAACAAACAAAAGAATATGCAAGAAACTTTTAATAAGGTCGAGCTCTACAAACCGCCATGCTTATGAACAATTTCATCCCGTGAAAATAATTTAACCGCATTTAATTCCACCGAAAAATATGCCCCAGGTGACCATTTTGTAAGATGGGAGATAAATAAATGAAAGGGCATAAATCCTGAAAATGTGTTTAATTGAAACATGCAAGCATGGCAAGTTAATCAGCGAAACAATTATGCGGGTGTGAAAGAGCATTAATGTGAAAGCAATTTCAACAATACCTTGTCGCGGAGGGGTTTTAAATGTTTCACAGACAAGGCTTAATGCATGTTTGAGCGGTTTTAACTGAAAGCAACTTGCACTGATACATCTTATAATATCTCAGCGCCATTGTTTAGTCTCAAGATGCACACCAGTAATGTTTTTAAGGCACGTTTATAAAAGCTACTTAAATGAGCTAAGGCTTAATCTAAGCCCTGTCTGTGAATTCAGACCTTAGTGTATGTGTGTGTGTGTGTGTGTGTGTGTGTGTGTGTGTGTGTGTGTGTGTGTGTGTGTGTGTGTGTGTGTGTGTGTGTGTGTGTGTGTGTGTGTGTGTGTGTGTGTGTGTGTGTGTGTGTGTGTGTGTGTGTGTGGGCATGTTTTTGTGAAATATCAGGACACAAATGTGTATAATGACATGGGTATGACACAGGTATTACAAAAGAGGGTGAAATATGAGGACGTTCCCATGTCCTCACTTTTCAAAATGCTTATAAATCACACAGGATGAGGTTTTTATCACAGAAAGTAAACTGCGCAGTCTCCTGTGATGGGTAGTGTGTGTGTGTGTGTGTGTGTGTGTGTGTGTGTGTGTGTGTGTGTGTGTGTGTGTGTGTGATGGGTAGGTTTAGGGGCAGGGGCAGTGTAGGGGGATAGAAAATATGGTTTGTACAGTATAAAATGCATTACGCCTATGGAATGTCCCCACATTTCACAAAAACAAACATGTGTGTGTGTGTGTGTGTGTGTGTGTGTGTGTGTGTGTGTGTGTGTGTGTGTGTGTGTGTGTGTGTGTGTGTGTGTGTGTGTGTGTGATGGCCTAACAAAGCAAACTCATGCGCTAATATGTGTATATTACATGCATGTCTGTGATTTTCAAATTCTGCAAGTTTCGGTTACAGCAGATGTTACAGCATTATGGCGAATTAATAAGTTGTACTGTCTGCAAAATGATAAGCAGATGTTCTCCAAAGGCAACAGAGGGAAAACATTCACACGAGGAGTCAAAGCAAACAGCCACAATCACTGGCATTTATTTCAGAGTTAGGCACAATAACATATGGATAATTAAGACTCATCAATGCTTTATTCAGTATACCTGTGCTATTTTTCTGCCTAAACCAGATTCAAGTTACACGGTTTCATATCGTGCAAGCATGCGTGGATCGGCGATCTCTTAAAGCCTGACTGTCCAGCTGTTGTATCACCATAAACACATTTCAACCTTCCACTGGGTGTAGTAATCGCTTACACATCACACTTTAAAAAACACACACACCTACCCGCACTCAAGATAATTACCCCAGCCGCTTATTAGATTAACACCGCTCCATAAAAACACATCTGCATATTGCTCTGATACTATTAGCTCATCCTTAAATACATCCTGGCACACTTTCTGCCTGGTCCTCCCAGAGTTTTCAGGAGTTTGTTGCCAGGGACTGTGCAAACTCATTTGGTAATTGAGGGAAAGTGTGGTCCCTGTGCAAACAGACCTCCCACACACCTATAAAACAATCTCGGTGCTAATGAGAGGATGAGCTTTAGAAAAACTGAACACACAGAGGACAACTCATCCTTCTGTACACACAAGACACATTCCGGCATTGTTGCCATGGTCACCTCATATGGGCAACCAATTACCACAAGTGCATGAATCATGATACGCCACAGGTCCTCAAGCGCAAAAACATATGATCTTTTATCGCTACCTTATTAATATTTGCACCCAGGATGGACGTTTCCTGAAAAACAGTGATAATAAACATCATCCTTGAGGAGAGATATAGTTGGGTTTTTTTTGTTAATTGAAAAGCTGGTAAAGGCAGGCACGCAATTATGCAACATTGGTTTGGACTGCAGAACTCATCTAATTTGAACGGAACCATGGCAACTGTGTCAATTAAAAGGGAAACGCATGAAAAATATGACACGCTCCAGACTATTTTGTATAATATACAACAGAATACAAAAGTCTGGGAAAACATCGGAAATCTGAGATTCAAAATCTGATTGAAACATGGAAATAAAGTTGAGAAAAAATGTAAATCTAAATTAACTGCTTTTATTCAAGTCAAATGCTGTATATTATTTAATATTTTTATAAACTTATACCAACAAAATACATTGTTATGGGTTACATCAGATACCTCTTTATAACAATTGCAGTTTACCACTGCAATTTGAACAAAGGACATTTTTTAAAAAAAATTATCAAAAAATAAATAAATAAAACAGATTCTAAACTACAGGCTTCTAAACAAATGTCTGACCTTTGCATGTGACCTGCTCTACAGAAGGTTTTTTGTCCAGTCACAAATTTGCATTTAACTAATCTTAAAAAAGCCAAATAAAGCATTTTCACTAGTGGTCACTTTTGGACAAAATGCATTGTTTGTGTTTTTATGAAAAGGTGTTCTCATATTCCTAATTTAAAGTGCAAAATTCACTTTTACATGGTGTTTTAACATAAATGTGTGGCAGTGTGTGTACAAAGCCTCTCTATAATGGTAATAATCCACATTTTTTTAATCCCCATAAATCATAAGCAGTGTCTCAGAATAAGCCGTTTGTAGTTTCTATGCAATGTGACATCACCTTGCACTGGCCCTGCCCATGGCTGCCGACAGACTCCAGCCTATTAGCATAGACCCCGCCCATTACTGCAGACTCCGCCCTATTAGCATAGACCCCGCCCATGGCTGCCGACAGACTCCAGCCTATTAGCATAGACCCCGCCCATTACTGCAGACTCCGCCCTATTAGCATAGACCCCGCCCATGGCTGCCGACAGACTCCAGCCTATTAGCATAGAACCCGCCCATGACAGCTGACAGACTCCACCCTATTAGCATAGACCCCGCCCATGACAGCTGACAGACTCCACCCTATTAGCATAGAACCCGCCCATGACAGCTGACAGACTCCACCCTATTAGCATAGGCCCCGCCCATGACTGCTGACAGACACCACCCTATTAGCATAGGCCTCGCCCATGACTGCTGACAGACTCCACCCTATTAGCATAGACCCCGCCCATGACTGCTGACAGACTCCACCCTATTAGCATAGAACCCGCCCATGACAGCTGACAGACTCCACCCTATTAGCATAGACCCCGCCCACGACAGCTGACAGACTCCACCCTATTAGCATAGACCCGCCCACGACAGCTGACAGACTCCACCCTATTAGCATAGGCCACGCCCATGACTGCTGACAGACTCCACCATATTAGCATAGACCCCGCCCATGGCTGCCGGCAGACTCCACCCTATTAGCATAGACCCCGCCCATGACTGCTGACAGACTCCACCCTATTAGCATAGACCCCGCCCATGACTGCTGACAGACTCCACCCTATTAGCATAGACCCCGCCCATGACTGCTGACAGACTCCACCGTATTAGCATACACCCCGCCCATGACTGCTGACAGACTCCGCCCTATTAGCATAGACCCCGCCCATGACTGCTGACAGACTCCACCGTATTAGCATACACCCGCCCATGGCTGCCGGCAGACTTCACCCTATTAGCATAGACCCCGCCCATGACTGCTGACAGACTCCACCCTATTAGCATAGACCCCGCCCATGACTGCTGA
The DNA here is from genome assembly GCA_023029165.1 of Gobiocypris rarus. Classification (NCBI taxonomy): domain Eukaryota; kingdom Metazoa; phylum Chordata; class Actinopteri; order Cypriniformes; family Gobionidae; genus Gobiocypris; species Gobiocypris rarus. The sequence goes on along the minus strand of CM040915.1, from coordinate 34,322,492 downwards.
CAGACTTCACCCTATTAGCAAAGACCCCGCCCATGACTGCTGACAGACTCCACCCTATTAGCATAGACCCCGCCCATGACAGCTGACAGACTCCACCCTATTAGCAAAGACCCCGGCCATGACTGCTGACAGACTCCACCCTATTAGCATAGACCCCGCTGTACACAGTAAGATGTAAAAAAGGGCTTAGTTTAATATTCACGGGACGCCCCGTCTGACATCCAGCTTTGTTTTGTGTGTGTGCACTCTGAAAACCATATATATCATATCTGAAATGGCTTTAAAAAGCATGCAGATAACAAACTGTCATGATGATGAAGAACTGCAATGTCACGTGTTTTGTTAAACCCCATTTAAGGCATGAGCTTTAAAGACTCCGCCCCCTTCTTGATAGGGGGCGGGGAGCAGCAGCTCATTTGCATTTAAAGGTACACGCACGAAAACAGCATGTGTTACCTTCTAATCAGAAATGGACATTTTTACAACATGGTTTAATAAATGATCTATGGGGTATTTTGAGCTTAAACTTTACAGACACATTCTGGGGACACCTAAGACTTGCATACTAGGTCTGATTTAAGCTAAAGTGCTTCCACTTACTCTAATCATAAATTCACAGTGGTGCCTCCGTGATGGAGGAATACTAAATTGTGTCCAGCCAACCATGTAATTGTAGCTGTTTATTAATTGTAACAAATGTAATTAGTATCTTAACACTCTCTAAACGATTCCTCTTCTTTTTTTTTCTTTTTTTGCAGGAACATGTAGGTTGGTTTATCACACCCAGATAACAAAACCATAATTTAACCTAATGTGTAAGAAAGCTTTGCACAATTAAATAACCGCTGCTAAAGGAGCCTTTGGGTAGACAGTCAAAACATCAGTGTACTTGTTCTCTCAGTTCAAGCATAATGATCTTACTGTTATAGACTTGAATAGCTGAAAACAGCGCTTCTCTGTTATGTAGAATGCTGCTTTTTCTTAAAGTGGTTTCTATAGCAGTTGAACTCTTGATACAGGAAGGGGAGGTGGAGAGAGGAAAGGATGAGAGGAAAGAGAGTGGATCGATGTGAAACGCTAATACAAACACACCTTCTGACCTTCAGCTATTCTGTTGACAGATACACAACGATATACACTACGCTTAAGTGTGTGAACACACTTTTTGTACTGCATGTCCCTTACGTATGTCATGTGTGTGCATGTGAATTGTCTGTTATCTCGATTGAGCCAGAGACTCGTGGGTAATGGACTCTGGCAGACACAGGGTGATTGCAAAGCTCCATATGCATGTGTGATAATGAGTGAAGACAGATGTAGTGTGCAGAGACTGATCAGGGGCATCGGGTCCCCAGATAGTCAATAAATCTACCACAGAGCAGTAAGAGGTCCATTACCCTCCAGCAGCAGATAAAACCTCCCCTAAAGATTGTTCTGGAAACAATTTGACCCGTGACCCTGTTTATTGGGCTTTCACTGATTGAATCAGAATCACCAAGGACTAAAAGCTCAAAGTGACTATACAAAACGATCGCTAACATGAATCTAAAGTTGTGGTGTTAAGAAGCCTGCCTATTCTCAAAATATACCACAGTGTAGTAAAACTATCAAGGATGTCCATTTAAAGGCACACGTTGTAATTGTATTTATTTATTTATTTTTGAGTAAATTTATTTCATCAGTTCTTTTAAAACGTGTTTTGTCTTACCCTGATTCACTAAGGTAAGCCTTTAATAATATTTTAGACCTGATGGGGTGTCTTTAACCGGGAAATTGCGTACATACATCACTCGTCATATCCGTAAATAGAGAAATGAGCGAGAAAATTGTCATGGAGCAGCTATATGACGAACAGAGGAGAGTCAAAATATATCTCGACAGTGCTCGTAATAAAACAAGAATCAACATTGTTGTGGCTTTTGGAGACGGGGATTTGAAATGTTGTAATAGCGTAACAGAGATGGTGTTTTTATTACTCAACAGGCGAGTGAGGTATTTTATTAAACAGATATGTATGTAGCTCTCTAACAGAGTTCACTGTAAAACATGATCTATTGTGAAGGGTCATATTCATCATCTGCATAATCACATAGAGCCGAAGCACAACCAAAACAATCTTCTACTGCAAAATGCATGCAGTTTTGTTTGTTAACTGCTCGAGGGCCAAGGTTACATAGTAAACAACATAATATATAAGGTATAATTAAATTAAGCACAGACTTGATGGCTGGCTTTTAATGTGTGTACAAGTAGCTGAGCTGAACAAACATTGGATACCAATTTCCTATAAGGAATTTCCAGGAATTTATCATTTCTGATTTCTGAAGGATCATGTGACGCTGAAGATGGCAGAAATGATGCTAAAAATTCAGCTTTACCATCACAGGAACCAATAGCATTTAAAAATATAGAAAATATTTAATAATATTACTGTATCTACTGTATTTTCTAATTCATAAATACAGCCTTGGTGAGTGCTAGATACTACTTATATGTATGATACGTTTTGAATTGCTTGATACATGGACTGTCTGAATCATGCTTCCCAAAGAGTCTGTGAAAACATCAAATGATAGTGCACTTATCTCATTTCTGAATCAAATAAATAAATAAATAGTTACTGTCACACTGGTGAAAAAATGCTACTTTGTTACTGATACTTCCCAACACTGCTTACTTTGCACTGTATTGGAAAAGTGGAATGTGATTGCATTTATGTAAATAGTGTATCTTTAAACTAGAAGCTGCACATTTTTGAAATTATAAATTCCTGGAAATCCCTTATAGGAAATTGGTATCCAATGTTTGTTCAGCTCAGCTACTTGTACACACATTAAAAGCCAGCCATCCAGTCTGTGCTTAATTGAAATATACCTTATATATTATGGTGTGCAACAATCTGTGGAGTATTTTAGGAGGATAGTGGATCTGAATTACGTCTCATCCTAACCCCACACTCAGTGCTGCTTTATCTTTAAAACACATTTACAAGATCGTTAAGTAAAGCTTCTCTTTCAAAAAAGCATTTACAAGCTACAAACAAAAATTAGATAACTATATTACATTTTAAGGGGGTAATATATATTTTTAAGTATACATTACCATTCAAAAATTTAGTGGCAACAATTTAAAAAAAAAAAAATTAATTCTTAGATTCAGTGAGAATGTATTGATCAAAACTAACAAAGACATTTATAATGTTAAAGAGATTTCTATTTCAAATTAATCCGAATAAATACAACACTGATAATCACATAATCATATGAATAAATGTTTCTTGAGCAGAATGATTGAGAATGATTTCTGAAGGATCATGTGACACTGAAGACGGCAGTAATGATGCTCAAAATTCAGCTTTACCATCACAGAAACCGACTGCATTTAAAAATATAGAAAATAGATTTTTTTTTTAAATAATATTACTGTATCTACTGTATTTTCTAATTCATAAATGCAGCCTTGGTGAGTGCTAGATACTACTACTTCTGTATCAAATACAAATATCAGTTACTGTCACACTGGTGAAAAATGCTACTTTGTTACTGATACTTCCCAACACTGCTTACATTGCACTGTATTGGAAAAGCAGAATGTGATTGCATTTATGTAAATACTTTTTAGTAACATAATCAAATGAAATATAAATTCCCTGTGCTGTTCTGATTTCTGGCAGTGATGCATTTGCTCGGGCCAGTGGGGTTCGATTCCAGCGTTTGCACTGAAACTTGTGCACCATCAATCATGAATATTTGCATTTATTCATTTAGCAGACACTTTTATCCAAAGCGACTTGCAAATGAGGATTACAACAACAATTCATCCTAAGGAGACATTGACATTAGAAGTGCTGAAATACAAAGTTCCTACATTGCTCAGAGATGAAAGTGGGAAACGAGCAATGAATCAATCATATAGAGGAAACAGCAGACGATACTCCCATGCATATTGTTATCAAGTCTTATTGGCTAAACTTTCCCAATGCATGAATTAAGATAACACCTGGGCAAGTATAAAATTATGCTGATAATACACTGTATAATCCGCCTGGTCTCATTGTTAATATCATCAATATGCAACATTTACAGGTACAAAACATACCTTTTTGTACATTTGGATAGATTCTGAAATGTACAATATGGATGTAATAACTTAAAAATTATGTATTTAGAGCTAAAAAAAATATACCAAAAATATATTTATGTAATTGCCCTTAATTTTAAAGATAAATTATATATCCATTAACCCTATACCCCAAAGCTAAACCTAACCATTTTATAGAGAAAAAAAAAGAATATATTAAAACGTTAATATAAATAAACAGAATATACTCAAATGCTTGCAATCATGTTATTATCTCTAGGGCACAGCTGATTGGTTCCTGCAGTATCAGTAGCCAATGAGCTTGCATGCTCAACTTTTAAATACTTGGATAGCATTAGCCTGAGCAGTGCAGACCACTTTCAGAAACCCTCCATCTTCCCCAGCTCCACCTGTATAGATCTGCTATGGGTAATTCATGCTATATTGAAAAGCAGCAGCATGTCTTACTTGCTCAGTCCCATACTTGCTCTGCAGCAGCGAAGCAGATCTATTCCCCCAAGACCACATATGTGACCCTGGACCACAAAACCAGTCATAAGTCTCAATTTATTTAAATTGAGATTTATACAATATTTGGCTGGGGTACTGTTTGAAAATCTGGAATCTGAGGGTGCAAAAATCTAAATATTGAGAAAATCTCCTTTAAAGTTGTCCAGATGAAGTCCTTAGCAATGCATATTACTACTAATAATACATTTCTGATATTAACATTTACAAAATATCTTCATGGAACATGATCTTAATATCATAATTATTTTTGGCATAAAAGAAACATTTTGACCCATACCATGTATTGTTGGCTATTGCCCCAGATATACCCGTGAGACTCAGGACTGGTTTTATGCTGTAGGGTCACATATATCGACATTATCATACCCATTACCATGCCAAACACTGAGAGCTGTCATGACAGAACTTAAAGGCCCACTGAAGTGCCTTGAAAGACAGGGTGGGGTGTATCCACCAGCCCCTCCCCTTTTTTATAACAGCCAATAGGGTTGGGCCGATGGACGATACACTCGTCCATTGCCGATGTTGAGCTGTCATAGTGATTTCCAGCGTTTAGTTTATATCACAGCTTGACTAGAACCATAACTCATAAGATCACATTAGCATTGTGCCTGATGAAGACCTGACTGGTCAAAAAACGTTGCACTGTTTGTTTAATAAACTCTTTGGAGCTGCAATTTTTAGTGTGTGGACATCCATGTTATTTGGTCATACATTTGGTCACATTTTGTTATCCTGCATCTGAGTCTAATTTGGACATAGAGATCTGCACACCTTGTTATTCAGATGTAGGCTATTAAATGTATTTAATTTAAGGATTTATGAATGGAACATCTTTCCTGCTGTTAAAGCATCTGATCAAGTCATCTCTTGATGTATGTGTTCTGAAGTTTGTGTCACCCTTTTATATTTGACTCTATCTTGTTATGGTCCTTCAGGACATTTATCATGTCAAATGTGAGTTTACATTTGGAGCTTTAATAAGACCTGATGTTATTATCCTAGCTTGAGTCTATGCGTCTCTTCCACTGGCCTGAGGTAGTTGGAGCAGCTGCACTACACGTCACCTTGCTTATCAGGGAATATAACACTAGTTAAAAGTCAGTAGTGTCACACAAGCCAAACTTTTATCGGCACAATGTTGGTCCAGATTGCATTTTATTCTAGCTAACAATTTTGACCCTTCCACTTTGACAGAAATACACCATTTGACTGACATGTACAGTGCCCAATTAGTTCTTTTTTGTTCATATTTTGGGGGTTATCTGACGTTCTGTCCATTCAAATGTAATACGTACTTATTTTATCAGGCATAACTCAGAAATTGTATATACAATCTGAAGGTTTAATGTCACTAACCTGGCAAACCTTGACAAACAGTCATTGCATCAAATCAACCTTGTAAATGCATTTTGCAATATATATATATATATATATTTTTATACAGGTGAAGCAATGCATTCACAACTCCCACTGTACTTTTTTTTTGGTGGGGTTATAAATAGCTAGCTACTATTTCATTAGCTCTTTGTTGTTAGTAGTTTGTAGTCTATCACATGGGGTTTTCAAAAATGTCCATACCAACCAAGGATCCCAATATATGCTGGTCCACTTGTGAGGGAGCCTCTTCCTGAAATGTAATGGCAGCTATATAGTTTCATATAGGCCTAGTTTCATTGAAGTGGCTTTTATAAATGTGCCTTAAAAAAATGAGTCATATTTTAATAAGTTAGTACAAGTTGCCTTCGGGTAAAACCGCTCAAACATGTATTTTAGTCTGAGACTAGTCTTAAGCCTTGTCTGTGAAACTGCAGTTTGCATTGTATAACGCTGCATTATTCACACAGGGCGTCGGCTGATGCTTGGTGCTGATGCGACCGTCATAGTGACAACAACCAATCACACGTCTGCTCTAGGGTTGCATGAACGCAGTTGGCTAGCTCTGCACTAGGGTATTTGCGTAGAGCGATCTAATTGGACGCCTGCGTTGGCGCTTGAAAAGTTGAGAATCTTTGTAACACTTTAGAATAATGGTCATTGGTTAACATGAACTAATAATAAACTGCACTGAACTGAACTTTGTTCATGTTAATTTTAACATTTACTAATACATTATTAAAATATTGTTAACATTAGTTAATACACTGTGAACTAACATGAACAAACCATGAACAGCTGGATTTTTATTAACTAATGTTAACAAAGATTAATAAATACAGTAACAAATGAACTGCTCATGGTTAGTTCATGTTAGTTAATACATTAGCTAATGTTAACTAATGACCAATTTTCTAAAGTGCTAACGAAATCTTCAATTTCTGCCGCTTACAATGCGAGTGAATGCGACAGAACCCACAATTCAGTTCGCAACGCATGACGTCACCCATTCAAAGTAAATGAGAAGCGTTAACTGTGTGAATGCAACGTAACAAAAGGTCCAAGTATCGTCATTCACTCACAAAAACAAAACAAATAAAACATAAAACCCCATAAGAAAATCTCGAGGGAACCAGTGGCGCATTAGTCATCCCTGACCCACTCTGTAAAGATACATTTATAGTGTTTAAAGAAAATGTTAAGGTATTATGAAATTAAACTATTAGAAATGTTTTCCATTAATTTAAATAAAATAATACTAATACTTAAAAAGTTGTATTGTTCACACTTTTTTCTCCTTCTGCATACTATTAAACGTAATGTTCGATTTGACTTTTTTCGATTTTTGAACATCTCTGCTGTAGTTAAGTGTTTTTCATTCAGCCACTCAGACTGGAGCTGGTGATTTCAGGCCAGCGCTCCCCATCGCTGTGTCCATAGCATCAGAAGGTCAGTGGCTGGACTGTGGTCGTTCCGTCTGAGACCAAGGAGTCGGTCTGCCAAGGTACAGCCCAGAGTAAATCACAGAATGTAATTCTGAGATCATTTGTTGGCACAGCTGCTGCAGGGTGAAATACTTCTATCGAGCAAACTCTCATTGGCAATGCTGTGGGAATATGAAATTTGGCTGAGTTTCGCACGTCCGTATTATGTATTAAATAAGTCGCCCTGAACTCTTTTCTGTGTCAGTTCTGCGGAGCGTTTCCATCGGAAGCAGCCTAAAGCCACTGTCATCATAAGTTCTATCACCACAGATCTCATTCCTCACGCAACCAAGCACGGGGCGCACCGTGGGCTCACTGCGTAAGTCAAAAGTATGAAAGTCAGAGAATATGATTGACAGGCTTAGATGGATCTGATAGATTAAACGGGTCAGTTTTGATCACTCCAAGCACAACATCCACTCTCCACTCATCCTTTCCAGTGAAATACCCATACACCCGTAGGGAAAACCTGGCAGCAGGAAGCTAATTCCTCTGGAGTTTGTGGCTACTGATATTTATGAGTGCTAGGAGATGTACTTCCATCTCCCTCGCAGGCATGCCGGGGTTAACGGTGAGCGCGTCACAGAGAGGTTTATCAACAGTTCTTCGCATCTCAGATATCATCAGTTAATGTGTAAAGTGCATTAGGCTGTTATAGCATGGGTGAATACATTTGCAATGCTGGAAGGGCAGATTTATTCTATGTTTGTTTTTTTTCTAGTAGACCATGTGAATGCATTTGGCTAGCTATCCTGGAACATAAAACAACAATTGTGCTGGCATTGAAAAATCGTTACGGTGACCATTGGAATAAAGTGGTTATTTGGCTTCTCACTCTGTAATGAGTGGAGGGCGTAGCACTTTTGGCTTTCAGAGGGTTTATGGATAAATGCTTTTTCTGTTGCATGGGGGTCATTCCATCAGGGTCAATGAACATTAATGACCGAAGGAGCTGTGAAGCATGCATCATGGAAATGCACTTTAACTGCTAACACAGATTTCAATACGTGACAGATATCGGTGACTGTAGATCAGAAAAGGGGAATGCGTTGTAGATCAACAGAAATCCATTAATGTGGATATGTAGGCATGGTGAGTAATTGGTAACAAATTAGGGCTTCAGGTTTCTCTTTTTTGGTTGCTAGAGTTCACAATAAAATAATATTCAAGTTAAGGTTAATTAACATCATTTGTGCATCGTTGTATTATGTTGTTATGGCAACAATGTTGTAAAATGGGATATAACTTTACACTGAAATCATGTTAACATGCATAATGCGTGCTTGAGAATGTGTTCGAAACACTGCGTATTGGATTGGCCTCATTCACTTCCATTATACGTGCCTCACTGTAACCCAGATTCCAGATTTTTGTGGTAATTAGCATCGCCACAAGTGGTGCTGATTGAGCTTAGCTTGTATTGAACCCAGAATATTCTTTTAATCAATTGAAAAATGAACAGTCATTGAAAGTACTGGGCTTTATGCACAACCCGTGTTGGTTGGTGTTTGCTGTTTTCTGAATCCATGCGTGTCCAGGATGCCTTCTAACTGATAATTCACAGGCCTGGAAACCTTTTAGCTGGAATATTACGATGTTGGATCAATACATGCACATTGTTATAGTGCATCGGTCCAGAGGGACTACAGCCATTGTGCTGCAAAGTCCACAGGATCCACAGACAGCGCCTCATGCCAAGACCGTCCCATTGTGTCTGAAACCCTCACAGGCTTTCATCCGTCCAAAACGGCCTTGAAAAGATAGTTCACCCAAAGAGATGATAATTAATTCATCCTCATGTCATTTAAAACCCATATGCTAGTGTTTTGTTTTTGTTAAGCTATTTTAAGGTCCCCAATTTTGTTTTGCAGACCTCCTACAATAGGTTTACATGGCTAAAATACTTCAATTTTCTCACTATATATACATTGCAACATTCCCTGATTTCTCAGTGTCTGAATCGGTTCAATAAAAGATTTGGTCTCTCTAAACCGAATCTTTCCAAGAGCCTTGTCTGCTCTGATTTGTCAGATGGCTCAGTATGTTGTGATTGGTCAACTGCTTAAACATTCGTTACCATACAGTATAAGGGCTTTCTGCCCAAACCATCTCCATATAAGGGCTTTCCACCCAACCCATCTCCATATAAGGGCTTTCCACCCAAGCCATCTCCATTTAAGGGCTTTCCACCCAAACCATCTCCATGTAAGGGCCTTCACCCCAACCCATCTCTATATAAGGGCTTTCTGCCCAAACCATCTCCATAAAAGGGCTTTCCACACAAACCATCTCAATATAAGGGCTTTCCACCCAACCCATCTCCAAATAAGTGCTTTACACCCATCTCCATATAAGGGCTTTCCACACAAACCATCTCCATATAAGGGCTTTTCACCCAAACCATCTCCATATAAGGACTTTCCACCCATACCATCTCCATATAAGGGCTTTCCACCCAACCCATCTCTATATAAGGGCTTTTCACCCAACCCATCTCTATATAAGGGCTTTTCACCCAACCCATCTCTATATAAGGGCTTTCTGCCCAAACCATCTCCATAAAAGGGCTTTCCACCAAAACCATCTCAATATAAGGGCTTTCCACACAAACCATCTCCATTTAAGGGCTTTTCACTCAAACCATCTCCATATAAGGGCTTTCCACCCAACCCATCTCCATATAAGGGCTTTTCACCCAAACCATCTCCATATAAGGGCTTTCCACCCAACCCATCTCCATATAAGGGCTTTTCACCCAACCCATCTCCATATAAGGGTTTCCACCCAACCCATCTCCATATAAGGGCTTTTCACCCAAACCATCTCCATATAAGGGCTTTCCACCCAACCCATCTCCATATAAGGGCTTTTCACCCAACCCATCTCCATATAAGGGCTTTTCACCCAACCCATCTCCATATAAGGGCTTTCCACCCAAACCATCGCCATATAAGGGCTTTTCACCCAAACCATTGCCATATAAGGGCTTTTCACCCGACCCATCTCCATATAAGGACTTTCCATCCAAACCATCGCCATATAAGGTCTTTTCACCCGACCCATCTCCATATAAGGACTTTCGGTGCACGCTTTCCTCACAGTCTTTCGTCAGTTTCGTCAAACGTGCTGCTGTTCGCAGATGCGCTCCCTCCCAGATCCTTGAGCAATGCCAAGTGTGCCGTTCTCACCAGTTCTCACATTAAACACCTTTTATACAGACCCAGATTACAGACTCTCATTAGTAGCTGTATACACACGCGTTATTCAAAGAAACCTCACAGCTGAAGCTATAATGCAGCTGTTTAATTTTATACGATCGAATGTATTTAAGATTAAATTAAATTATATTATTTAATAATTTGAATATATAATTTTATATTTGGATTATATAATACAATGAATGCAATATACTTCAATGTAATTATAGTCATGTTAGGATGACTATATATAATGACATATAAATTACAGTATATATATAACTTCTTAACACGATTATAAAGCCATACCGAGTAAGTTCTTTTTGCATATGTGTGCTTTTAGTTGCTGCTATATTTTTTCGTAAATTGAGAAAAAAAAAATATTACGAAATCTTTGGTGAATTGTAATTCGTTCTTAAAATCGTTCGTGTTTCAGACAAATTTGTGCGCACGCACGCTTAGTGAATTAGACTCATAACTTATTGTGCATTTTGAGCTTTGAAACGGCAGATCTTTGACATTCACAAATAGCTACACACTACATGAATGGTAATATCCAATGCATAGTATATGAAATGCAGTGGTTTTCCATACAACATTAGTTTATAGTGACCAAGCTCCAAAAAAGAAATTAATATAGTGCATACTACTTGTGTCCTATCCTCCAAGTCTTCTGAATTGATATGATTATTTGTGTGATGAACAGACTGAAATCTCTATTACTGAATCATAAGAGTCATATGGGACAACTACTTTTTTGTTGTTTTGGAGCTTGACAGATGTGAGCACTGTCATTGTAAGCAGCATTCATGTTTAGAACTGCATGTGGATGAAAGTAATAACATTTTTTTTTTTAGTAAAAGTCTTTTGTAGTTGTGTTTAGAGTGTTGTCTTTTTTATTTTTTTCTCCTCCAGTTTGCTAATCAACTAACACTTAATATACACCCACCAATCGGGTGTTATTTTCCATGCATCCTCCCCAATGATTAGTTCTCCAGACAGGCGCTAGACTCATCAGAGCTTTGTTTCTGTGCTCTCTGTTTGCTCGGCGTGCAAAAACAGCGAAGAGGTCCCTGCATGCAGAGGCGAAACCGGCATGCAATGATGTTTGAGGGGGTGGAAGAGCACTCGGCTGAATGATGGACCATTTCCCAGCTCATACTGGCAGTTCTCACATCACTAGTCCTCAAAAGATAATGACATCCAGCCCATTTTGCATATTGGCTGCTGGCTTTCATGCCTTCATACATCATAAGCCACTTTACCCTCTGCCCCCATGGGCTACCGTTGATAACAGCTTTAAAAGTTAAAACTTAAAAAAGAGAAAAGGGAAATTTTGCCATATCCGTACCATAAAGCAGCCAGATCCACAGTTTCTTACTATTTTGGATATGGAATGGAAGTGGATGCTTTATAGATCATAATAAAGGTGGATTAATGGAATTAGATGGTTGTAAGATTCATACTATGCAATCGATTGATTTGGATTAATCACATCCAAAATAAAAGTGTGTTTACATAATAGTTTACATAATATATATGTGTGTACTGTACATAATTATTATGTATATAAATACACACACATGCATGTGTATATTTAAGAAAGATTTGCATGTATAGACTGTATATATATTTGATCTTATATATTTCTTAAATATTTGCATGCATGTATATTATTATTATTATTATTATTATTATTATTATTATTATTATTATTATTATTATTATTATTATTATTATTATGTATATATAAATACACACACATGCATGTATATATTTAAGAAATATTTGCATGTATAGTATACTGCATATATATTTTATATTATATATTTCTTAAATATATACAGGAAGGAGTGTGTAATTATATAAGCATAATAATTATACACTGTACACATATATGTAAACATAAACTTTTATTTTGGATGTGATTAATTGCGATTAATCGATTGCCCAGCACTAATATTCATAAACTCATTTTCATCTCCACTTGCTTTCATTTTACGGTCAAGTCAAGAGATTACGCTTTAATATCGTCATGTATTGAAAAGTAATGAAAACTAGTTGTATATATATATAATACATTCGTATTTCAAGGCAGGAGAAATAAGACAGAAAACAGTGTTTTGGTGTTCACTTGTCACTGCATTTGTGAAAATATAATTCTATTCTCTTTGGGATTTCAAGACTGAATGCTTCACAAAGCTAATATGGATGAAATGTCAAGTTGCTAAAGGAAACAATCAAACTAGACATTCTGTTGTGTATTGAGAAAACACAGGAAAGACTTTCCATCTGGAACAATCCAGAGCGTACCAAGGGCCCATGGTAGTTGATTCTGGCACATAGTTAAGGTGGGCATTTACCCTAATATAGGCAAGCCATTAGGGACCAATTTCAACCCTGCTGACACAGCCTAACCGACTGAAGTAGTTCCTGACTTGCAGTATGAAGTAGTGCTACCATTACTGTATAACGCATTAAGCCTGTAATGGTTTGTTGTAAGGATATAGTGTGAGCTCTGCTATTCTTGTTTGTGGACTTTTCAAATGATTTGGGAATTCATACTCAGATCGTATGTGAGATAATTCTGATAACACATAAACCAAGCATTAGTTCTCAATGCATTTTCTGAACACCTGAGCTTCAAATCTCATATATGACCCTGGAGCAAAACCAGTCCTGCGTGTCACGGGATTTTGAGAAGATGTCATACTTACACACTTCCTTTTAACTTAGGCCTACATACACAATGACAGCCATGTTTAGATGATGCTATTCAAGCTATCAACGCAAGTTTCAGGAGCCCATCAGCAGTGCTGCGTCTCACGGGTATATCTGGGGCAATAGCCAACAATACATTGTATGGGTCAAAATTATATATATATTTTTTTTATGCCAAAAATCATTAGGATATTAAGATCATGTTCCATGAAGATATTTTGTAAATGTCCATATCAGAAATGTATTATTAGTAGTAATATGCATTGATAAGGACTTCATTTTGACAACTTTTAAGGAGATTTTCTCAATATTTCAACTTTTTTTACACCCTCAGATTCCAGATTTTCAAATATTCTCCTATCCTAACAAACCATACATCAATGATGCTTATTTATTCAGATTGTATTCAGATGTATAAATCTCATTTTTTTAAAAATGGACCAAGGTTTTGTGGGTTTTTTTAGCAAGCAGAGGGAAATGAGTTTATTTCATGCTGTTTTATGTTGTTAAAGAAAACAGGAATTGGTGAATCACTTTCTATAATATTGTAAAGTGTATTTATTCATTTGCATAATCCTAATCTTGTTTGTGTTGAGGGAACACTCAGAAAGTCTACTGACACCCTCTTTAGTGCATTTCAGTTCACACTTGGTGGACCGACTGGCTCTCACACACACATTTCATCGCCTCTGCCCAGTGTGCCATGGGGCCTTGTATAGTTCTGACAGACGGCATGCCAAAGCCTGAGCTAAGCCAAAGCTAGCAGATGCTAACTGGATGAGCACAACTGAACACCACTGAAATCCAGACTCCCCGTGTGAGTGTCTCGCTCCTATTTTTCTAACTATCTAAGCTCCAAGTTACCATAGCACAGTAATTCTATCAGATAGTTTGCTAAAAATGCATGTAACTCTGGTTATAATAATACTAATAATGATAATAATAGTTCTTTATTATTATTATTATAAAATATTTAATGTAAAATTATGTGAATTTACAGTGCCCAAGAACTGAATTGAATTGAATTGATAGGAAAGGAAAGGAAAGGAAAGGAAAGGAAAGAAAAGGGAAGGAAAGGAAGGGAAGGAAAGGAAAGGAAAGGAAAGAAAGAAAGGAAAGGAAAGGAAAGGGGAAGGGAAGGAAGGGAAGGAAGGAAGGGAAGGGAAGGGAAGGGAAGGAAGGAAGGGAAGGGAAAGGGAAGGGAAGGAAGGGAAGGAAGGGAAGGGAAGGAAGGGAAGGAAGGGAAGGGAAGGGAAGGGAAGGGAAGGGAAGGGAGTGCCAATGGGAGTGGACAGTCCTGAGCGTGATCTACTGACGACACACACATTAATGAACACAGACACAGCCGGATCATTCCCATAATGACCAACACAATCTACCCGTTAGCGTCTGGTTTAAGACGTGCTTTTTGGTTGGTAAATAATGGCGTTAACACCAGTAAACTAACTTAAATCGCCTTGCGTGATTCATTTAAATACTCTCCTCCCATAAGTTTTGCCTCTGAAAGAGAAACTCCAACAAATGCATATGCAATAAGATCAGCCGTAAAAATAACCCTGTCTACGCCTTTACAGCGCTAATTTAGCAAATCCTGACAGTAGTTTTTAACAGCAAAAGAGGGTTTTTTTGCTGCAGTAAGCTGTTAATAAATATGCACTGTAAACCCGAATAAGCTGGCAAAACTCAAGAACATATTAAAAAAATTGACCCTTATGACTGGTTTTGTGCTCCAGGTTCACTTTTTTTTTTCTAAATTAGCCTAGCAAAGCATTAAACACTACTAAATCTCCCACTTAACACTCATCTTGAAAAAAATAATAATAATCTAACACTTAGTTTTAGCAATTAAATTTTAAATATGTCATTTTCTTGAACTCAAAAGAAAAATAATGTTCTAAATACTCATAAAAGTTCATTTGATTGAACTAACTTGTTTAATTTGAGTTTGCTCTACTCTCGTGTAGCCAGAGCTTCAGACCGACGGCAGAGGGTCTGGACTCTATCGCAGCTTTCATTGGTCAAGGACCGCCCAAGAGGACGTGAGGTTTGACTGACATGTAACGCAACCAATCACAGTTCGTATTGTTCATGTTTAGGGGCGTGAACATGTAAAGTTGATGTCTCTGCGATAACAGACCAGCGTGCATCTATAAATGAATCATTCAAGGGCGTTGTGCAGGTTTACTGCAACAATGGAGCCTCAAACGTCACATACTTTTATAAATCCAGCGTTTAGTTGATCCTGTAAGTGCTCATTGTCACTGTTAAACACGACGGCGTTCTTCTTCCACGAGGGAGTTTGGCGTCACAGAATTTGTTTCTAACACACACGTCTCGTGGACATCCTGTAGAATTCAACCAATCAGATGACGACTTTGAAAGCAGAAAAGTGTGCCATGCATCAGACGTCCAGCCTGTGGGTGTGCCGATGCTGAGACTATAGCCCTCCTGAAACCAATGCATTATTTTGAGCATTAGGGTTTATGTCTGTTTAAAATCATGCACAGAAATGCAACGATGGCCATAGAACATTGTTTAACAAATTGCTGCAGGAGACCGGCGAGTGAATTTATACCCAGTTAATGGTGGATTGAAGTTAGGGTCTTTAATTATGTGTGGTGGAAGAGCATGTTCAGCAGTCGGGGTGAGAGAATCGACTAAAGTGCACAAGGGGAAGAGGAAGAATAATGCTGCTGACAGTGTACCCTGGAGCGATGGAGAAGTCCATACCTCAATATTGGCCTTCTGCATCACTCCGCCCCACCTCAGCCTGTATTCAACCTACTGACAGCTAATACACAACCGGGCTTATGGGACAAGCAGCCATACGCAAGCATACGAAGAGCGAGCAGGCTATTTATATAGACCATACGGCTGGTTATAATGGGGGGGTATTGCTTTAAACCAGATAAACAGAAAATCTCAGTGGAGACTGCAAAGTGTTTGTGCAGCCGTGCTGTGTGTCTGTGGAGAAAAGAAGGGGAAGAAATGATAGTTTTTCTCAAATGTCAAATAGAAAATAAAGATAACAACCTGCTAAGCAATTTCTGCACTATTTGATGCAACGGCTGCTATATATTTTTTTTTCACAAAATGATTTCCATTTCAGTCAGATTTGAGTACTAGAGGGCTTGCCCTGCTTCCCGCTCGTGAACTGTGTCTCGCAGGAAACACGGCTGATGGAGTGTCCATTTGCATGAGAGAGAGAGGTTACGCAGATGAGAGCGGGTTTATAGGGATATTGCTTGCTCAGAGTCGGTTCTACAAGCTTCCCAGTTCTATAACCTTTTGTCTCAACACCACAGTTTCCTCTAACATTCATCCTGGTACTTTTTATCTCAGCATGCATGTGGTACCCTGAACCCGCCACCGCCGATATGTCTGAGAGCACATTTGCCTTGACCCACTTGACCTCTCCTCTCCTCTCATTAGCATACTTTGTTCATCGCAGTCGCTGTTTTGGCTTCTCTCCGTCATGCTCTCTTTCACACTCACACACAGAAATGTTTCTAAAAAGCTACGTCATAAGTATTCTTTGTATGATCTGACGGAAAATGTAGGCTTTCTCTGACCTTTCTCTTTGCTTATCTCACATAATGCCATGACCTTTCCGAAGACTGTCTTTAAAATTTCACACTGCGTTGTCATTCAGCTCCACGGCATGCAGATACCGAGTACATTATGAGCAGACTTTGGGATAACTGCACTATTAATGTAAGTATGGAGATGCTTTTGATTTAGAAAGTATTTAGAAGCTTATTCTCAGTGCATTTCTGTTCAAACTATACACTGTAAAAAATACAACTTGCAAAAAGTTGTATCTATTAGTTAACTGGGCAATACATTTAAAAAAACAAGTGGAAATAAGTTGGTTAAAAAAATTGTCTGACCAACTTAATTTGAGCTGTTGACTGGACATGCCCATGCGAGTTTACAAGCACACATGTTGGTTTGGTGGTTGGAGCATGCAGACGTTAGAGCTCACATCAAAAGTGCAGCACGAGATCAAACCTCATCGTTTAAATACGGATCTTTATTGTTTGACCTGTTTTGAAACTAAAGTGATAAGTGTGTCACAGCATCTTATGAAACTAATCTTTGTTCAACATGGCTTTACTTTAACACACTTCTGACCATACACTCTAAAAAATGCTGGGTTAAAAACAACCCAAGTTGGGTTAAAAATGGACATACCTAACAATTGGGTTGTTTTAACCCAGCAGTTGAGTTAAATGTTTGCTTAAAACAACCCAATTGTTGGGTTTGCCCATTTTCAACCCAACTTGGGTTGTTTTTAAGCTTTTTTTAGAGTGTATAATTGTTATATACTATATAAAGCTCTTTGGAATATTTATAATGTTTTTTTGAGCAGCAAATCATCATCATATTGAGAAAGTAATACACACTAAAAAATACACCTCATACATTATTTTCAAAGGATATTTTCAAGTGCAATTTATTCTTGTTATGGTAAAGCTGGATTTTCAGCACCCACGGCTAAAAATGCTGGGTTAAAAACAACCCAAGTTGGGTTGAAAATGGACAACCCCAGCGAATGGGTTATTTTAAGCAAACATTTAACCCAACCACAGGGTTAAAACAACCCAGTTGTTCGGTTAGTCCATTTTCATGCCAACTTGGGTTGTTTTTTACCCAGCATTTTTAGAGTGTATAAATATAAATAAAATAAAAATCCTAGTGACCGCAAACAGGATAGATTTAATGAAAATCAAAATAATTTATTGGCTATTAAAATCATAAATGAATATAACATTTTTACTATCTAAATCACTGTATAAAACCTGATTTATAACTCTTTCTTTACATTTTAAAATAAACAAATCTTGTTTATATTTTAGCTGCTTCTTTCTTTGCAGTCCATTTAAATTTTCATTGTTTTTAATGTAATTGTTTTAATTATTTGTAAAGACATTCATCATAAGGCACATCTTTATTTGTCTACAAAGCTAATTTGCAAGTTCTTGCTGCTCAAAGAACATTTATTTTTATCAGTGTTGAAAAACAGTCGTTACCCAGCTGGCATTTTAACATTGAGTCACTGTTGAATCAACGTCAGGTGAACCATAATAACCGGTGGATAACCATTGAATTTTGTTTAGATTTTGCAAATATTTTCAACCATCCATCCATCCATCCATCAATCAATCAATCAATCCATCCATCCATCCATCCATCCATCTAGCCAGTCAACAAAATGTTTATGGTTGTAGTCATGGTTGTAAAAATAATATTTATTTGACATACAGCTCAGAAATTGTTGATATTCCTATGTTGAATCTGTGGTGAATTAACAACACCACTTCAACTATTTGGTGTCCAACGTTGTTTTGACGTTGAATTAATGTTTTTTCATAAACTGACATTATTTCAACCACTTTTAAACGTTTAATGTCGGTAGAATGCCAGCTGGGTACAGTCGTGCTGTAAAAGCTTAATACATTTTTGTATTAATACACATGTTAAAATTGTACCTTTAGACGACTGGGGCAGTACCCTTAAAATGACATCTTTTTTTTCTCCTTAAAAGGTGCAGATTAGTGCCTTAAAGTAGCCACCCTTACCTTAAGGTACTACTATGAACCTTTAGGGGTAAAAAAGGTACAAATATGCCCTTTTAAGGCTATACTGCCCCAGTGACAAGTTTAAAACTAAAATCGGACAGTGTAGGTGTAGGAGGTTCAAAAGAACAGCAATTGTTTGAAATGTGGCTTTGTAATATCATGCAAAATTCAATCGTGTCCAAACTTGTATCTGGTTATGAGTATAAACTGTAGCTTCTGAGCTATCCCCCATATCACGTCCATAAGAGCGTCGGCCGGAAGCCTTTTGCAAAGCTCCTGGACCGTGAAAGCCGAGTCGAGTCTGGACCATGCAGAGAGCCATGTGAATCTCAATAAGATGTATGGGAAGACAGTTGCAAGAGCCATTTAATCTTGCTCACATTCAGCTTAATCCCACTGAGGCTGATTTACGCCTGTAGGCATTGTGGGAGAGGAACTGTGAGTCATTTGCCCGAGCGCTGCAATGGCAGAATGGCGGAGAGATGAAGACGGCGACGTTTTTCGAACCCCACAGATGAGATAAAACATGAAAAATATGGACTTCCGCAAGATGAGTCAATTCCCACAGAGGCCACTGCTCCGCGACGGTCTATGAGAGTCTTGTATGTTAAAAATCTAATTGCTCAGACACTCTACAATCTTATTTTTCTCTCTGAGGTTTATTTCTCTTGTCTCTCGTCTCTGTCTGTTGTTATCATTGGCAGTCTAAGACATGCATACGGTGAGGAATCCACACACAACACAACTCGTTTTTTAAAAAGAAGTCTCTTTGCAGTCAGCGGCATCAAAATTCAGTCAAATCAGTAATATTGTGAAACATTATTAACATTCAAAATACCTGGTTTCTATGTGAATTATAGTAAAATGTAAAGTATTCCTGTGATCATTTATCATCATTCCTCCAGTCTCCAGTGTCACATGATCCTTCAGAAATTATTCTCATATGCTGATTTGATGCTTAAGAAACATTTCGGTAACACTTTACAATACGGGTGCACTAATATGCATTAATTCATGCTTAACTAATGCACAGATAATAATGAGTTAATGTGTTACTAATGGTTAACTAACCCATTTATTAATGATCACTGCATCAGCAACTAATGAAGATTCGACATGATTAATAGATTAAGTAATCATTAAATTGTTATTAGTTAAATGTGTCATAACGTATTAATTCCTTAATAACATATTATATGAACTATTTTATATAATATTTTCAGTCAATGACTGGATATTGTGCTCAATAAACATAACACATTTGTGATAATCTGCTGCCCAGATATTTGATGTAATGTAATAGATTTGCTTTGCTTTTAATTTTCAATAAATGTTTGTATGCAAAACAGAAATACGACAAATAGAATATCAGGTCTCTGTCATATGGCCAAAAATAAATGCTTTTTTGCATAGTTGTGTTTGACACATGAAAACTGTAACAATATACTAAAAATGCTGGGTAGTTTTAACCCAATGTTGGGTCAAATATGGACTAACCCAGCAACTGGGTTGTTTTAACCCAGCGATTGGGTTGTTTTAACCCTGCGGTTGGGTTAAATATTTGCTTAAGACAACCCAATCGCTGGGTTAGTCCATATTTGACCCAACATTGAGTTGTTTTTTACCCTGATGTTTTTAGAGTGTGTGTAACACGATGTAACCTCGCTCTCACTTGTGTCCCACATTAAGTCCTTGAATCTGAGGGTATTGGACATGGAAAGTCCTTGAAAGCTCCTTGAATTTGAAGTTAACCAATGTGTTTTTTTGACAGTGTAGGAGGTTCAAAAGAACAGCAATTGTTTGAAATGTAAATTTTGTAACAATGTAAAAGTCTGTGCATCCTTGCTCAGTATTTTTGAGAAGCATAGTGTATGTTGTCAGTATACAATTTTATTTTGACAAAAGAGTCTTCTAGAAGAACGTAGCGCTTATCATTGGAAGCTTTACTCATACACCGGACGAGCTGGAACTGGGGAATTGGATCGTGTTCAGATAAGGATCTTCAAACCGTCGGGCCCTCATACAGATTTCAAATGTGGCCATGTGTCAACAACAGTTACAGAATTTAATGGATGGAGGGATGGCAGACGTCAGGACTGAAGGACATTTAATCAGCAGAGGATTTTCATACCTGCCTGCTGCTAATCTCATTGGTTAGATGATAAGTGCTAAGGCTAAGAGGGAAATTCTGATGACCATCTCAAAAGAAAGTGAACTCAGACGCTCCCATCAACAATTATTGAGGGTCTGAGACAGCCATGACGTGAAGGAAGATGATGGAAAGAGGTTAGCATGGAAGGAACAAATATGTTGTCTTTCATATTTTCTCTCAACACAGTGACAAGAAACATCTTAGTTTCATTAAGTCCTTCAAAAGGTCATTGTGGAGGTGCACAGCAGTGCTAAACTCAATCCGATGCCAATAAGGATTACCTTCATTGATTACAGCACAGCATGCAGTGTCAGATTAAATGAAATATGCATGTAGAACGGATATGGGTTCGACAGTTGCAGCATTCTGAGTCATGCCTGCGTGTGTGTGTGTGTGTGTGTGTGTGTGTGTGTGTGTGTGTGTGTGTGTGTGTGTGTGTGTGTGGACTGGTAATCCCTACGGTATGGGGACAAAATGTCCCCACAAAGATGGCAATATCCAAATTTTTGTCCTTGTGGGGACATTTTTTGGTCCCCATGAGGAAAACATCTTATAAATCACACTAAGTGATGTTTTTGAAAAAGTAAAAATGCAGCATGTCTCCTGTGATGGGTAGGTTTAGGGGCAGGGGCAGTGTGTGTGTGTGTGTGTGTGTGTGTGTGTGTGTGTGTGTGTGTGTGTGTGTGTGTGTGTGTGTGTGTGTGTGTGTGTGTGTGTGTGTGTGTGATGGGTAGGTTTAGGGGCAGGGGCAGTGTAGGGGGATAGAAAATACGGTTTGTACAGTATAAAATGCATTACGCCTATGGAATGTCCCCATAAAACATGAAAACCCAACATGTGTGTGTGTGTGTGTGTGTGTGTGTGTGTGTGTGTGTGTGTGTGTGTGTGTGTGTGTGTGTGTGTGTGTGTGTGTGTGTACGTACACTGGTATTAAGACATAAACATGAAATATGAGGACATTTCATATATCCTCAATTATAAAATAGCTTTAAAATCACACAAAACAATGTTTTATTAAAAATGTAGAAATGCTGAACGTTTCCTGTGATCGGTAGGTTTAGGTGTTGTGTGTTCTTGTGTGTAAATATTGTTTATAATATGTAGAAAGCAAGCAAAACTACTACTGCAGTTGGCCGTCAGTGATGCACTTTTATGGTATTCAAAAGAGCATTTTTGACATTTTTAATAACTCCTTTAATCTTTCATGAGAAAGAGTAGATAATGACTGAATTTTCATTGTAAAGGTGTAAATAAATTAGATTGCAGCATTTTTGTTATGCTAATTTAATTTAATTGTATTTAATTTAATTGTATTTAACTTTATGTATTTATTTTTTTTATTTTATGAGATTTTTTTATTATTTTTTTATTTATTTTATTTTTTTGCTTAAAAATCATTTGGGCAGAACAATGGAGGGTTTATTCAATTAATACCCCAAAATAATATTGCTTTAAGATCTTAATATTGGTGTGAAATAAAACCTGATATATAATTATATATATATATATATATATATATATATATATATATATATATATATATATATATATATATATATATATATATATATATATATATATATATATATATATATAATCTTTCTTCTTTACAATCATGTTCATACACATATTAATTAAAAGGTAATTCATCAACATTTTTTTCAAAGAAGCCACTTGAGGCAACTATGAATATAAATGAGGCAAAGTAAAATGTGTCGTGCCAAATATGCATAGCGTGACATTTCATCTTCTCCTCTTTGTTATTTAACAGAAATTGAATGCAAAAGACTATAATGTAGCTGTCATGTCTACCCTTTTCAAATATAAAATCACAAAACAAAATGGGAAACTTAGCCTATGCGTCCAATCAACAACAAGATAGCGAGTCTGTGTTCACTGTACGCCAGATAAAAAGACAAAGCGGAGCGAGTTTTCTGTTCTTCTGTTTGATTCTTGAAGAGTTTGTGAAATGCTGCAGTGAACAACTCAAAGTAAAGCCAGTAATGAACTGTATCTCGGTCACTAATGAGACTTTCCGCACTTTGTGAATTACAAATGGTCTATCTGAGGTGATCAATCTCTACAAAGTCTACTAATCTCCAAGCATCAATCTCCACTAACCGTTACATTTCAAAGCACATATATTTATATAGCTCCGAGAATTTGTTGTAACCAAGGTTGGCCATGAATCTAACATTGATCCCCATATTGCAGATTTGAGTGAACATAAATAGCACACTGGTACAATACTTGTCCTCGGAGAGACAGTGGTCAGGAGTTGATCGATAGGTTATGTGCATCACATTGCTGCTAGGAAAGGTCAGGGGGCCGTGAATGAAATGCCAGGAGAGTTCGCCATAACCATAACCATCCATCTTGCCTCCTAGAGACCAGGGGATTGGGGTACAGACAATGACAGGCGTGTGGTGTGTAATACAATGGTTCTTCTGTCTCTTCCACTCGCAGAGCTACGCCGGACGGGTTCTCTGGTGTCCACGCTCAGCAGTAATGATTGGGTGTGAGGTTGCAGTGCTGGGGATGTTGTGGCGGTCATGTTTGACAGTAAGGCGTGTCCAGGTGCCAAACAATAATTCTGGACTATGATTGGGCGAAGTCTGTAACCTTATGCCGGGTTCAGACTTCATGATTTTGGTGCAATCCATTTGTCTGGGTGTCATCAGGCCCGTCCCTGTGCGAACATGATGTGCGAGGCCGGGGTGTATTAACGGGGGTCTACTGCTGCTATAGTGACAAACTATTTGTTGTTTATGTGAAGATTAAAGAAAAAATTGTGCTTATTCAGTTTAAGAACCTGAATTGCACAGTGCGCTAGCCTGGATACCAGCCGAATTTAGCCCCGCCCACAACATTTGAAGTCGGGAAGTTCGGTCTGGTCTTGATCCGTTGTGGAGCAACAGGAGCTGTTCGGACCAAATTAAATTGTCAGGGCGATGTTTATCTGATGATTGACAGATGATAAACAGTAACGGGATCATCCACATCAACAACGAGCGCTTGGGTTGAATGTTGAATTGTTCGTATATGAATTCACCTTCACTATTTCTCTCAGAAATGATGATCGTGCTGGTAAGTACTCCGTGTATCCTTAAATAATTTTTACAACACCGGAAAAGATTGTTTACACCCATCTTCTTCTACTTCTTCCAGTGTGTGTGCAGTTGAGTTCTGTTGACATCTATGCATCGCTCAACATACAGCACTGACCGCACAGATCCACTTTTGTGAAGCGACTGACGTGTGGTGTTGACGCTTCCCTTCGTGTTTGCGCCGATGGGCGTTCCTCAAGTTTACCGCTATGGGTGTGCTTTTGAGCCAGCGGGGAATGAAAAACAAAGGACCCGCGAGCAGTGTAGGGGAAAGTTACTTTGAAAAGCAATGCATTACAATATTGCGTTACTCCCTTCAAAAGTAACTAATTGAGTTACTTAGTTACTTTTTAAGAAAAGTAATGCATTACATTACTTTTGCATTACTTTTTCTCACCTGGACTGGGCTTGTTTTTCTATTTTTTTTTTTTTATAACAAAAATGTTCTATTTTTGTGCAAATGTAAAGACCTCTTCATACAAAAATTGACATAATAAGCTAATAAAAAATACAAATGCACACGCTCTGCTGCGCTGCCATTCTGGATAATGGAAGAATAGGATGCAGGAGAAAAAAAAGTTTTACCAATAAAATAAAAAAAATCTAGTAATTTTTGCTCATGGTTTAACTGGATCATTAAAAGGTCAGCAGGAAATTGGTCAATAAAGGTAGATTAAATGCATACAAATATTTGTTTTATTTAACATTTAATTATTGGAGGTTTGCATATTTTGCATTTGACTGATTTTATTGTTTTTTAGGAATAGTCAATCTTTGTAAGATGAATAAATGCTCAAATTTAGTCTAGAACTACAATAACCATCATGTTCACAACGCCTCTGCTGTCAGTCAAATAAAAAAGTAACTCAGATATTTTGTTGTAAATTTGAAAAGGAATGCGTTACTTTACTAGTTACTTGAAAAAGTAATCTTATTACGTAACTCAAGTTACTTGTAATGCGTTACCCCCAACATTGCCCGCGAGGGACTTCCCCCAGTCTTCATCTGCTCTACTTCTATTGGATAGTCACGTCGCGTTCAACGGATTAATTTGCGTTATTTAATTTGCGATGTAAATCGGTCAGCTTTTTTGACGCTCAGCAGTTTTTCAATGCGGGCGCGTTAAAGTCGCTTGACATCACCCATAGGAATAAGTGGAGTGCGGCGCAACAGAAGTATCGCACGGAAGTATCTGCACCCTTATTATATCCAATTCACCCTTCGCAGTGAGTTTGATTGACAGGCGATCTGGCCAATCACATCGCTGAATCTGACGCTTTGTCCAACAAAGCAGTGAGGAGAGTTAGTAGATTAACGATGGTGGGAAAACGGTGTGAACTGACGTCTTTCTGCGGTTGAAACAACATTTCTTTTAGTGCTCATTCCTGTTTATTTAACTCACAATTGCGAGTTATAAAGTCCAATTCTGAGGGGGAAAAAAGACAAGTTTATATCTCACAATTCTGACTTTATATCTCGCAATTGCAAGAAATAAACTCAGAATAGCGAGATAAAAAGTTGCAATTGCCTTTTTTATTTTTTATTAAAATAGTCAATGTATGATTAAGAGCTCATGTTAAAAACTGATTTTATAGAGAAGTCATGGCAATAAACTGTACGCCTTTTAAAGACTTTGAAAGCAATATTTTACTTTAGGGCGTGATCCTTGTCTTTTATTCTCGGCATAGTATAATGTAAAATGTCCTGGAAAATGATCGCTGAAAAAGAGAAGGAACCCTGAAATCGGAAGTCTTGGAAGTTTACTCTCGTGTTGAAAAATTAGGCTGAGAGGTTCCTCGATGAGACAACCCCGTTATGAACACATTACTCTCTACCACAGAGTTTCTTCGCAGGAAGAACAGCAAAGGCAGTGCGATAGCTGACCCTGTCGCCACATGTTATGTTGTCCAGCTTGACGTCTGTGAAGCCGGCCGGTACGCAGCAACCAATTAAAACGGCTCGGGTTATGTATATAACCCTTGTTCCCTGAGAAAGGGAACGAGCACTGCGTCGGAACGACGATTTGGGGATGCTCCCTAAGCATCAGCGAATCTGAAGTCTGAATGAACACTAGTCCAATCCGATTGGTCGTGAGTGATGACGTCATCGTGACGGCATACCCGGAAGTATAAAAGGGGAGCCGGCGCGTAATGGCGGCAGCTATTGCTCTGAAGCATGCGCTCCAGGCGTGCCGAGGTGTGGCGACGCGCAGTGCTCGTTCCCTTTCTCAGGGAACAAGGGTTATATACATAACCCGAGCCGTTCCCTTTCGAGGGAACTCCCACTGCGTCGGAACGACGATTTGGGGAACGAGTACCCACTAGGCCACACCGAGGGTAGCGCCTGCCTAGTGTGAAGCCGGAGACCGGGCACAACTAGGACTGGAGCACCCTAGCGCCAGGCGTCGTAGGGAGATGCAGGCTATAAAACCTGATGAAGGTGTGTGGGGTAGCCCACCCAGCCGCCTCGCAGATATCCTGCAAGGGGACCCCAGAAAGGAGGGCCACCGAAGAGGCCATGCCTCTGGTGGAATGTGCCCTCACGGCCATAGGTGAAGGCAAACTGCGCACCTGATAGGCCATGGTTATCGCCTGGACAATCCAGTTACTGATTGTCTGAGTAGACGCAGGCAACCCTTTCTTGGGTGAGCCGAAACACACCAACAGTTGTTGAGATCTCCTCCACTGTGCCGACTTCGCCAAATACACTCTAAGCGCCCTAACCGGGCAGAGCAGGTGAAGTCTCCCTTCTTCCGCCGTCACGTGAGGCGGAGGATGAAATGCCTGCAGAACCAAAGACCTGACCACCCTTGATGGGACCTTAGGCACGTAGCCTGGCCTAGGGTGTAAGATGGCTTTTACTCCACCTGGGGCAAACTCCAGGCAAGTCGGCGTTACCGCCAAGGCCTGGAGATCACCCACTCTCCTCAGAGAGGTGATGGCGAGGAGAAAAGCCACCTTAAGGGTCAGGTTCTTTGGTTCAGCCGACTCAAATGGCTCGAAGGGCCTCAGCCAGCCCTCCGAGAACCACTGCCAGATCCCATGTTGGAACTCTGGATTGAGCCACAGGCCTCATCCTCCGAACCCCACGGAGGAACTGTACAACCAGCCGGTGCCCCAAAGGCCCATCACCCGTAGGAGTGTGGAAAGCCGTAATGGCAGCCACGTACACCTTGAGTGTGGACGGGGTTAGACCCGCAGAGAAGCGATCTTGGAGGAACTCCAGCACTGAAGCCACCGGGCAGTTAACTGGGTCCACCTCACGCTCCCTGCACCAAGTGGAAAATACATTCCACTTGAGGCTGTACAGTCTCCTTGTAGACGGAGCCCTGGAACTGAGTAACGTCTCTACCACCTCTGCCGACAGGCCAGCCTCTAGGTACCTGGCCCCTCAGGGCCAGACCCAAAGGTTCCAAATCTCGGGCCGGGGTAAAATATTGTGCCCGCCGCCTGAGACAGGAGATCCTCCTCAGAGGAATCTGCCACGGATGACCTGCCAGCAGAGCTATGATATCCGAGAACCATACTCGAGTCGGCCAACGGGTGCTACCAGAAGTAGGCTGACCCCTTGTCGACGGACCCTCTCCAGGACTCCCGGGAGCAGAGCAATCGGGGAAATGCGTGCAGACGCAGCCTCGGCCACGTCTGAACCTGGCATCCAACCCCAGCGGGCTGGATGCGTGAGGAGAACCACAGTGGACAGTGGGGCGTCTCGAGACACAAATAGGTCCACTTCCACTGGGCCGAACCTCTTGCACATGGCCTCCACCACATCTGGGTGGAGTCGCCACTCCCCGGGTCTCAGCCCCTGCCTCGACAGGATGTCTGCTCCCTGATTTTGGACCCCCGGGACATACATTGCCCTGATGGACAACAGTTTCCTTGGGACCACCAGGAGGATTAGATGCGCCAGTCTGCACAGAGGGCGCGACCTGAACCCTCCTGATGATTGAGGGGTACGCCACGACAGACGTATTGTCTGTCCGCACTAGGACATGTTGGCCGCGGAGGTCCGGGAAAAAGCTCCTGAGAGCTTTGTAGACCGCCAGCATCTCCAGGCAAATTATATGCCAGGAGGAATGACGGCCCTCCCATAGGCCCCTCGCAAAGCGGCCGTCCATGACCGCGCCCCAACCAGTGAGGGAGGCGACTGTTGAAACGGATCTCCGGCAACAGGACGCTCCCAACACTGGCCCCTGGGACAGAAACCAAGGTTCCTTCCATATGACTAGGGAACGAAGGCCACTGCGCGTTACCCTGATCATACAGGATGGATTTTCCTTCTAGGAAACTCACCTGGTTTACTTCTGTATCAGGACATGGTGGCGCGGAGGTCTGGGAAAAAGCCCTCAGAGCTTTGTAGACCGCCAGCATTTCCAGGTAGTAAATGTGCCAGGAGAAATGCCGGGTCTCCCACAGACCTCTCGCAGCGGCCGCCATGACCACGTCCCAGCCAGTGAGGGAGGCATCCGTTGAAACGGTCTTCCGGCAACGTTATGCTCCCAACACTGGCCCTGGGACAGAAACCAAGGTTTCTTCCATATGACTAGGAACGAAGGCATCTGCGTTACCCTGATCATACAGAACGGTTTTCCTCGAGGAAAACCCCTGATTTCCAGCCACCACTGTAAGGGTCTCGTGCAGCAGGCCAAAAGATATTCTGCTGGGCGCGCCGCAATGAGCCCCAGCAGTCCTTAAAACTGCTTCACAGTGATGCTGTGGCCTAGCTTCATTTTAGAGACCACCGCCCGTATGGACTCGTCGTGCGGGAGACAATTGTGCCCACAACGTAGAGAATCCCATACAACTCCCAGGAACACAGTTCTCTGGGATGGCGTCAACACGCTACTGCGTGTAGAGTCTCAACCCCAAGCAGTGAGAGCACCCAAGGACGACACCTCAATGCCGAACTGCTGCTATCACTTACTTCGCGAGGGGAAGGGCTAGGCCGTATAGAAGAACTCCGATATTGGTACGCTTTGCCCCCAAAAGCGAACCTCAGGAACTTCCTGTGACACAGAAGGATGGATACAGGAAAGCATGCGTCCTCTTTAGAACCGTCGTGACAGACCAGTCCTCAGACTGGATCTGAATCACAACGGAGGAACTGTAAGCATCTTGAATCTGAATCTCCTCAGAGAACGATTCAAGTACCTCAGATCTAAAGTTGGGCAACTCGCCATCCTTCTTGGGAACTATGAAGTGCCGGCTGTAAAACCCGGACTCCTGTCTGGCGGAGGAGCACATTCTGTGGCCTCCTTACCAACGGGAGTGAACTTCCTGTTCCATTACCCGAACCTGCAGATATATCCGGAGGCATAACCCTGCGCCAAGATAATCTGCTAAGGGAACCAGCCTCTCGAGGCCGGCCTCGGTGTCAACGAGCCTCCTCCCGACCCCTGAAGCGGCTAACCGGCAGGGCGAAATCGAGGAAGATTTTCGTGTGCGTCTGCGTTAAGCTGGACCGCCGCAAGTCTTGCTAGAGGCGGCTGGTGCAGCACGCGTCGCGGGAAACGATGTGGCCCGGCATACTAGATGGCGGGAGCACAGCATCGATTCGAAAACTCCACAGGGGAGGCGACTCGATCGCTCCGACCCGGGAGAGGGGCGTCGGGTGTTACGAGCCTCGTCCCCAACCCCTGAAGCGGCTGACCGGCAGGGAGTAGTTGGGAACGAGCCTCTGTGTGCGGACGCGAGCTGCCCAGCCGCAGGTTTTTTCAGAGGCGGCTGGAGCAGCGTGCGTTGCGGAAATCGATGTGGCCCGGCGTCATAGACGGCGGGATTACCACATCGATTTCCCCAGAGCGCCAGCGGAAGAAGCAACCTCAGTTGCCCCTTCGCGGGAGCCTCATCTAAGGGAGCTGCTCTACAGGGCCGCACGCTAGGGCGGACACTGGGAATAGCAATTGCCTGAAACTGATGTGTCCGCAGGCCACAAGGCGGCGAACGACATCAACTTCAGGAGGGCTCCACCTAGATGAATATCCAGACAAGTCACCTGGTCTGAATGATAGGATGAATAAAAATACATCTAACTCCTCAAAGTCAGATAATATTTTAATTTAATTCCTTGGAATTAAATACAGCCACAATAAGGTGAAACATGGTCTGAATGATAGGCTGAATATCTAACTCCTCAAAGTCAGATCATATTTTATTTAATTCCTCAGAATTAAATGTAGCCATAATCCTCAGACGACACTGTTTTATTGTATTTATACGGACTCATAAACCACACGTTGCCTCAGCAACGTGGTTCAACTCCGTCATAGTACAATTGGCTTTCATCGCCGAGAAAAAGCCAAACAGTATCACGGTGAAACATGGTCTGAATGACAGGCTGAATATCTAACTCCTTAGAGTCTAATAATATTTCATTTAAATCCTCAGACTTAAATGCAGCCCTAATCATCAGGCAATACTGTTTTATCGTCAACCAGTATTCCATGCACACCGATCGCGTGTGTTCACCTTAATAGCAGACCCATACCTGCACGCTGCCTCGCAATCGTGAGATTGAGTCTTGCATATAAGAAGTGGCGAGCTCGTTATAATCTCGACTGCCCGATGCTGAGCACGCCTAATTCCTCAGAATCAGACCGTTCAGCATCGGGTCCTCCGCCCGGGGAAGAAGCCGCATCGCGGCTTCCACACGGGAAGGAGAACATCTGAACTGACAGACAAAGACTGGGAAGATGCCTCAGCAGTCCCAAGTCTCGCTGACATGTCCATCCGTGAGCCCCATGACCGGTCTCGCCGCACCGCCTCGGCGAATGCGGGACCGATCCACGGGCTCACGAGGCTGGCCGGCCTCATCGAACACGGCCAGCCGAGGAGCAGCCTGAGTGTCAGCTCTCACAACCCTCACAAGCGGCTCCTCGAGCCGCCCGAGCATGCTGAACACCCAGGCATTGCACAAAGCAGGTGTGCATCCGAGCCCGAAATGTAGCGGGACACGGATGCACACACTGCTTAAACTCTCTTGCTTTCTCTCGCCTACTTCTTTCACACACTTGCACAACTGGACAAACAACAGTAAATAGACAGACAATCACAGAGAGCGCTATGCTGAAGAGCAATAACTGCCGCCATTACGCGCGGCTCCTTTTATACTTCCGGGTATGCCGTCACGATGACGTCATCACTCACGACCAATCGGATTGGACTAGTGTTCATTCAGACTTCAGATTCGCTGATGCTTAGGGAGCATCCCCAAATCGTCGTTCGGACGCAGTGGGAGTTCCTCGAAGGGAACTTGAAGAGGTCCTGCTGCTAGGGCGGATTGGTGGAGACTCCTCCTGTGATCATCTGCAGTAGGAGATCGGTGCTTCCTGGTTAGTCATTGCCTTTGATCTTTAAATCTTTGTCAAATAAATCATTTTCCCCTTGGCCCCTTGACCAGCTGGCAGGGAACATCCCATTTTGATGCCTCATGTCATGGTGAAATTCACTATTAACTTGGGAATGTGGCTGTGCACACCACATAACCGGATATGCTGTGGATGTCTTAAAAACACTACAGATCCAAACAGGAACATATATATTGAATATATTGAACCCGTTATGACATTTTAGATGATAAAGTCTTATAAATTAATGTTGTTGCTGCATCTATATGACTTGTTGTATTTGTATGTAATGTACACTCTAAAAAAATGATGGAAAATGGACTAACCCAGCGATTGGGTTGTTTTAAGCAAACTTTTAACCCAACCGTAGGGTTAAAACAACCCAATTGCTGGGTTAGTCCATTTTCAATGCAACTTGGGATGTTTTTTACCCAGCATTTTTCAGAGTGTATTATTAATAATGATAATAGTAATAATTTCCAGCATAAATAAACTAATTAAAAGGAGTTAAATAACAACTACTACAACTACTACTATGTGCATTTTAAGTTGATACCATAACTGTGAGTTATTCATCTAAAGGAGGCGAATCAGAATCCATATTATGAATGCAGCCCATCTTTTTATCTGTAAATATATGCTCTTTTATCATAGTGCCTTTAGTTTGGTTTGGGCAGGGGAATTACCCAATTCATTTAAATTAAATGTCCCTTCCATTAAATGAGCAGACCTGGGATCTCCGTCCAAATTGGATTTGAAAACTACTGAAGCTTATCTAATGAGTGACTTAATACAACATATGATAACCAACATGAAAGAGTTAATGTACTCATCCTGGACACTAATGAGACTATACTGAAGGCCTGAAGCCAACTTTTAGCTATAGTGAACGCAGTATAAAAGTTCTAGACAACACTATCTGCGGATATGTCTGTCTGCCTCATCTTTTTTATGAATATATTATATTTTTATATTTAATTATTCATGCATTTTTATGGTTTTCTCATATCCTCTCATCTTGCTTTTAGGCATTATGATAGATATTATCATTTTTATATCATGACTTTTTTCCCATTACAATTCATTCACTTGAGTTTTGCATGAAAATGAGCCCGATGTCATCCACCCCACGGTTCTGCACCCTGAACCACGAATGACATTCGCAATCTCTACTTGACACACGCAAGTACGTTCAGAGGAGCTCAGGCTATAGGATTTATTAGGATGTTTCTTGGATGTTTAGAATTTTGCATGTAATTATGCATGCTAATGAGCCAAGCAAAACTCACGCTTACAGAGTTGATGGCAACAGAAGTGATGAGCGAGATAACCAAACATCGGAATTCATTTTCATTATGCACTTGTATGAATTTTACATTTTTTAAAGCTAGAATATTTCCCAAATGATTATCTGCTAATTGCAGTACAGCTCACATAAATCTTTGCCTTCTCTATTTGCCCATCACTCGTGCGTGTGTGTGTGTGTGTGTGTGTGTGTGTGTGTGCTTGCGTGCGTGCGTGCGTGTGTGTGTGTGTGTGTGTGTGGGCATGTTTTTGTGAAATATCAGGACACAAATGTGTATAATGACATGGGTATGACATAGGTATTACAAAAGAGGGTGAAATATGAGGACGATCCCCATGTCCTCACTTTTCAAATGCTTATAAATCACACAAGATGAGTTTTTTCACAGAAAGTAAACTGCACAGTCTCCTGTGATGGGTAGGTTTAGGGGCAGGGGCAGTGTAGGGGATAGAAAATACGGTTTGTACAGTATAAAATGCATTATGCCTATGGAATGTCCTCACATTTCACAAAAACAAACATGTGTGTGTGTGTGTGTGCGTGTGTGTGTGTGTGTGTGTGCAGTCAACCTAAGGCCTTTATCGTTCTCTAATACACAGAGATAAAATTAGTTGCTTGCACAAAAATTGCATTTGTTAAAAGCACAGAGAGTGTATTATAAAGCTGGCATATACTGAAAAATATCAAGTGGCTTTACAGATAAACTGTGAGATTTCATTTCAGTCTGCCGCAAACCTTATATAATAAAATGTACCTTCCTATGCAGCTTGCACTTTGTGAAGTGTCTTTTCTTATTGAGACTACTGTTATATTTCCATTTCAGTGAATATACGCAGTATATTTTGAATCCTCTTTACATTAGTTTATCCTCTGAGATGGTGCATATGGCTTGGGCAGATCGATATTTCTTTTATATCTTCACAGAGCAAATGACTGCACACACACACACACATCCCAGCGTCCCCTCCGGGACTGGAAATGGAGTTTTGTGTTCTTCTTCCACTTTAACACTTCAAAAACCTCAGAGGGCTTCTTAGTAAGCAGGAGAGAGTGTTCACTGGGGAAA
Organism: Gobiocypris rarus; assembly: GCA_023029165.1. Taxonomy (NCBI): domain Eukaryota; kingdom Metazoa; phylum Chordata; class Actinopteri; order Cypriniformes; family Gobionidae; genus Gobiocypris; species Gobiocypris rarus. The sequence goes on along the minus strand of CM040915.1, from coordinate 34,288,541 downwards.
CGTCATGGACTTGCATCCCAATAACTTGGGCCTGCACGTCGCAGATGCAGACATTTCCAGCATGTTCTGCTCAGCTTACATGGATTAAATCTCCCTGGACAGTATCAGTGGAAACCGATCATGTGTGGATGTCAGATTGAATGGATAGACCTCTCAAATAACAAATCAATATTGTAAACTGATAATCGAGTGGTCATCTCTTCTTTTTGCAATGGTTATGAATGCCATTCTGTTGGTCTGAGGTTGTAGGGTGCTTGCTAAGAGAACTGCTCCCTCTGTAGGCAAAGTTAAGAATCAAAACTGCTGCATAAGTGATTTACGCTTGTGTGAGAGTTTATTTGATCTTAAATGGAGGTGGCCTATTGTTTTCTGATTGCTTGTTGTGACGAACTAGTCAATGGCTGACTATCGTGTAGGTGTAAGCGCACAATACAAATTCACGATTGTCGGCATTGCTAAATAAATGTGGATTAAAATGCTATTCTTCCCACAGAAAGATGGCCTGGTGGGTTTGTTGTGTAGACGCAGAAACACCACACCGGGAATAAGCTTTTCCAAAATGATTTGTATTGAAACCTACTGTTAAGACGGAGGGAGAGCGAGGGGAAGAGAGAGGGAGATAGGAAGAGAGAATCCACGGACAGCTTAAATATTTCTGCAACAGATTAAAAAGCAAGCTGCTTTGTATTTTGACAGAAAGGGGCATTAAATATTCTTGTACAACAGTGCAAATGTCAGCGTGCATCTGCTCTGCCACTGTCAAAGTGAGAAAAGAGGATTAATGTGCATATGTAAGACAATGCAATTAGTATTTTAGTGCAAAAGACAAGGACGCACATGCCTAAGAAATCAAGGAGTTCGGTTTCTTGTGGTGTCCAGGCACACGTCCAAGCCAAACTGTGAGGGAGCCATCCCGTGAGTCACTGTAGCTGTGGGGCGGTTTTGTTTTAGCTCTCCACTGCTGTTCGTGTTTTTTCTGTATTATGTTCAAAAGCTTCGAAGTGAGCAGAAAGTTTGGAAAAGGGAGTTAAGGACTTCTTGTGTGTTTTGAGAGCGCCCCTCTGGGTTATTGTCGTTGTGCAAGGAGCTGGAAACTCTTGGGGCAAGCTCTAGATTTAGTTTGAGAAAGCGTTGTGGGATGAAATCAAGTCCAGTTTAATGAGATGGAGGCAAATGTCCTGTAGAAGGATGCTACACCAGTGAAGACGACTGTATTTATTTGCATAAACTCATGATCACTTATTCGAGTACAGTGTGTTTTAAAACACTCTAATTAAGAAATGCATAAATAAAACCAAATTAAGTCAATCACAGTCAAATAGAATCACTGTTTACATCTAAATTAGATCAACATTAAGAGTTACCTGCAGCTTACGAGAATCTGACGTAGTTGACGGACACTGCAGATATCCATAATCAGATGTGCACAGATACCCAACGGATTTAAGACCCCACAAACGCTGTAACATTTCAGTCAGGAGATGATTCCAACACAACAAGATGAGCTCAGTGAAGTGGTTTAAACCAATATAGATTGAGTGTCCAGTGAACTGTGAGAGAGTACTCACCCAGACCGTAAAGGGTGGTTTCACTCCTGTCCCTACAGCGTTTGTATCCGATCGGCTTGAAGCGGCAGTCAGGATGTTGGATTCCAGTGGAGGAATGCAGCTCCCACCGGCTCGACCCCCTGCCGTACCTCCTCCGCGGTGATTTCACACGGGTTCACTACGCAGTCAAAAGGGTAATCCAGGCATTGTATTGATGCTCCGAAGTGAGCGCGCTACCTAAGTGCACTCTTTACGGATACAATTAAAATGTTTAATAGCCATTGGTTGTTTTTCTTTCCTTTTTCTTAAAGATTAAAAACAAGATGCACAAACTTTAGCATCAGTTCTTTCAGAATGCAAAGTCCCAGCGAATAAATTTTTGTCCAAGCAGGATAGGTGCAATGTGTGATCTTCCGAAACAAGTAGGATCACATCAGATTACAATCAGACAGATAAATCCATATGAAGCTGATCTCTTCTTTTAACTCATTAGCATTATCCTGTTTCTTCCAAGTCGGAAAACTGCACCTGCCACGGTTGATTTGTGACATCCACTGTCTCTCTCTTTCTATCTCTCTCTCTCTTTCTGTGTTTTCAGTGTGTGTGTGTGTGTGTGTGCCAGAATGCTAAAGCTAGACTTGAGCTGCTCGTGCTGTAGTCATCACTCACTGCCAAGCCCCAAAACGGTGAGCTTCGCGCAGAGGAGAGCTACTCCAAGTCTTTCAGGAAAGCATCTCTTTCTTTTCAACAAGCTCTGTCCAACTGAGACCAGAGGCTCCACCCATTTCGCTCTGATTGGCTGAGCCGGCAGCAGGCACCGATGTGACAATGAAGAAGAGAGAGAGAGAGAGAGAGAGAGAGAGAGAGAGAGAGAGAGTTTGGGGGAGGGAAGACCAGACTCAGTGAGCCCTGGAGGGACAGGGTGGCTAATGAAAGCAAAAATGCTTTTCTCCCAATGCTTTAGCCAAATTTGTCTGCTACAAATTTGTTGTGACTCCTGGCAAGCTGAATTCATACTGACAAAGTCTCCAGTTTCGTAAAGGAGCTGTATCTTGTTCTTCATACAATAAAGCCAAAAGTCAGTTCTTGTCAGCCTAGTGCCCTGTTAGTGCCAGATATCTTGGGAATATTGAAGGAAATACTAAAACTTGTACATCTCACTCTGACGTGGAAACAGTCTGAAGTCAGTGCAATTGAAAAAAAAAAAGGACGGACATATTTGAAGATTGAAGATTAGCCTGCAACCGTAGCAAAATAAGCATAACGCCTGCTAACGCTGCTGTGCAGAGAAGGAGACGAGGCTATTTTAATGGATGTCAATGGAGGACAGGCTTCACTATGCAGAATAAACCGCTTATCATTTAATGAATCGACAGCCCATCGACTAGTCTTCAACATGTTTACTCTTAAGGCCAAAGTATCCTTCACTCGTACTCGAGGGTCAGCGTACATTGCGTGTGGTGCTTTGCAAGGCTGTGCATTCGACTGTGCGCGTACGCTCGGCTTTATACGAATACTTTCGGCTTTCGTGCCCTATCATACACCTGGTGCAATGTAGCGTCAGGCGCGACGCAAGTGTGTTCTGCTAGTTTCAGCCCGACGCATTTCTCATGTTCACGTCCAGCGCATCTGTTCACCCATTGGCGTCTGGTCTGAACACCAGGTGTGTGTCTGTGTGTGTGTATGTGTGTGTGTGTGTGTGTGTGTGTGTGTCTGTGTGTGTGTATGTGTGTCTGAACACCAGGTGTGTGTGTGTGTGTGTGTGTGTGTGTGTGTATGTGTGTCTGAACACCAGGTGTGTGTGTGTGTGTGTGTGTGTGTGTGTGTGTGTGTGTGTGTGTGTGTGTGTGTGTGTGTGTGTGTGTGTGTGTGTGTGTCTGAACACCAGGTGTGTGTGTATAAAACTGCATTCTACCATCTTAAAAATATATCTAAATTACGTCACATGCTTTCAATGTAAAATGCTGAACAATTAGTACATGCGTTCATGAGCTCAAGGCTAGATTATTGTAATGCTCTACTGGGTGGTTGCCCTGCTCGCCTAATAAATAAACTCCAGCTGGTCCAAAACGCAGCAGCTCGAGTTCTTACTAGAACCAGGAAGTACGATCATATTAGTCCAGTTCTGTCAACACTGCACTGGCTCCTATTAAACATCGCATACATTTTAAAATCTTGCTTATTACTTATAAAGCAATAAATGGTTTAGCTCCCCAGTACTTAAGCGAGCTCTTAACGCATTATACTCCATCACGTCAATTGCGGTCTCTAAACTCTGGCCAGTTGAAAATACCTAGAATATCTAAATCAACTGCAGGCGGTCGATCCTTTTCCTATTTAGCACCTAAACTCTGGAACAGTCTTCCTAGCATTGTTCGGGAAGCAGACACACTCTGTCAGTTTAAATCTAGACTAAAAACACATCTCTTTACTATGGCATACACATAGAACATTTTTAACTTTCTTATTCAAATCAAATGACTGATTGTTAGGCTGCATTAACTAGGTCAGCCGGAACCGGAACACTTCCCATAACACCTGATGTACTCGTTACATCATAAAAAGAGTGGCATCCACACTAATGTTAGTCTCTCTGTTTATCCCGAGGTTTACTGCAGTCGGCCGGATCCAGGCCGTGTCCGGATCGGATGGTGGACCTGCATCTGGACATGACCAGCTCATCCTGGAGTGTCTGCTGAGACCGTGTCCATTAGTGTCTCCTCTGAATTCGCCTCACCGGAACGCGTGATCCTCAATTAACCCGCCTCCGCGCAATAACTCCGATCTTTCAAGTATTCATATTCTTGTGTAATCGACGCGCCATCCTAAATGAGCCCGCCTCGCGCGTCATACCCAAAATTTCGAATATTCCTATCTAATATGATTTAAGACCTGCAAGGTTGCCAGAGTAATAATTATACACTGTTAATAATAGGCCAGAGGAGAACTGGCACCCGACTGAGTCTGGTTTCTCCCAAGGTTTATTTTTCTCCATCATGCCCTGATGGAGTTTTGGTTCCTTGCCACTGTCGCCTTTGGCTTGGCTTGCTCAGTTGGGGACACTCAAATTATGATCCAAGTTACTCAACTAAATATACAAATAGAATTTATTAATTTGGTCATATATAATTCTATAAACTATCCAAATTAAACTAGCCAAATCAAATTTTGTTGCAATGTTGTCCTGTTTAACACTGTGAAGCTGCTTTGAAACAATAGTCATTGTAAAAGCGCTATATAAATAAATTTGATTGATTGATTGATTGATTGTGTGTGTGTGTGTGTGTGTGTGTGTGTGTGTGTGTGTGTGTACACCAGGTGTGTTCAGGAGCATTGTTGGAGTGTTGCTATTGTGAGGAACTGAAAACCACTGACCACTGACCAACACACACCTGCTCTAAAGTCAATAGTGCAGTGTTTGTGTGTTATTTAAAGGGTGTGTTAGTGATATGAGCCTATAGGCGGTGCACAACACGCACACACTCTTATTATTACACACACACCGGGACGCGCAACAACACATACGCACACACATATAAATATTAAAAATAAAAAGCGTTCAGTCTCTCCTCATGTAAACAGTGAATCCGCTCATGGTGGAGCACAACTGGCTTTTAAAGGGAAAGGGAGATGAGACTCTGATTGGTTAATTACACGTTACGCCCAACACACACTCATGACTCATTAAGAGACGAGGGACGACCCTTTTGGGCCATGCACCGGGCACGTCGACCGTTTTCTAGGTCGTTAAACTAGCAAAAGTGGATTCGGACACAGCCTAAGCGCACCTGTGCCATGAGTTTCAAAGTCCTGTGCCTTAAAGTCCCGATGATTTTATTTATTTTATTTCAATGCTGTGACGTCTTTCCAAGTCAAACGTAATATTGAAAAGAGGGGCGGGGTTTGACTTCAGCGCTCCTCCTCTCCATCTCTCGCTCATGGCAGACTAACGGTGGAGGCGAGTGGTTAACGATAGTCAAACACAAGCCGTCAAACTGAATGGGAACGTCATTCCAGACCAGGAGTTACTTTTCAGATTTTGATTAAAGATTATCAAGGCAAACATTTTTTTTCTGTTTATTAACTTGCACGGATTAATTGTTCACCCTAAGACCTGTAATTTGTGCTAACAAAGTAAATAAGATCGATTTCATGATTCATTTCAGATTTATCTATTTTTAGAGAGACATTAAAAAAATGCTGTTTTATAAGATAATTTCTATGGTCTCCGCAAACAACGACTGACTGTCGCACATCTCTGAATGAAATCAATGACGTCAGGGCTGTAATGTGATTGGTTGTCAAGGCTCATGTGATGCTTTTTCCAATGGTAGAGCCACGGACCCTCGTATCTCCCAATAATAACATCTCTAACATATTACTGTATTTCATAAAATATCTTCATTTTTTAATGTGCAATTGTAATTTATCTTTCACAGTAGCTGCTGAGGGGATTTCCTAATGTAAAACTAGGGATGTGGGGATATAGAAATAAATATTGTTTGTGGTGCATGATGGACGTGCATAAGGGAGAAATATAAGTTTGAAAGAATTTTTCTCCAAAGAACAAATGCCATGCATTTCAATGAAAGCCTATTTCTGCCCCAGAGTAAAAATAATTGAGATATAAAGTGCTATTTTTCCATCTAAACTGGTACACATTGGTAAGAATTAGGTTCACATAAACATTTACTTGAGACATATAGTCTCTGTTGTGAAAAAATAAGGTCATTATAACCCATTTTCCCTTTGCAGACACATTAATAAGTTATGCTTCACACTGTACACCACATAATTACCAGTCCGGTTTATTTTGACCAGTGCTTACATTATGTATGGTTGACAACTATTCTTAACCATCCCAACTGAGTGAGCTTTTCCCTGCTTCCAACTGGAACATTTTCTGCATATCATTTGTCGTCTCTGCCTGGGCTTGATAAAAATAAGCTAGGTTTGTGCCGGAAGCATTGCATTTCTATTTGCTTTATAAACCTTGCCACTCTTGTGCAAATGCACAAGCTCTCAGTATAAAGAAAAGACAGCGAAGTAAAACAAAAGTGTTGAAGTAAGTTAAGGTGGTGTATGAAGAGTGAGATAGAGTAAGATGGGTTCAGGCCCCGGGGTAAGATGTCTGTCTATCTAATTTTCCTCTTGACCATATGATCATTTTCAGCATATTTGGCAATGCTCATCAACTTCAGCATTTGCAAATGAGATGTATTCCACAGGAACAGTCGAGGTTCATCTCTTTTTTGATACTGGATAATATTGAATTGTGAATTTCTCATATACATTTATACATATATATATATATATCTACTACCATTCAGAAGTTTGTTTTTTTATGTTTTTGAAAGAGTATCTTATTCTCGGTCTGCTCCTATATGATCCAAAATACAATAAAACTAATATTGTGAAATATCTCTATTTAAAATGTCATTTATTGCTGTGATGGCATCATTATTCCAGTCTTCAGTGTCACGTGATCCTCAGAAATCACTGTATGTGTTTAGTTCTGTTTTCAGTACAAACGTACGGAAAGATGGGGAACGCAGCCCATGCTCATAATCTCCCTGTATAAATAAATATTTCAACGTTCAAAAGTTTGGGATTGTCACAAATGGTTGCACAAACTCAAGGGAAAGAATCTATTTGCAGCAGTGTCAATATTTTCATTAAACAAAACTCAAAATACTCAGGAACAGAACGACAGTAATATCACAATGAGAACTGACAAAGCACAGAACAAAAAACGAGGCTTAAAGCGACAGTTCACCCAAAACGCACCCTAAAGTTGTTTCTAATCTGAATGCATTTCTTTCTTCTGCTGATCACAAGAGAATATATTGTGAGGAATGTCGGTAACCAAACAGTTGATGGGCCACGTTGACTTCCATATCATTATTTTTTTTCTTCCATACAAACAACCTGGGCATTGTTCCCTCTAATTTATTTTCTTGCTGACCAAAACTTTTCTCTTCGGCTTCGGGGTCACGGCAGGTGCACTCATCGTGATCGCAGTCCACCCCGAACTGAATGACCTGTCAATCAATCGGACACACTTTCACAAACAGCGTCCAAGAGATATTCGGCCACAAACATCTGATAGGGTGTGTGGGAGCCACACGCAGTCTTTGAACGAGAGATCAAAGTGTGGTTTGGATAATTCAGCTCAAACAATGAGCATTACCTTTTCCAGATGTGTGATCGATCTCAACTGTGGACCAAATTACTCAGTGACCAATAGAATAACAGTCTATTGAAGAAATATGTACAAAAACTGGGGGAATGGACTGTTCCATAACTAGAAAGTTATAAGGATTGGTGTTTTACCCAACCAGCAACCCCCATACGGATACGGAAGTGACTTAAACTGCAGTTCATCAACTGGCCACTAGAGACAGACTCCAGAAGAGCAGAATCTCATTGAGCTCATGTTAAAATGCCCAACTTTACAGCAGAATAAAACATGTTTACAGCCTGGGACAGATTGTGGTTTTGGTCTAAACGGCTAATTTTGCCCTTCATGACGACTGTGAGAGGGGAATTTTTTATAACTCATTTGTTTACATTATATAAAGCATTACAGTTCTGCATAATTAAGGGCGTGGCCACTTGAGTGACAGGTGGATTGCCATTTATCTGCTGTCTGTTAGTCATCACATCACCTAAGCTCCGCCCACATCCCGCCTCTTTGCCCATTGCTATTATCCGGGAGTTTTTTTACAATCTATGGTAAACACACACATAAAGTGGTTTCATCATGCAGTTTTTAACTTTAATGTGCCATTTCTATTTTATTTAATCCTTGATGTAACTCATTTTAAAAAAGTTAATTCAGAAGTCACTAAATTAAAGGTGTAGTTCAAAATACCGGCGCAATCATAGATATATTTACGAAGAATCCTCATTCGACTGATCCGCACAGGCACTAATGAGGCATCTATATATATCTAAGATTGTGCCGATATTTTTACCTTATTCGGCGGAAGTAATGGCCCTGAGGAATACTAGATGAGATTCATCTGATATGAGGTAAAAAATAACATAAATACTGTTTGGTTTCTCAAAGAAACCGATCGTTTTGTGTCTTAAGACATCAATGTGTCGCCACGAGCCACACGGTTTAATATGGATTCGTATGTGTATATGTTTTTTACTCTCATAGAATTACACCCCATTGACATGCATGCACAGCAAAGGCTGGAGTTAAAAATCTTTATTTGTGTTTGACTGAAGAAACAAACACATCTACATCTCGGATGCCCTGGGGGTCAGGAGATAAACATCACATTTACATTTTGGGGTGAACTGTTGCTTTAAGCACATTTTAGGTTGAATCTCCCCCAGGACAATTACATTCTTTACTATAATATAATATGAAAAAAAGCAGTTTCACTGAGATGGTTTTTAATGTGTTTTTGTACAGTCAATTATTGGCGACAGGCAGCATTAAACCAGCAAACTTACATGTCTTTTTATTGGGTAACACTTTACAATACTGCTTTAATTAATCATTAGCTAATGATTTACAGATGTGTCATTATGTTATGACTTTACTTGTTGGGGCACATGACTTAACTAATTAAAAATTTATTCAAAACCCATAAGTACAATTACATATTACTTAATCAATTAGTTAATAGTCATGTGCCCCAACAAGTAAAGTCATGATATAATGACACATCTGTAAATCATTAGCTAATGATTAATTAAAGCTGACAACTGGAAGTTGAAATGCATGGCTTTGACCCGTTGTGGTAATTAACACATTAATTTACATTATTAGTTATTAAAATATGTTATCAAGGAATTAATACGTTATGACACATTTAACTAATAACAATTTAATGATTACTTAATCTATTAATCATGTAGACTCTTCATTAGTTGCTGATGCAGTAATCATTAATAAATGGGTTAGTTCACCATTAGTAACACATTAACTCATTATTATCTGTGCATTAGTTATGCATTAATTAATGCATATTAGTGCACCCTTATTGTAAAGTGTTACCGTTTATTGCTTATGAATTTCCAAGGTTTTCTATATTATGAGTTTTCAAACTTTTAATGGCAAGGATCCCTAATTAATCCCCTTGTGAGAACCATTCTTACAATATAATAATATAATTATAATAGACTATATTATAATATAAAAGCCCTTGAAGTATTTAAACTGATATATTATTGTTTAAAAAAGTAATTAAAAAAGTAATTAAATAGATCTAATAGCTAAATATGTTCAAGAGAACATGTGAACTCTTTTATAGTTATCTAAACATCCCTGAAACCCAAACCACACACACAGATATTTAAACTGAGATGTAGCGGATAATCAAACAATGAATGACCAACGCATTTGTAGTGGTGTCCGAAAGCATAGTGGACGTTATTGAGTGCACTCATTCAATCTCACATTACACCGCAATAACATGTGTACAGGCGATGTACACACAACGGCTGTCTGAATTTGCTCAATTAGTGGATTAAAGTAGGGAATAGTGATTGAGGGTTTAGGGGAAGATTTCGGATTCAGCCCAAGGTTAGAATACAGCACAGAAAACAGTTCTCTTGCAAGGAAACTGAAAATAATACAATCATTTGTTTTTCATTTATAGCTTTTTAATATGCTAATTGTGTATTCTGAAACATTACTTTAAAGCCGACACAAGATAAGTCAATAGAAGATGTGCTAGCTTTGATGGGCAGTTTCAGGCACCACCATCTGACAGTCTGAACAAAGCTCTAATTAAGAGATCGTTAACGTGACCGGGCCTTCAAAACAGCAGTCGCAATAATATTCTACAACGTTAACTCCTTTCTCTTTGAAGCGCAATGGTCCGTCTCAGCGTACAGGGTTATATTATCGCATTAATGGCACTGGCTTTTCATCAAATGTGATACCTGGAATAGAGCTGGTCCGGTTTTCACCGCTTCAATGTCACGGCAGTGAGGCAAAGACAATTAAGGTGTATAAATATGTAAATATGGGAGGACACCTCACCAGGAGTCAGGTAATGACATTTTCAGCCCTGGTTTGGTTTATTCCCCAGTCGTCCCAAATTAGAAACCTTAATGACGACCAATAGGCCACAGATGGTCAAACTCTAGGGTACACGAGTCTCCTGATCTCCTTCTGCTTCTTGCAGCATCACTTTTACGTGCCAACAATGCATTACCTTGCCAGCTGCCGCATGCTCAAGGGGGTAATCATTACCTTGAGTAGAAGGTCAATCCATGGCAGCGTTTGCCAGTGAGATCATGGCCCAGACTGGCAAACTGGACAACAAGAGTGATTCATCTTTGGGGGTGTGGGGGCAGATACTCCCCGTCGCTATTTGTCTTGTGACGCTGACATATAAAAAAAAAAATGAGGGCACAATCTCTGGAGAGAAACCTGGCAGACGTCCACAGTCAGTCTGGACGAGACCTCCTGATGTCTTTTCTCTCTCTTTGTGTCTCTCTTGCATCAAGACTTGAGCGCTACTTCACAGATTCACAGATGATACATGATGTTTGTTGAACATTTGAAAGATGAATGTGGAGTAATCTGATTGTGCTAATGTCATAACACTGATCTGTAGCATTTACAGAAAACCTGAATGAATGCGATCAGCATAGGCCATTGCTTTGACTCATAGGGAATTGATCTAATTCCAAATCTCTGGTTAACCCATAAGCAAACTGTTGTTGTTTGCAAGCGTATGAGGCTAGTAATAATATTTTCATCATCATTTTGAATCAAATAGCATTACACTAGAATGACGTCTTTTATGCTAGCATACAAAATGTCATAATTGCCTGAACTGTGTATTTGTTCTGAAGTCAGAAATGTCTGTCTGCTTATCAATCAATCAATCAATCAATCAATCAATCAATCAATCAATCAATCAACTTTATTTATATAGCGCTTTTACAATGACGATTGTTTCAAAGCAGCTTCACAGTGTTAAACAGGACAACATTGCAACAAAATTTGATTTGGCTAGTTTAATTTGGATAGTTTATAGAATTATATATGACCAAATTAATAAATTCTATTTGTATATTTAGTTGAGTAACTTGGATCATAATTTGAGTGTCCCCAACTGAGCAAGCCAAGCCAAAGGCGACAGTGGCAAGGAACCAAAACTCCATCAGGGCATGATGGAGAAAAATAAACCTTGGGAGAAACCAGACTCAGTCGGGTGCCAGTTCTCCTCTGGCCTATTATTAACAGTGTATAATTATTACTCTGGCAACCTTGCAGGTCTTAAATCATATTAGATAGGAATATTCGAAATTTTGGGTATGACGCACGAGACGGGCTCATTTAGGATGGCGCGTCGATTACACAAGAATATGAATACTTGAAAGATCGGAGTTATTGCGCCGGAGACGGGTTAATTGAGGATCACGTTCCGGTGAGGCGAATTCAGAGGAGACACTAATGGACACGGTCTCAGCAGACACTCCAGGATGAGCTGGTCATGTCCAGATGCAGGTCCACCATCCGATCCGGACACGGCCTGGATCCGGCCGACTGCAGTAAACCTCGGGATAAACAGAGAGACTAACATTAGTGTGGATGCCACTTTTTATGATGTAACGAGTACATCAGGTGTTATGGGAAGTGTTCCCGGTTCCGGCTGACCTAGTTAATGCAGCCTAACAATCAGTCATTTGATTTGAATAAAGGAAGTTAAAAATGTTCTATGTGTATGCCATAGTAAAGAGATGTGTTTTTAGTCTAGATTTAAACTGACAGAGTGTGTCTGCTTCCCGAACAATGCTAGGAAGACTGTTCCAGAGTTTAGGTACTAAATAGGAAAAGGATCGACCGCCTGCAGTTGATTTAGATATTCTAGGTATTTTCAACTGGCCAGAGACATCTATCTATCTATCTATCTATCTATCTATCTATCTATCTATCTATCTATCTATCTATCTATCTATCTATCTATCTATCTATCTATCTATCTATCTATCTATCTATCTATCATCTATCTATCTATCTATCTATCTATCTATCTATCTATCTATCTATCTATCTATCTATCTATCTATCTATCTATCTATCTATCTATCTATCTATCTATCTATCTATCTATCTATCTATCTGGGGTGTGACAGTACACGTATTTGTGCAAACCGTTTCGGTACAGGGTTTCCGGTTTTCAAATTTGAGTTCCCACACGGACATATTCTGTCCATTTTATCATGAAATTTATGATTTTTGAGTCTCTTTAATGTGGCGTGACGGATCACTGTATATGCGAGTGAACGCGATCATCTCGTCATAGTCAAAGAATATATGACCTAGATATGACCGATATTAGCCCATATATTCATTATATTCACTGAACCCGTTACTGATGTCTGGATTATTAATGTGTGTTTATGAGAATTACAGCCACTGTGTGTAAATGATTAGATTCCAACAACGAACTGGAGTAAAAACATAATTTTAAAATCAGATTTAGAAGTTAATGCAAAAACTGCCTTATGTGAAGTTTAAATGTTTGCACTCAATGTGTTATCTGAGTGATGATTATTATATCTAAACATGAATATCAACTGAATTTAGGCTAAAAGTTCAGGCTCTGTTGTTAACCTTTAATATTATAGTAATGTGCAAGTAAGATCTCCCTATAGTTTACAGCATTATCTTTAAGAAACTTTGAGTTATAACTAAATTCATTTAAGGACAGACACAATTTGTTCAGTAAACACTGTTTAATAAAAAAATCAAAAAATCAAAATCTATCTACCCCTCCACCCAAATAAAATTAGACAACATGTAGATAAAGAATTGTATTGCAAGTCTGTGTGCTGAAATATCGTCTAAGCTCATAAGAGGAAAAAAATAAATATATCTGAAGTTGGATATTTGCGTCAGAATTTATAGGATATCAAACAGTCACATGTATGCGTAATGACACTCAAAATAACAACAGATACCTGTGTAAAATAAAACCCAAATATTATTGCTTTTATACTTAAACGCATTTACACAGTACAAACCGCTTAAAACTGATCAATTCTGGAACAATCCTGAATTGTACAACACCTCCATAGTTTCCTGTGTGTGCTGTCTCAGCACAATCTTATGCAGTGCTTTGTGTTTTTCTTCAGCTAATTGGTTAAGGGGTAACACCTTGTACATCAGGGAGGAAAGTCTCTCATTTTGTCAAACATCTGGCCTGTATTACTGCTTACGCATGGCTGGAAAGACCAGTGAATAAATGACCCGCCTTTCAGAGTATGTGTCTGTAGTAGAACATCTTTTAGCAGAAATGTAAGGAAGATCAACATTCATGAAGCATATAGTTTAAAGGCTTAAGCATGGATGTTAGCTTAAGCATTAAAGGGTATACTTTATGGGTTTACAATTTTTTTTCAGTATGTCAGTATTTCAATATTTAAACATTTTCTTTTTCAGCAGTATTTGAGCATAATTTTTCATGATTAGTGCTATTTTTCAAAACTGTTGTCTGTCCTCTATTAAAGTGCAGTCCTACTGTTTGAAGATCATTTTGTGAGCTGTTTAACTCAGTGGGAAACACTTGAGAAATGGACAGCACACGTTTATGAAGTTGGCGAAAAACCCATTCCAGTTTCTTCCTTTGTGAACTTTTTAACTAAATTTGAGGATGCGTGATATCATGTACGTGCCTCGACAACCTTTGAGAAGCTTGTATTTGGCATTTTATAAGAATCTGCATATATGTGGACACGGTGTGCTGTTATACATTGTGATGTAGAGTATTATTTGTTCTTAGAAAAGAAGCTTATGTCTAATCCCTGCTTCACACCATTTAAAAATGCAAGGACATTTTATTAAGCATAAGAACAAAATGCTGGATATCCTAAGGTTGCAAATCCCTGAGTGATAATTTGTCATGTCAAATACTGTCTGCTGTTAAGCCTACAGAAAACATGTGGAAATATTGTGTGTGGATTTTCCTTTTCTAAATTTGACAACTGGCTTGCATGGGGTTGCCATGGCTATCACAAGGGCCGCCAGTACGAATGCAAACAAATGCAGAACACAGAAGCGGCCAATGCACGACATAGATTCCTCATGCCACAAAGAGGCTCGTTTCTTTTGAAGGCGTAATTCATTGTATCCTGTTCTAGTAAAAAAATGGTGTTTTTCATGTTCCTGAAATCTAGTGTCTCCAGGTATATAACAGTATAATGTGGTATCCCTTCACCATAGAACATGATTTTTACAATATTTGCCACTGCCGCTATCATAAACCACAGCACGGTGAAGCATTGCTGCCAAATACATATTATTTTTTTTCCACTCAATTATGTTGAAATAACGGGATGTTGTGTCGTTACAACAACATATTTTCTTGTAATAACGAGATATGTTGTAAAGAAAAAACATAGAAATAAAAAACCCAGATAAATCGCACTGGTTTATCAGTTGCATTTTATCATTATATTCAAAAATAATGTAAAATACCAGTAAAAACTAAATGTTTACAAACAATATCAACATGCATTTTAGGCTATTTCCACAACAAATTCTTTAAATGTAACGGTTTTCAATGCAAAACAAAATTAAAAATTTGTATATAAAACAAACATAAATTATAGTGCGATTCATTAGCCCTCAAACAATATTTATTTAAAGCCTAAATTAATTTAGAACAGCCTATTTAAAGCGATACCGTTACATTAAAAGGATTTGTTGTGGAAATAACCAAATTTTTTGAGTTTACTGGTGGAGCCAACAGGTCGAAGGGTAGAGGTGGAGCCGAGGGTGGGAGGAGCCACAGTGAAGCCGACAGGTCAAAGAGCCGAGGGTGGGAGGAGCCACAGTGAAGCCGACAGGTCAAAGAGCCGAGGGTGGGAGGAGCCACGGTGAAGCCGACAGGTCAAAGAGCCGAGGGTGGGAGGAGTCACGGTGAAGCCGACAGGTCAAAGAGCCGGGGTGGGAGGAGCCACGGTGAAGCCGACAGGTCAAAGAGCAGAGGGTGGGAGGAGTCACGGTGAAGCCGACAGGTCAAAGAGCCGAGGGTGGGAGGAGTCACGGTGAAGCCGACAGGTCAAAGAGCCGAGGGTGGGAGGAGCCACGGTGAAGCCGACAGGTCAAAGAGCCGAGGGTGGGAGGAGCCACGGTGAAGCCGACAGGTCAAAGAGCCGGGTGGGAGGAGCCACGGTGAAGCCGACAGGTCAAAGAGCCGAGGGTGGGAGGAGCCACGGTGAAGCCGACAGGTCAAAGAGCCGAGGTGGGAGGAGCCACGGTGAAGCCGACAGGTCAAAGAGCCGAGGGTGGGAGGAGCCACGGTGAAGCCGACAGGTCAAAGAGCCGAGGTGGGAGGAGCCACGGTGAAGACGACAGGTCAAAGAGCCGAGGGTGGGAGGAGCCACGGTGAAGCCGACAGGTCAAAGAGCCGAGGTGGGAGGAGCCACGGTGAAGCCGACAGGTCAAAGAGCCGAGGTGGGAGGAGCCACGGTGAAGCCGACAGGTCAAAGAGCCGAGGTGGGAGGAGCCACGGTGAAGCCGACAGGTCAAAGAGCCGAGGGTGGGAGGAGCCACGGTGAAGCCGACAGGTCAAAGAGCCGAGGGTGGGAGGAGTCACGGTGAAGCCGACAGGTCAAAGAGCCGAGGGTGGAGGAGTCACGGTGAAGCCGACAGGTCAAAGAGCCGAGGGTGGGAGGAGCCACGGTGAAGCCGAGGGTGGGAGGAGCCACGGTGAAGCCGACAGGTCAAAGAGCCGAGGGTGGGAGGAGTCACGGTGAAGCCGACAGGTCAAAGAGCCGAGGGTGGGAGGAGCCACGGTGAAGCCGACAGGTCAAAGAGCCGAGGAAATGAGAGGATCAGAGGCCGGAGGTTTTTACTGGTATTTTACATTATTTTTAATGTAATAATAAAATGCTACTTTTTTATTTCTCTTGTTTTAATGAGAAACAAAGCATAACACATAAATTGAGTGAAAAAAATATGTATGAGGCAGCAATGCATCAATGTACCACAGCTCATCCTGTTTAACATTTGCTTTTCAAGGTGCTCTACTAAGCAACTAGCATTATGAAAGGTGTCACTTTTTTTCTTTAAAAAAAAAAATGTCTTGGCTTCTAATTCCTTGAGCAGTTTAGGGATAATTTAGAGTGGCCTGCAAAGATTCAATATTAACTGGATTGCAGGCATTATGTGATGTTATGGTGTTATAACTTAACCTGTGTGTAGTTGCCGTAACAGAGCCTGGTCTATTCAGAGTAACAATCTGGACAGTGTTTGTCTTTTTATACGTTTTTAAAGATTGTTCTTCCACTAATGGAGGCATTCCAGTCATCTGTGTACAAATTTTCCTGCCGGCATTGCCACCAATGCCAGTAAAGGGACAAACATTTGTGTCATGTCTAGTTAGATTCCTCAAAACATGCTGATAAAACATTCTGTGCATTTCTCAGATAAAACTGGAATCAAGCATCACTTATCTAATCTAAACAAACAGAGAGAGCATCATTTACTACAAAATTATTATTAATAATAATACAAATAACTGTAATATCATTATTTTATCATTATATATCATATATCATATATATATATAAAAATTATATAAAATTGTTGATATGTATGGGTATATTCATGGACATTCAGTTTATTTTTTCATTAGTCAAATGTCTTTGTTTGTTCTATTTTCCCGCCACAAACTGTCGCCATGGACACTAACTCATCACAACTGTTCATCATTTTAGTTCATCATCTGTGTATTTAAGTTCCTGCTTGTTTTCAGCTCAGTGTCTGGTCTTGTTTGTGTCTGCGTGCTGTTTCTCATGTTGCCTGTTGATTTGGAATTGTTTTATTAAACATTGTTTCATCTTCATCGAACCTGAGCGTTACAGAATACCCCACCCAAAATAAGAAGATTGCTCCCACCCTCGGCTCCACCTCTACCCGTCGACCTGTCGGCTCCACACTGACTCCTCCCACCCTCGGCTCCACCTCTACCCGTTGACCTGTCGGCTCCACACTGACTCCTCCCACCCTCGGCTCCACCTCTACCCGTCGACCTGTCGGCTCCACACTGACTCCTCCCACCCTCGGCTCCACCTCTACCCGTCCGACCTGTCGGCTCCACTGTGACTCCTCCCACCTCGGCTCCACCTCTACCCGTTGACCTGTCGGCTCCACTGTGACTCCTCCCACCCTCGGCTCCACCTCTACCCGTCGACCTGTCGGCTCCACACTGACTCCTCCCACCCTCGGCTCCACCTTTACCCGTCGACCTTTCGGCCCACTGTGACTCCTCCCACCCTCGGCTCCACCTCTACCCGTCGACCTGTCGGCTCCACACTGACTCCTCCCACCCTCGGCTCCACCTCTACCCGTCGACCTGTCGGCTCCACTGTGACTCCTCCCACCCTCGGCTCCACCTCTACCCGTCGACCTGTCGGCTCCACTGTGACTCCTCCCACCTCGGCTCCACCTCTACCTGTTGACCTGTCGGCTCCACTGTGACTCCTCCCACCCTCGGCTCCACCTCTACCCGCCGACCTGTCGGCTCCACACTGACTCCTCCCACCTCGGCTCCACCTCTACCCGTCGACCTGTCGGCTCCATGCTGACTCCTCCCACCCTCGGCTCCACCTCTACCCGTCGACCTGTCGGCTCCACACTGACTCCTCCCACCCTCGGCTCCACCTCTACCCGCCGACCTGTCGGCTCCATGCTGACTCCTCCCACCTCGGCTCCACCTCTACCCATTGACCTGTCGGCCCACACTGACTCCTCCCACCTCGGCTCCACCTCTACCCGTCGACCTGTCGGCTCCACTGTGACTCCTCCCACCCTCGGCTCCACCTCTACCCGTCCGACCTGTCGGCTCCACACTGACTCCTCCCACCCTCGGCTCCACCTCTACCCGTCGACCTGTCGGCTCCATGCTGACTCCTCCCACCTCGGCTCCACCTCTACCCGTCGACCTGTCGGCCCACACTGACTCCTCCCACCCTCGGCTCCACCTCTACCCGTCGACCTGTCGGCTCCATGCTGACTCCTCCCACCTCGGCTCCACCTCTACCCATTGACCTGTCGGCTCCATGCTGACTCCTCCCACCCTCGGCTCCACCTCTACCCATTGACCTGTCGGCTCCACACTGACTCCTCCCACCTCGGCTCCACCTCTACCCGTCCGACCTGTCGGCTCCACTGTGACTCCTCCCACCCTCGGCTCCACCTCTACCCGTCGACCTGTCGGCTGCACACTGACTCCTCCCACCCTTGGCTCCACCTCTACCCGTCGACCTGTCGGCTCCACACTGACTCCTCCCACCCTCGGCTCCACCTCTACCCGTCGACCTGTCGGCTCCACTGTGACTCCTCCCACCCTCGGCTCCACCTCTACCCATCGACCTGTCGGCTCCACACTGACTCCTCCCGAAGTGAAGCTTCACTAGGTTCCCTCATCCAGTCGGCTCTCCCTTGGTCAGTCATCACCCTTGCGAGGACTTATGATCCTCCGGACTCCCCTCGGATCTCGTCACTCCGACTCCACTTCAGGCGTTGGGAGCTCTGAAGTCACCTCGAGTGTTCGTCTCAGCCCAGGCCTCCAGTGCCAGCGATCCCCTGAGTTTGTTTTTTTCTCTGTTGGTCATCCCACGGAAATCTTTGACCACGCCTACTCCTTGGCTCCTCCCTCCGTAATGGCCCCATGCATGCTCCCTTCATCAGTTCTTCCATGGAGTCTCTTCCTTTTTCTGCCTGCCCTTCTCCAGCTCCCCGCCCACCTCCAAACCCTCCCGCATCTGTTTATTGTGTTATTTTTACTTCCCGAGGTCTTGCCTACTCATAGGGGGTGTTTTGTCACAGTTATGGTCAGTTTGTTTTAGCTTTCTTGGACATTTAGTTTGTTTTCATTAGTCACGTCTTCCTTTGTACTATTTTCCTTCCACAATGTGTCATCATGGACACTCACTCCAAACATCACAGCTGTTCGTTGTTTTAATTAATCTGTGTATTTGTTTTCAGTTTAGTGTCCGGTATTGTTCATGCCTTCACACTGTTTTGCATGTTGCCTGTCGATTTGAGATAGTTCTATTGAACATTGTGTTATCTTTATCTTTCTTGAAGCGTTACTTTTATATTATATAATTACATTTTTTTTTTAGATTTTTAGATTGCAATAATGATGGCAACAAAGATGAATCCTGAAGACAAATAGCAGAATAATGTGATTATGCAACCTGACAGTTCACTATGCGTCAGTCGTCAGGATGCCTTTGCTACGTGTAAACCACAAGCAGTAATAGCTTAGAGTGTTGCAGAAAGATCCCTAAAAGAGAGCAGGATATCACAGCAACGGCACCATAAGTGTGTCAATACCCCTCTCTCCCCCCAGCACCCTCAAAGTTCAATTATTGAGCAGGTCAAAGCTGAAATGAGTACTGTGCCCTTTCATCACAAAAGTGCTTCACACTTTGCTAAAGCCTTGCTTCAGTGCTGGAATAAGCTCAAGATTACACAGGGAGATCATTCTTTGGGGCAGACTTCACTGCTTCTTTCTTTCCTCTCTTTCTTTCTTTCTTTCTTTCTTTTACCCAGAGCTTGCAGCTGCTGTTGGCTTCAGTTCGGCTCGTCTTTCCTCAGTGGTCAGTGAACTATAAAACCTACTCTCACATTCTCTACTGACGCTCATATTTTGCATTTATTTTCAGTTTACGATAAAGAAAGAATAACCGCATCCATTTCAACTAATAAAAGTTTATTAATAATATATAATCATTATTTAAATTGTACTTCAATGAATGCATGTTACTGTCTTATATGCTGCATATACTATTTGTAAACATAGTTTGACATTTTACTGTAAAAATACTTGGTTGTAATGTTGACACCATAAATGTGTTCATGATTCTTTACTTCAACCCCCTAAATTGTAAATTATTTTAGACGAAAATTGCATGTAGTATCCTGGTAAATCTATATTTCATTGTATGTGGTAAGGTTTCCAATAGCCCTGCTGGAAAAGCTATAAAAGGAGCTGGTTTAACATGGTCTGGCCAGCTAAAGAGTTTCCAAAACTCCTAAAAGCCAGAGCAGCAAACATAACAAGACTGGTTTTAATCTCAATAGGGAGGTTTTTACTGTGACATTCTCACTTTTTTTTCTTTACATTCATGACATTTATCTAGCCTATTGACTAATTTTTGCGTATGTTTAATGTATATCAGAGTATAAATTATAAATTTATGCAACAAATGTTTCCTATAAACTAGCACGACAATGTTCAGTTACATATAGATTGTTAAGTTAAGAACAGAAGAAAAAGTGAGTGTATTTGACTTGATTAAGGCGAGTCTACAGGCAAAAACAGTTTTTTATGCATCTGTCAATTTTAAGATTTTGTGCTTTTTGGCTTTTCATAAAGTGTTTTATCAGATTAGTGGAAAGGAAACATAAAAAATTATACTTTAAATGTATCTTTTATAGCACTTTATTGATTTGCGTCTGTCCAGAAATCTGTAACTTCATACCAACACCAAACTTTACAGTTTTAGTCCTATATATATTCTGAAGTTTTTTACAGAGGGGTTTGTTCATATATATATATTGTATATACAGTTTATTCCCAAAACATTTTTTGAAAATAACTTTTATTGACTTTTATGGAGTGATACAAAGATATTTCCAATCTCCCCTCTGTAAAACACCTTTGATTCTAATGTCAAAAAAGGAACAAGAATTTTGAACTTCATTCAATATTCAGATTTTTGTTCCAGAAATGTATGCAAATTAGTGCATATTTAATTAGAAAACAAATTTGCATATTTAAAAATAACGTTTTAGAATATTTGTGTATATATATATATATATATATATATATATATATATATATATATATATATATATATATATATATATATATATATGATATATATCACCATAATATAATATATTACATAACATATAATATATATATATATATATATATATATATATATATATATATATATATATATATATATATATATATATATATATATATATATATATATGATATATATCACCATAATATAATATATTACATATATATATATATTTTTTTTTTTTTTTACTGTATTCACCTGGGGTGTCCTTGCCTTAAACAAAAAACTCGAGGATTTAAATGGAAAAAGTAGCAAACAATAGTTTTAAAAATGGACTAATATATGTAGCTCTTGCTAATGGTTATCCACTGCAACAAAAGAAAAAAAATCGTTTTTAATGGCTCGAGGTGGAGAAGCCCAATAACGGGCTCCGTTGCTGCGCTGTTCCGCCTCTCGCGCTGTCATCACTAAACCGAGTCGTGTTATGATGACAACAAGAATATGTAGCCGTTGGACGGAGAATCTCTGAATCTTAAACCCTGCCTTTATCGTGTATTTTCACGCAGACAGCTAGATTAGTGTGTTGCCAGCGCATCCGCGGTCCTCCTCCGCCTCCTCCAGCTCCGTGTGCCGCAGCCTGACCACCGTCTCCGGCGAGATGCTACCACCGCACTCCGGTCTGCTCATCGGCGTTCTCTGGACTGCCATCTTCAGTTCCGCGGGTGTGAAATGTCTGAACGGCGAAGAAGATCAGTCTCAAGACATGGAGTGCAAAATGAAAAGCGTCACGGTATCCGCTTTGCCGTTTCTGCGAGAGAACGACCTGAGCATCATGCACAGCCCGTCGGCCTCCGAGCCCAAGCTGCTATTCTCCGTCAGGAACGATTTTCCCGGCGAGATAGTCGTCGTTGACGACTTGGAAAATACCGAGCTCCCGTACTTCGTATTGGGTGAGTGGTGTGATTTATAATCATTTTAACATCTTATTTAATGCATATGCTTGATTGTGGCAACTGTTGTGATTTATAAATATAAATATCAGTCGCAGGCCTAGTCCAGAAACTCAAATAGGTCAGGTCTGATATGTTCTCCGTCCGGGATAATATGCAGATGTGTGTTGTTTGCGCTATAGGAGGCGGGATGCTCGCTCGGCAGGGTGAGGTTTGCAAACAGATGTTTTAATGATGAACATGAGTGACATATACAGCTGTTAGTGCTCATGGGTTACGGTCGTGTGAGAAGCCCATGTGTAAAGTTGTGTGAAGTTTGTGCCATAGCTTCAGCCCCTGTGAACTCTAAAAACAGACCAAGCAAACAACACACAGCTATGATTTGATTCATTTCCTGGTAGACAGACAGACAGACAGACAGACAGATAGATAGATAGATAGATAGATAGACAGACAGACAGACAGATAGACTGACAGACAGACAGATAGACTGACAGACAGACAGACAGACAGACAGACAGATAGATAGATAGATAGATAGATAGATAGATAGATAGATAGATAGATAGATAGTTTCTTAGTTTGTCTCAAGATAATATTTACACAAACAATGTCTCCCAGGGTTGTATTAATGTTTACAACAGCACAGGAGATATTTTGTTTCAACATCTGTAAGTCAGTGCCTTTGTGTCAAGTATGTGTGCAGTTGGTACTTGAACGAGTTGACATGGACATTGGATTTAGTACATTTGATTTCCACAATTATTGCACATTTTAAATAGTTCTTGCGCATACATTTATTGTGGTAATTAGATGTTACTATTATTATGCCATCCCCTGTGCTTTTAAACATTTTTATTAAAAAAGCTTTTTACTTTAAAAGTTTTTTGAAATATTTGTATTTCTCTCTCTCTCTCTCTCTCTCTCTCTCTCTCTCTCTCTCTCTCTCTCTCTCTCTCTCTCTCTCTCTCTCTCTCTGTCTCTCTCTCTCTCTCTCCCTCTCTCTCTCTCTCTCTGTCTCTCTCTCTCTCTCTCTCTCTCTCTCTCTCTCTCTCTCTCTCTCTCTCTCTCTCTCTCTCTCTCTCTCTCTCTCTCTCTCTCTCTCTCTCTCTCTCTCTCTCTCTCTCTCTCTCTCTCTCTCTCTCTCTCTGTGTGTGTCAAATGGGGTATATTTATGTATATGTTATGGTTTTGTGGGTCCAGTAGAAGAACATCGTGTCTGGCCTTTTTTTTTTTTTTTTTTTTTTTTAGAAATAAAGAAATGAATATGCATATACAGTATATATATATATATATATATATATATATATATATATATATATATATATATATATATATATATATATATATATATATATATATATATATATATATATATATTATTTGGTCACACTTTAGTGTAGGGTCCAATTCTCACTATTAACTAACTATTAACTATGACTTTTGCCTTCATAAACTCCTAATTACTGTTTATTAATAGTTAATAAGGCAGTTGATTATTTTAGGCATTGGGTAGGATTAAGGATGTAGAATATGGTCATGCAGAATAACGCATTAATATGTGCTTTATAAGTACTAATAAACAGCCAATATCCTAGTAATATGCATGCCAATAAGCTAGTTAATAGTGAGAATCGGACCCTTATTCAGGAATTCAGGAAGAGTGGGAGAATTTTTGCCATTGAGATGACTTGGAAAATGTGTCCCATTCAACTTGAGTTCACCCTATCTTGACCTTCCCGACTCAGGTGGTGTTTTGAAAGGCTAAATCATACATTCGTTTTGATTGCTTCAACTGTAACTGAAAGAGCTGAGTGTGTGCGGGGAACACTGTGTTCAGATGGACTCTGGCCGCTGTCCGTGGTGCTGAACACTGTATGCATGTCTGCCGCTCACTCTGACGTGTAAAGAGAAGCGTCGAGAGGACTGTTGTGGATGTCATTTCCAGCCAATCAGATATGTAGTGTGAAGTGTCTGTGGCTGTCATAGAACAGGTCTGACATTTGTGCTGGGGTTGACTGTTTATTTGGCGCTGCCATAGCATTGTCAAAGATGTCATGTTGTTTCTCACTTTAGGGATGTCTGGAAAAAAAATGTCAGACAGGAAGTAAACATGGCGAGAAGGCCGTTCTTTTTTTAAAAAGAAGAAAGAGTATTTTGCTCAGTAGTGGCTTTAAAGGTACAATGAGGGACAGCGACATTGCCTCCTAAGTTTTAGTGTTTGCTACGCCCTTGCGTATAAAAAAATATACATTTGTGATACATGTATATTCTAATCACAATATTTATTGTACTTTATATCAGGGTTTCCGCAGGTCTGAAAAAAGTCATAAGTTGACCTTGATCAGAAAGTCTTAAATTCAATATCATAGCTTTAAATTAGGGCCCTATGATTTGAACATGGACGCAGAATCCATTCATGAAAATTCAATTTACTGTATAATGCAGAATGTCACAGAATTAGTTACATTTTGGATGAATAAATCAAAATTCGTTCAGAACACTTAAAGGGACAGTTCACTCAAAAATGAAAGGTCTGTCATAATTTATTCACCCTAATGTCGTTCAAACCCGTCAGACTTTCCTTCATAATATAAAGTGGTTGAGTCTCTTGGCATAACCCGCTCGATCCATATGGATCAGATTTAGGATCTCTTTATGAACTTTCTGAGGCGTCAGTGGAAGTTGCTTAGGCTGTCAATGGAGGACAGAAATTTCATTTCCCATTTCATTACAAAAAATGTCTTCATTTGTGTTCTGAAGATGAACAAAAGTCAGCCAAATGTAATGAAACCATTAAAGCAGAGTCCTGAACAATTTAAAGAGAATAAACTATAAAACAAAAATAAAACAGATTGCAAAATTAAATTGTAGTCACTGCATAAACAATGTTCTTCCTCATGATTTTTCTTTTCTAGAACAAATTGAAAGCATCTTTAGATCAAGAGACATTTAATGACATGCAACATGAAGAAATGGAGTCTAGTTTTCTGAGTTTATGCCTAAAACAAGAACAATACTGTCTTTTTGTATGAAAATGACTTCTATTTGAATAAGGTGGATTTTTATGAACCCGTTGGCAGATATTTGCTCATGTTGTTTTAATCATAAAATCACTTTCACAAGATTTCTTATCTCAAACTTTAGGCTATTTTTTGTCAAATTAATTAAGTTATGGAGATCTGTTGGAAATTGTATCTTCCAACTTTGAAGTGTTGTTAATACAACTCATTGTGTACTTCATAGACATTCACATTTAAAGAACATTGATGGATTTTCCCTTCAATTAATTTTATTTTTGTTTAATTGTTCTTGAAAAGGTCTTAAATTTACCTCCATAGAACCTGCAGAACCTTGTTATATATAATTAATTTGTGATTTAATGTATGCCCACATAGTCTTGCAAAGTTATGAAAGGTTACACCTGGGATTAGCAGAGTTTGATCTGCGTACAATGATATTTGAATGCATGAGGACCTGCATATTTATAACTAGAAGTCCTTAGAGTCTAAAAAATAGTGTCAGCATGCAGAGCTAACCAGATTTCAGTTTGTTAACAATGTTTGGATGTGACTGCATTTTTCATAGCTCAAAGTTCTTAGTAGTCAGGATTTTAATACTCAGACTACAAAATTCAAATAAGCTCAGCGCTTCAAACACTCAAAAATAGCATGTGCCAGCTCCGCAGAAACCTGCTGGTCTTTATATAGGCCAAAGTATATTTTTATAGGTTTTTGGAAACTGGGAAACTTTTTTTTTTTTTTTTCAATCGTTATTGTAACTTTTTATTATGCATATATTGGATTTAATGTTTGAAACCAGTCTCAAGTTTTAGCTTCATCTGTTTGCTTATAAGCTGATCAAACACAATAAGTGTCCCAGAATATGTACAGTAGAAATAGGAATGAATAAGAAATATGCAGTGAAGTAAGCCTGATCTGGCATGAGATTGGGGCGGGGCTATTTGTTTCTGTCCAATGGCTGATCTGGCATGAGTTTGGGGCGGGACTATTTGTTTCTGTCCAATGGCTGATCTGGCATGAGATTGGGGCGGGACTATTTGTTTCTGTCCAATGGCTGATCTGGCATGAGATTGGGGCGGGACTATTTGTTTCTGTCCAATGGCTGATCTGGCATGAGATTGGGGCGGGCTATTTGTTTCTGTCCAATGGCTGATCTGGCATGAGATTGGGCGGGACTATTTGTTTCTGTCCAATGGCTGATCTGGCATGAGATTGGGGCGGGACTATTTGTTTCTGTCCAATGGCTGATCTGGCATGAGATTGGGACGGGACTATTTGTTTCTGTCCAATGGCTGATCTGGCATGAGATTGGGACGGGACTATTTGTTTCTGTCCAATGGCTGATCTGGCATGAGATTGGGGCGGGACTATTTGTTTCTGTCCAATGGCTGATCTGGCATGAGATTGGGGCGGGACTATTTGTTTCGTCCAATGGCTGATCTGGCATGAGATTGGGGCGGGACTATTTGTTTCTGTCCAATGGCTGATCTGGCATGAGATTGGGGGGACTATTTGTTTCTGTCCAATGGCTGATCTGGCATGAGATTGGGGCGGGCTATTTGTTTCTGTCCAATGGCTGATCTGGCATGAGATTGGGGCGGGACTATTTGTTTCTGTCCAATGGCTGATCTGGTATGAGATTGGGGCGGGACTATTTGTTTCTGTCCAATGGCTGATCTGGCATGAGATTGGGCGGGACTATTTGTTTCTGTCCAATGGCTGATCTGGCATGAGATTGGGGCGGGACTATTTGTTTCTGTCCAATGGCTGATCTGGCATGAGATTGGGGCGGGACTATTTGTTTCTGTCCATTGGCTGATCTGGCATGAGATTGGGGCGGGACTATTTGTTTCTGTCCAATGGCTGATCTGGCATGAGATTGGGGCGGGACTATTTGTTTCTGTCCAATGGCTGATCTGGCATGAGATTGGGGCGGGACTATTTGTTTCTGTCCAATGGCTGATCTGGCATGAGATTGGGGGGACTATTTGTTTCTGTCCAATGGCTGATCTGGCATGAGATTGGGGGGACTATTTGTTTCTGTCCAATGGCTGATCTGGCATGAGATTGGGGCGGGACTATTTGTTTCTGTCCAATGGCTGATCTGGCATGAGATTGGGCGGACTATTTGTTTCTGTCCAATGGCTGATCTGGCATGAGATTGGGGCGGGACTATTTGTTTCTGTCCAATGGCTGATCTGGCATGAGATTGGGGCGGGACTATTTGTTTCTGTCCAATGACTGATCTGGCATGAGATTGGGGCGGGCTATTTGTTTCTGTCCAATGGCTGATCTGGCATGAGATTGGGGCGGGACTATTTGTTTCTGTCCAATGGCTGATCTGGCATGAGATTGGGGCGGGCTATTTGTTTCTGTCCAATGGCTGATCTGGCATGAGATTGGGGCGGGCTATTTGTTTCTGTCCAATGGCTGATCTGGCATGAGATTGGGGCGGGACTATTTGTTTCTGTCCAATGGCTGATCTGGCATGAGATTGGGGCGGGACTATTTGTTTCTGTCCAATGGCTGATCTGGCATGAGATTGGGGCGGGACTATTTGTTTCTGTCCAATGGGGGACAGGGGAAAGCTGTTTGCAAACTAGGGATGTCACGATACTAAAGTTCCAGTAGTAATACCATTAAAATTTCGGTACCACAGCAAAATCTGTTGGAACCATTTTACTAATTTATATAACTTTTTAAAAAAATATTAAATTCAATTCATTAAGTTTATTATTTATCATGAAAAACATTCTAAGTAAATAATACATATAAACATTTAAAGGCTGTTTAAAAGTAAACGTGTATAAAAAAAGATCAAGTGAAAACTAAGCAACCCTCTAGGCACACCTAATAATAATAATAATAATTTTAATAATTATTATTATTAGTGTTAGTATTATTATTACATTTAGACATAGCTAAATCTACTGTAGAGTAGCCTAATATATTTCTGTCAATTTCTTAAAGTCAAACCAAGCTTTTATTTTGACGAGTTGCCGTGACGGGCTTTGAGTTTCTGTGTGTTTATATGACAGTTTTCTCAAATGAAATAGTAAATAAAGCGACTGAAAGCAGCTGTCTATTAATGGGTACCGAATATACTCGGTCCTACAGAAATGCTGGTATCATCACATTTTCAAAATTTCAGTACCGAATTGGTACCAAAGTACCGGTACTTGTGACATCCCTATTGCAAACCATCATATATTCTTTTTGGCGTCCCTTTATCTTTAATAATTCACATTGGACTTTCAGACCGACTGCACCTTTCCTTACTTCATAAATCTCACTCTCGCTCGATCGTCTCTCTGTTCCTCCAGCCTCTGCCTCCTCCAAAGGCTCTTTGTTTGCATAAGATAGATTGGAATGATCATGGGGAGTAATTTCAAGTTGGTGTTATAAATGTTGCCTAAGGTGTTGCACGTCCCTCCCTTCACTCTGTGGTCTTGTTTCCTGATTATAAATGCAGTCTTTACAGAGACGCCACTAGTCTTTGAACAAGCTATTTTTAATTGGATACATTAGGGTAATTGGTACAGTCTTCCAATGCATTCACAAACACACACACATTTACTTAGCTCTCTAAATGAGGACACACCACAGACCACTATTGCTGTATTTAATAACTTCCAGGCGATGGGTGGGCAATAGGGATTGGCTGTCACATTTAATTGATTTTTGGCTAAGAGTCACACATAGTAGAGGCGTTGTTGAAAAAGTTTCCATTCAGACGAGTGCAGACACCTGCCGCCACGTGTTTTAAAACTTACCCATGTTTTAAAATGTTTATTTATTTGCTTGCTTTAGCTGGATATAATATAGGATATAATTGATGCCTGACGCTGATTCGTGATAAACCACAGTTTTTGGTAAGGCAGCAGCAATTTGCATTAAGTGAAGATAGCATATTTTCTTAGCTGTAGATTATATTTACTAAATGAAAATAGTGATATATTCTATTACAACCATATAAAAGTAGCAGTTCTTTGCAATATGTGTGAATAGTAACCTAATTAGATGCTAATTATAGTTTATTTTGACAGATTCATACTATTTGCACCTCAGTCTTGTTGTGCATTAACAGGATGCAATACTAGCATTGAGTGTAAATGATTATATTTATTAAAATTATTAAATGTATGCCGCCTTAATGGTGAAATAACTGAAAGTAAATGAAAGTGAAATTGAAATGAAATTGAAAGTAAATGCCTTTCCGATGTGATATGTGATGGGAAAAGGGAGAAGAGTGAGCTCGGCAAAAGGCGGATTTGAACCCGGGTCGACCGTGTCAAAACTCTACTGACTAGGCCACTGAACACATTTAAATATGCGCTTCTTTTTTAATCTTGTTTTTCCCAACAGGGCATTGTTAGGCGGAGCTAGTGTGAATAACACTTGCCAACAAGGCGCACTATTTGCACTTGATGCCTGGTTTAGGCAACATATTGAAGCATCCGAATCCATTTTTCAGACATGTCATCACTATTTACATCACTACTCTAAAAAATATAAAGTTTAAAGTAAAAAATACTGTTTTATTGTGAAGCACAGGTTTTTATTTTGTTAAGTTTGTGATGTCATCATGAGTTATGATGTCACTGCTGGAATTTTTACGAAAGCTCACCAAGGCTGCATTTATTTGGGTAAAACATTAGTACAATAAAAATAAAAAGTTTTTATTATATTATATTTTAAAATGTAATTATTTTGCTGTGATGGGAACACTAAAAAACCCAAATAAGTTGATTGCCTCAATTTTTTTTATGTTAAGAAATGTAAAGTTTGAGTAAGCAGAACCATTTTATTGCTCTGAACTTGAAATACTTGAGTAAGCTAATTCATACATTTAACTTGAAAATATCATGTAATCTCACATGCTTTAACTAGCTAATTCAATAAATGCCACATTGCTAATTGGCCATACAGTGCTTTGGTATCATTAGCATAACACTTCCTGAATGTCACATGATCCTTTAGAAATCATTCTAATATGATGATTTGCTGCTCAATAATCATTTATGATTATTATCAGTATTAAAATGTTTTAATATTTTCCATGATTCTTTGATCTATAGGAAGTTCAGAAGAACTGCATTTGTTTGAAATAGAATGTTTTTTTAAAAACCTTTACCGTCAATTATTTTTTAATGTATTGCCTCCAAACTTCTTAACTGCATTATAATTATTATTATACTTTTATAAAGAAAATAGGAGATTATAATAGCTTATGTTGTCTGACCTCTCCCATAAGAGTGTACCGAAGTAAAGCAAATACAATAAGATATAATGATCCATGTTTCGACCCTCTCTCTCAGTTAAATCCAGGATTTAGAGGCCAGATTTACTGTGTGTTTGTGAGGAAGGTTCTGCGAGACAGCACAGGAAGATTGAATGGTTTCCATGGCAACAGGAGCTGGTGCTTAAAGGATGCCTTGAAGAGTGGTGACATTAGGCTTCCACCTCAGGAGGGAAACAGCATTTCTACCCAACTACATCTGCAGAGAATCAAATGCAAATAATCTTTTAGTTTACAATCACAAACGTTGGCTTTGAGTCCCATCTCTGTCACAATCGATATATGTACATCTTTTGTTTGTAACAAACATCTCCATGGTCTTTGCTAAGTGCGATTATAGTTGTCTTAGGAAATTGTTTTTGACTGAATCATAACAATTGGAAATATGTAATTACTTGGAATCCCTTGTTGTGAATTTAACAATTGAGCGTGTACATACAGACATTGAAGTAGGAGCATTTTAAAACAAGCAAATGGATGATGTCCGATTTTGCTTTCCGTCACAGTTCACACATTACACTGCTGTTTAAATCTCACCCCCGTGTCACAGACAAGTCTTAAGCTAGTCTAACGTGCATGTCTGATCTGTCTTAAAGGGGACATAGCATGCCTCTTTTTACAAGATGTTAAATAAGAAGTTTTAGGCCAAAATACACCACAGATCACGTTTTATAGCATGTTAAAATTGCCACTCTTTTGGGGTGAGCAAAAAAACACAGACTGTAGAAAAATATAGACAGACATAGTGTCCGTGATGACACCTGTAGGTTTACGAAGAGCTTTTTTGAAGCGTAAAGTCGGCCATTGCCACGCCCTTAATTATGCAGAACTTTAAGGCTTAATATAATTTAAACGGATGAGTTATAAAAAAAATGCATACTCTTACAGTTGTCATCAAGGATGAAATTTGCTGTATAGACCAAAACCAAAATTTGTCCCAAGCTGTAAACATGTATTATTCTGCTGTAAAGTTGGGCATTTTAACATAGCGCTCAATGAGACTCTGCTCCGTTTGGAGCCGGGCTCTAGTGGCTAATTGATGAATTGCAGTTTAAATCACTTCCATGTTGGCTTCAAGAGAAACTGGGGGAGGTTGCTGCTTGGATAAAACACACCGTTTTTGTGTATGTCCCTTTAAATGTAAATGAGTGGGTGCATCCCCCTTTAAAAAAAGAAGGCGGGGCTTCAATAGCTTGTGCAATATCAACAGAACATGTCAGAAATGGTGTTCAGTTCAAAACAGAGTTGGACAATAATATCTACAGAGCCAGAGAATATCTGCTGCATGGAGACAGAACAGGTAAAGTTAAGTTTTAGCTTATGTTGCCATCTTGCTTTTATCCACTATTAGTACAAACCTGTTGTAGCGGACCCTGTCTGAAAGATGGCCTAAACTTTACTGATGAGTTTTATGACGTTTATTGTTCATCACACAAAAGATGAAGCATCTGTTTTACTCCAGCAAATCACTGTAAGAGCTGAATAATACACAGCTCAAGAAGTGCATATTAAAGTCTTGTCCATAAACTCTCTTTCCCCTGCATTATCATCAGCATACACAAAACACTTCTTACAACTAACAGTTAACAAATATATACTGACATTATGCCTTTTCAGGGGTGCTTCATAAACTGGTAAATTTTTAAAACATCTCAGATAAACTATTATAAAGTGCGCACTCTCCCTTTCATTGGCAGTATCACTCCGGAGACTGGAGGCGGGATCACGGACAGTTGATACTGATCCATCCTTGAGCTTTAACTTTGCAAAACCGGCCTTGAATTGTCCCTCGCTCAGGTAATGCCAAGACATTGTTGTCGCTACAGCAGCTCGAGCTCGGAGGAAATGCCGGACAGTGTTCAACTGACTGAGGGCAGAAACTCTGCTAATACAGGACAGTCCGTCAGCGCTGTGGGTGGAAACATGCAGATTAAGGGGTGGTAATATTACAATACATCCCCTTCCTACATCAGAACGGGAGAGAAATCTAAACGGGTCATTTTTTCACATGCTTGCAGAGAAAGGCTTACCAAAACAAAGTTACAGGGTTGTCCTTTTTCACGTTTTCTGGGTTGGCAGATGCACCGAGGACCCAATTACTTAAACGCGGCTTTAACATAAAAAAAATATCTGATTTATATGATATGTCCCCTTTAAAATATATCAGTGCCATTCTTTTGTGTCAAGATGCACATCAGGAATGATTTTTCCTAATGCATGTTTATAAAAGCTTTAAATGTCCTAATTGAACTAAGGCCTAATCCTGGCTAGCCCTGTCTGTGAAACCGGGCCTCAATGTCTTTTGCCTTCAAGTCCCTTTATTTTCCCTCAACAACAGAAACTAGATTCTCATATTATGTGGAACAACACATAAGAAAATAGACCTTGATGACTTCCATCTACATCTCTTTAAAGAATAAAATCCAGGAGATATGGTGAAAATCCAGGAGATATGGTGAAGAATTTTGATCTGTCACTCATCCCAGAGATGACACAGTGTTTCGAGTGCCTGCATATGAGAACTCAAAGCAAACCTTGAGGTATTCGCAAAGGAACTGAAGATATTTATGCACACTCACGTGTTATCAGCAGGGCCATGCACAGGACAAGCAAACAGAGGAGCTTGGCTTCTGCAAACTTTATTTGAAGGAAAGTGCAGTTGCATTAACAGGCTGCCGGTATAATGTATGACACTCCACGTGTTTCTACCTGTTGAGCGTTCTTTGAGCAAACAGGAAAAAATAGACATCATGAATCTAATTTTTCGATTTTAACTGGACCTCAGGACTAGCCTAGAAATCTAGACGCACCCTAGCGGCAGCAAATCTAATTTGCAGCCAGGATAGTCTTAGCCTGACAAGCCAGACCCACATCAGGATGTTGGGTCTGGGAACTCACCATTGGCAGGGCTCAATCCGAGGGGCGGGATAAACAGTTGTCTTTCAAATTCCCTCTGCACGCAGTAGCGCTACAACCAACCATCAATCTCAAGATAGAACTTTCACTGTATCCGGTCGGCAAAACTCCGAACACATCTTCCTTTCTTAAGAATGAGTTCAGTGCCGTTCTTTGTTCTTTTCTCAAAGAAAAGCTTAACTCCAAGTCTTCCAGAGTCACGGCCAAAGCCGATTGGAAAGGCCGCTGTTCGCCAGCTTCTTTGTTTACAAGTAGCATCGCAACTCTGCCGTCATTACGTTAAGCCCGCCCACCGACTCTACACACAATGTGATTGGCCTGACCAGAGTTTGTTTTTTCCAGCTCGCAAGTCTATGGAGAGTTGCTAGATGATACTGGCTGCAAATTTGATTTGGGCAGTCTAGATTTCTAGGCTAGGGTAGTCTAGCAACTCTCCATAGACTTGCCAGCTGGAAAAAACAAACTCTGTTCAGGCCAATCACATTGTGTGTAGAGTCGGTGGGCGGGCTTAACGTAATGACGGCAGAGCTTTAAGCTTTTATTTGAGAAAATAACAAAGAACGGCACTGAAGTCATTCTTAAGAAGGGAAGATGTGTTTGGTGTTTTGCCGACCAGATACGGCGAAAGTGTAATCTATCAACTATCGCTTCACCTTCTCCGTTGCTCTGGTTGGTTGTAGCGCTATCCTATTGCGTGCAGAGGGAATCTGAAAGACATCCGTTAATCCCGCCCCTCGGATTGAGCCCTGCCAATGGAGAGTTCCCAGACACAACATCTTGATGTGGCTCTGGCTTGTCAGGCTTCCTCAGGACTCTTTAGTTATACTTTTTGTTTTTATGCATTTTAATGACATTGTGACATTTACTTACATTTAACTTTTATTGTTCATAATGACTCGTTTAGCACCTGGGGCTACAGTTATTATTATTCTACACAGGTTTTACTATCACTTCAGTAGGTAAATAGATGCACCCTTTTAGCAGTAATGTGCAGCGTAGCTGGAGGGTAACTAATGATTTGAAACCCTCAAGCAATGCAAGCATAGTTGCATGCATGCTTGTTTGCATATCAAATCGAGCACATAGTCAATTAAATTACCCACACTGGTAGTTATAATTCTAGAAACATTCTACTTTCTAACATGTTGTTTATGTAGTTTGGCTTTTAAGTTATAAGACATTCGAAAGAGGCATGACGCAGTGAGAATGCATGCACTTCACTATAGCTCTGACACATTTGACATTATTATATAAAAAAGTTCTACAGGTTTTTCAAGGGGATTTTCATTGTTAGTCTCCTTTGTGCACTTAAAATAATATGAGGTCGCTAGGTGAATCTTGATGGAACGTCTATGATAAAAAAGTTCAGTGTCAAAGCCTAAAATCTCTAGCAGATCCAACATAACTTCTGTTAGCCAACCATATTAGTTAGGGAAATGAGTAATGTTCAATGACTTACTCAGAGTCAAGTCTTGATTTCCCTTATATACCATGTGCCATATAATATAGTTTTCTATAGTAATTTTGAGCTAAATTAAATAATTACAGGCAAAAATGATATGACAGAGCTTTAATTTTTTGGGTGTACTATTCTGTAAGTGTACTAAAGAGAAAAAAAGTGATATTTTAATCACAGATCTGAGTTGAGTCTAGTTGGCCTCTTTTTTGAGAAGACTACATTAAATGATCTTACTTGAGCCAAATGAGTGTGGTTGGGGTTGTTAAAGGATTAGTTCACTTCAAAATGAAAA